>JAUCMX010000001.1:12785478-13275478 GCA_033459395.1 Hemibagrus guttatus
AACTCTGTGGAACAGAAAGTAGATAAGATTAGAAAGGATGAAGTCAGGAAGGCTTTGAAGAGGATGAAAAGTGGAAAGGCAGTTGGTCCTGACGACATCCCGGTGGAGGTCTGGAAGTGTCTGGGAGAGGCAGCAGTGGTATTTTTAGCTAATTTGTTCAACAGGGTTTTAGAGAGTGAGAGGATGCCTGAGGAATGGAGAAGAAGTGTGTTAGTGCTGATCTTTAAGAATAAGGGTGACGTGCAGAGTTGCAGTAACTATAGGGGGATAAAGTTGATGAGCCATACAATGAAGGTATGGGAAAGAGTAGTGGAAGCTAGGTTAAGGAAGGTAGTGGAAATTTGTGAGCAGCAGTATGGCTTCATGCCCAGAAAGAGCACAACGGATGCAATTTTTGCTCTGAGGATTTTGATGGAGAAGTATAGGGATGGTCAGAAGGAGTTGCACTGTGTGTTTGTAGACTTGGAGAAAGCGTATGACAGGGTGCCAAGAGAAGAGCTGTGGTACTGTATGAGGAAGTCAGGAGTAGCAGAGAAGTATGTCAGAGTGGTGCAGGACATGTATGAGAGGAGCAGGACAGTGGTGAGGTTTGCTGTAGGTCAGACAGAGGAGTTCAATGTGGAGGTGGGACTGCATCAGGGATCGGCTCTGAGCCCCTTCCTGTTTGCTATGGTGATGGACCAGTTGTCAGAGGAGGTCAGACAGGAGTCTCCTTGGACGATGATGTTTGCAGATGACATTGTGATCTGTAGTGAGAGCAGGGAGCAGGTGGAGGAAAACCTGGAGAGGTGGAGGTTTGCGCTGGAGAGAAGAGGAATGAAGGTCAGTCGTAGTAAGACTGAGTACATGTGTGTGAATGAAAGGGAGGGAAGTGGAACAGTAAGGTTACAGGGTGAAGAGGTGAAGAAGGTACAGGAGTTTAAGTACTTGGGGTCAACAGTCCAGAGTAATGGAGAGTGTGGGAAAGAGGTAAAGAAGCGAGTGCAGGCAGGTTGGAATGGGTGGAGAAAGGTGTCGGGAGTTCTGTGTGATCAGAAAATATCAGCGAGAATCAAGGGGAAGGTGTACAGGACAGTGGTGAGACCGGCCATGCTGTATGGTTTAGAGACAGTGTCACTGAGGAAGAGACAGGAGTCAGAGCTAGAGGTAGCAGAGCTGAAGATGTTGAGGTTCTCTTTGGGAGTGACAAGATTGGACAGGATTAGGAATGAGTACATCAGAGGGACAGCTCATGTTGGACGTTTGGGGGACAAAGTTAGGAAGGCCAGATTAAGATGGTTTGGACATGTTCAGAGGAGGGACAGTGAGTATATTGGTAGAAGAATGTTGGACATGGGGCTGCCAGGCAGGAGGCAAAGAGGAAGGCCAAAGAGGAGGTATATGGATGGAATTAATGAGGATATGAAGCTAGTGGGTGCAAGGGTTGAGGATGCAGAAGTTAGGGATAGGTGGAGAGAGATGATTCGCTGTGGCGACCCCTGAAGGGAAAAGCCGAAAGAAGAAGAAGATATATATATATATATATATATTAAGTGTTAGGTGGTACTTATGGTAGTTTTTGTTTCAGATCGCTGAAAGCTTGTCTTCTATAAGACGCCATGGTAACTGTTCCAGCAATGTCCAAATGTGACGTCAGAGCAGCACTAGCTTCTTACAGGAGTAAAACACAGCACAGTCAACAAATCAGCACTATTTAGTCTTTCAAGGGAGGACTTTTCCTTCAACCCCCCATTTTTCACCAGAAAATAAAACTACTAATATTTTTCATTTAAAACCGCTATGCAAATGAGATGAGTGATATAAAAGGCAGGTCAGTAGTAGGTCAGTGGATATTTCTAGACTTCAAGTCATCTCTACTGTAGTGAAGATGCAGGAATAGTGTGTGATTCAGTGTTTCAGTTATTTGGCCCAGATGCAAAGTGACAGCTTTTTCATACAGTACAAGCCTGTTTTCTCATGCAGTGCCCCTGCATCCCCATGACTAATTCATTTACTTCCCTAAAAATGGCCTGAAAAAGCCAGCTCTATTAATGACCTTCAAAGGACCTTCCCTTGTAGAGAGACGGAAGGAAAAGCATTGCATAGCAACACACCGAGCTGACAAGATTATTTAAGACACCTCTCAGAGAAGAAATGGAAAGAAAAGGAAATCTCACTTTATAAGCTTTACTTCAGGTCAAATGGCATCTAGTGCTAAAGTTTACATCGTAAACAAGTCTTAAAAAGAATAAAAAACCTTGATGCTGGTCCAGTACTTTCTTACAATATGGTCAAAATGAGTATATAAGGATTATAGTGCTACACACTGAGCTCGCTATAGGTCTTGCAATATTTTAAAACAGCCTGGTAAATCCAGATTACACAGAGCACAGGGATATGAAATCTAGCGCTGCAGGCCAAACACAACCCACTGCCTTATTTCATTCAGTGTGTGCAAACTCGCAAAGAACAATATTGAAACATCTCATTCATATTCAACATTTTCACACTGAACCACAATTCACAGCAGACCCATAGCGTAGAGACTGCGTCAGCTCATGTCTCAGGGATGGAGATGCTGCTTAAAGTGAATGGTAGGTCAGATCCCTGTCAGAAAAATGTTTCAGATATGCATTGAGGGTGATTTAGGATTTAGTGACTGACTCCAAATGGCAAAATGTGTCACCCAGTATAGAGACCTACAAATATGTTGAAGAAAGACTTGAGAGAGAGGAAGCTCTCACTTCACCCTACCCTTAACCCCAGGTTGTTCTAAACCGCACTTATATAAGAATCTTACTAGATGCTTAGCACCAGACACAAGATGTTGGATAACAATGAACATTTGGTTAAATACACGACAAACTTAGAGCCAAAAAAGGCTGCAATGCTATAAACATTGCATTGACATTGCTATCCCATGATTTAGGAATATACATTGCGAAATGTCTGATCACAAATAGCCAAGATTAATTGCTAACCCTAGGTAAAGTATGACCAATGTGAAACGTGAAACAAGATAACCCAGGATTCCTTCTCCTTGAGGTTTAGAATTAACCCAAGATGGCTATTTCAATTCTAAAAAGCTCTTAAGAGTTCTTACTGCACCCATTTTATAATGGTACAGATTTTAGATATGCTAGGAAACTTTAGTTGGCATAAAAATGTTATCATCTAACAGTGCTTACAATTAAAAACTTTCCATTAGCTTTTTCCTAGAAAGGTCTTGTTCTGCTTTCAGAGCCCATGTAACTTGTGCTTTTTAGAACAGGTAATTAGTAAGAAATGAATAGCTTTAATTTATGGACCTCACAAAAATGCTGAAGTGGTCAGGGCAGAATTTGAGCTTGATGCCACCGATTTATGCTGGCATACGTAAAATAATTCAGAATTACATTTAAAAATAAAATGAAATCAGAATAATAAAAATTATGTTATTTTTTGGGCTTCATGTTAGTGCAACAGTATTCCAAAAACTACAAAAATCTTACCTGGTACCTGTGAGATTGCCAAAGTTCTCACCAAACCTTAACCATTTGCTATGTGCCCAATACTGTCCATTTTCCCTAGTGGTCTAGCCTGTCCCTTACCCGCTGTTCTCTCTCTCTCCCTCTCTCTATCGATTTCTTTCTCTCTTCCTTTCTCTTTCTCTCTCTTGCTTTCTCTCTTGCCTGATAGTCAGATGTCGTCAGTCTTCGTTACCATTGGGTCAATTGCTCACAAAGATGGGAGGAATGCAGGAATGAGGGAAGCCACATCTTTAAAGTCAGAATGGTGGCAAAGAAACATCCCTACAATTTACACACACACACACACACACACACACACACACACACACACACACACACACCCATCCACCTACAAACACTCCCACACAGCCACACACACCCCACCGCCTCATACACCCAACACACGCACTGTTAAAATCAAATGTCTTTATAAAACCTATGAATAATTCAGACTCTGTAACACCCCAGCAATTAAACCAAAATCCAAAAAAACCGTTCAAAATTTTAAAGGCCATTCCACTGACCTCAAGTGCATTTTTATGACAGTGTGCATCTGCAGACATACTAATACAGGCTAAGACCTGAAGAGCCAGAAGACCTGGATTTTATTCATCCTAAAGCTCCTGTCTCGTTAAGAGATGAACAAGAAAAATGACTTCCTCTCAGCATGATTAACACAGCAAACTGGAAACTGTCAGTAGTTCCGGTGTGGAAGGAAACTGAAGGACCCCCCAGGCAACACGCTGAAAAAAATGAATGGAGACTTCAAAGGCATAATGCTCAAAGTCTATTGTACACACACACTGAATTTCTCTGTTCCTGCTCTGAGTGCAGTGTACATGTGGATAAGAGGATGAAAGGGAGGATACATTGTCGTTGAAAGATCTTCTGGATAGAAATTGATAGAAACTGTTGGGAATATCCGCGACGTTGTAGGTGAGGTGATTGCAATATACATCAATGACTTGAAGGGCTTGAATCCTCAAAATTCGAAAGTCTAGCAAGGCTTTCACACCGGCAGCTTAGTCTGAAATAAAGCACAGTTCACGTAAAAAAAAACCAAAAAAACGGTGGTGTGCAACTCGGATCCGCACATTTCAACATCATTAGTTTCCACAACACACGTGTACAATAAGTGGTTGTGGGACACAGAAGAGCTGAGATGCTTTACTGTGCATATGTTCTGTTGTGTTCTGTATGATGATGCCAGATTAATGCAAATGCATCATGATTCAAAAGAATAAAGCAGTGAGAGGAGCCAGAACAAAGACGCTCAGATTCAGACCACTGCCCAGTATAAAAACCACCTAAAATGTATTCAATAACCTATGGCTATTGAAATCATGCCGGATTCTTTTAACCTTGTGCAGTATAATAGTCCACTATAATCAAGGCCACACTCCAAACCTTCTCATTATCTGCCAATTTAGTCTTTTTTTTTCATTCATTTGCAGCATTCAAGCAGAATATTCAGTGGCATGCTGCCAATTATCTTTTGCAAGCCATTAACCTAAAAAAAAAAAAAAGAGCATTGTATTAAGAGGTTCTGTTGTGTCTGCATCATCTTAGCTTGGAGCCAATGGAACAGTTTTTTCTTTTTATACTCTATTCGCTTCAGAAACCTAGACTTTGTTGCTCCTTTTATAACCAGACAAAGTAAGCTCATGTTACAGCCCTGGCAAACAGAGCGCAAGTAGTGGGGGTTGGGGGGGGGAGGGGGGGAAGAAGATGCTGCAGTTATCTTACAAGATTTTAATAAACAGCCTGTCCTTCAGAATGCTGTGAAAATAAAAATGTGTTTCAGGTTGAAATACATTGAATGACAGTGACACTCAACTTAATGCTTCTTTTCACTCGAGCTGGTTTAAGACAAGAAAAGCTGACTTACATTCAAGGTAAGAATCACATAACGAGGGCACAATGTGTTTATGGCCAGCTTTCACCTCAAACACCTTCTTAAGTCTGTTATGTCTGAGGTCCGAATATTAATGTACATGACACCCCAGTACTTGTGTTTCACTCGAATCTGAATACAGCCCTATATCTATATTCTCTACTGTGCATTACTGTACAGTATGAAGGCATTATTCTACGCAAATATGGAGGGATACACAGACAACTGAAAACATAACATAACTCCAACACCTAGAGGCAGAGGCATTAAAATGTCTGTAGATGCGTCCCAAATTACACACTTTTGCACTATTGTGTCAAATAGTGGGAGTACTGTGCTCACACTGAAAATTCCAAGAAGTGATAAGATAAGAATAATAGAAATAATATAGAAATAATCTATATATCAAATCATCCATAACATTATAAGCACTGAGAGGTGAATTGAATAACACTGATTATCTCCTCATTATGGCACCTGTTAGTGGGTGGGATATATTATTGGAATATATTCTCCAAAACTGCAGCTCTTGTGGGGTGTTCCCAGTCTGCAGTGGTCAGTATCTATCAAAAGTGGTCCAAGGAAGGAACAGTGGTGAACCGGCGACCGGGTCATGGGAGGCCAAGGCTCATTGATGCACGTGGGGAGTGAAGGTGGGCATGTGTGGTCCGATCCAACAGACGAGCTACTGTTGCTCAAATTGCTGAAGAAGGTAATGCTGGTTCTGATAGAAAGGGGTCAGAATACACAGTGCATAACAGGTCAGGGCTGTTTTGGCAGCAAAAAGGGGACCAACACAATATTAGGCAGGTGGTCATAATGTAATGCCTGGTCGGTATATGAATATATAAATGTATTCAAAGGTACAAAATGTATTTGAAAATATAAATGAATTATAAAATATAAATGAAAAATAAATGAAATATTCTATATATACAAAATGTATTCAAAGTATAAAAAAGGTGCCAGGGAACTAGAACATGCTTTCGGCTGCTCCCTGTTTGGGGTCGCCACAGCGGACCAACTGGTCCGCACAACAACTTGGCAAATGTTTTACGCCGGATGCCCTTCCTGACACAACCCTCCCATTTTTCTGGGCTTGGGACCGGCACTGCATCCAGTGGCATCCATCCGCATGATAGGCGAGAAACCTACCACTGAGCCACCAACTAGAACATATTACACATAATAAGATATTGCACAAGGTACAATACTGCACATGGTATTATATTAACGTACATTGTAAAAGTACCCGGATTCAAGCATCTTAAAGCTTAATACATGGATGATGCACTTATTCAAGGGGGGAAAAAAGAAGTGTGGAATGTTGGACACTCTTGAACGCTCACAGCTTTGCTTATGTATTGTAAAAGGGCGGTGCTACTACAGGCTGATGCTGGATGGGAAACAATTTCAAAATGGCCGACGACACTCCAGTGGATGAGACATCTTACAAATGTCTTTTAAATTAGCTGACATGGTGTGATTTATTTTCCAACATTTAAAAAAAATCCACCGTATTCTCCTAAAGCTGTACATCACATTATGTCTGATTGATGTCACGGTGTATACTTACAATTAGTTAAAGTTTGTGTTCCAGTTGAAAAAACCTTGTAAAAATTTGTACGCTAGTTAGTAGAGTCTGCGTCTTGTCTGCATGTCTTTTCTGTGTGAATATGCATTTAATTATGTTATAAATATTACAATACACTTTACAATAGTAGACATGCTGTTAGACATCAAAATCGGTGTACAGGGTCTTAAAAGAGGAGTATTTTCCATTTTTGGGCTGGTTTAGGAATATGTCTGCCAACCTGTCAAACAGAGAAAAAATATTAAGAATAGTGGCGGTGACAGTAAGCAGTGATGCTGGTGTGGGAGTATAATTTTATTTATCCAAAAAAAAAAAAAAAAAAAAAAAAACTGTAATGGATTAGAGACGAGAAAGTGAATGGCATGAATGGCAAAGTGAATTTCACCTGCTGCTCTCACAACTGTGAGCACATCAGGTTTCACCGTCTGCCATGAACAAAAACATGAGGCTAGTGTAGGCACAAATACTGATACAGTTAAATATTAGTCAAAGATAACACAAGTAAACACATCATGCAGTTTTTAAATGAAGGTTTTTATTATTAAGGGAAAACAAAATCCAAAACTACATGGCCCTGTGTGAAAAAGTGTTTGCCCCCTAAGCCTAATAACTGGTTGGTCCACCCTTAGCAGCAACAACTGCAATCAAGCGTTTTCCATAACTTGCAATGAGTCTGTTACAGCGCTGTGGAGGAATTTTGGCCCACTCATCTTTGCAGAATTGTTGTAATTCAGCCACATTGGAGGGTTTTCGAGCATGAACCACCTTTTTAAGGTCATGCCACAGCATCTCAATCGGATTGAGGTCAGGACTTTGACTAGGCCACTCCAAACTGGACTTGCTGATGTGTTTTGGATCATTGTCCTGCTGCAGAACCCAAGTTCACTTCAGCTTGAGGTCACAAACAGATGGCCGGACATTCTCCTTCAGGATTTTTTGGTAGACAGCAGAATTCATGGTTCCATTTTTCACAGCAAGTCTTCCAGGTCCTGAAGCAGCAAAACAGCCCCAGACCATCACACTACCACCACCATATTTTACTGTTGGTATGATGTTCTTTTTCTGAAATTCGGTGTTACTTTTACGCCAGATGTAATGGGACACAGACCTTCCAAAATGTTCAATATTTCTCTCGTCAGTCCACAGAGTATTGTCCCAAAAGTCTTGGGGATCATCAAGATGTTTTCTGGCAAAACTGAAACGAGCCTTTATGTTCTTTTTGCTCAGCAGCGGTTTTCATCTTGGAACTCTGCCACGCAAACCATTTTTGCCCAGTCTCTTTCTTATGGTGGAGTCATGAACACTCACCTTATCTGAGGCAAGTGAGGCCTGCAGTTCTTTGGATGTTGTTGTGGGGTCTTTTGTGACCTCCTGGATGAGTTGTCGCTGGGGTAATTTTGGTCGGCCGGCCACTCCTGGGAAGGTTCTCCACTGTTCCATGTTTTCACCATTTGTAGATAATGGCTCTCACTGTGGTTCGTGGCAGTCCCAAAGCTTTAGAAATGGCTTTATAACCTTTTCCACACTGATAGATCTCAATTACTTTCTTTCTCATTTGTTTTTGAATTTCTTTGGATCTCGGCATGACGTCTAGCTTTTGAGGATCTTTTGGTCTACTTCACTTTGTCAGGCAGGTCCTATTTAAGTGAGTTCTTGATTGCGAACAGGTGTGGCAGTAATCAGGCCTGGGTGTGGCTAGAGAAATTGAACTCAGGTGAGATAAACCACAGTTAAGTTATGTTTTAACAGGGGGGGCAAACACTTTTTCACACAGGGCCATGTAGTTTTGGATTTTGTTTTCCCTTAATAATAAAAACCTTCATTTAAAAACTGCATGATGTGTTTACTTGTGTTATCTTTGACTAATATTTAAATGTGTTTGATTATCTGAAACATTAAAGTGTGACAAACATGCAAAAAAATAAGAAATCAGGAAGGGGGCCAACACTTTTTCACAACACTGTATGTGGTTTAAATGTCTCTCAGTTTACTTATTTTGACATGTAACTCGCATGTTTGTTTGTTTCTATTTAGTATTTAAAGTTTATTTCCATATCGGCTTTAACGGCTGTTTCATGGTAGCTACTAATACACTAAACTAAAACTACTAAATACAGATACTAATCAGACATCTAATAAAATTCATTTCATAAAAAAAGCAAACGATTCTGTGCAACATGACAACCTTATAAAAGATTCTTAAAATGTCTGTGATAATTGTGAAAGTTTTCCATGATCCATCTTATAAAATAAGTCTCCCAAAATTTGTCCCGTCCGAAAGTGTTCTCTCATGACATTAAAAATCAGGCAGACTGTTTTCTAGGGAGATATTGCTATGGTTAAAAATTAGGTCAAATTAAAATCATTTTTTATTTTATTTTATTGATGTATTAATCATATCAATTAACAAATACAGATACAGAGAGGGGTATTGTATTTCTCCCCTTTGTGTGTGTGTGTGTGTGTGTGTGTGTGTGTGTGTGTGTGTGTGTGTGTGTGTGTGTGTAAAAAGACATATAATAGAATAAAAAGTAAAAAACTAAATGGAAATGAATAATGGTTTACTGTGTTGATTGATTCACAGAGCTAGACACAATCTCATGTCTAAAATAGGGCAGACTAAAAAAAAATGTTTTACAGTCAAGGGAGTGTTACAGTATTGACATTTTGGTGGTTCTTTCGCCCTTCATTAAATACCCATGGGTCAAGCTGGTATGACCTATACAACACCTTGTGGTCATGTCCAGATTTAATAAAGTAGATGCATACTTCCCAGTGACAGGGAAAGTTTCAAATAGAGTGGAACCTCAGCATACAAATTTAATTCGTTCTGGAGGCGAGATCCTAAGACAAAGATTTCCATTGCAAAACGAATTTTCCCATAAGAAATAATGTAAATGCAGATAATCCGTTCCAGCCACCCAAAAATATTATCAATATTACCAATACAAAGCATATGTAAACTGGCTGCTTACAAACTGGCTGCTATGTAAGGCTGCTTACAAAGAACTGACCCAAGCCAAGAATTCCATGTTAAGGGTCCACAGGAAGTCGTGCCACCAAGCTTGGGCTAAAAATAGAACAGAGCACCCACACCACCAATCTGTCGACAAAAAAACTTGCGAAAAATCACGTAGCTTTTGAACGCATGCCGAAAGTAACGTTGGTATCGCGGGTTTCAAAACAGCATTCGTATGCCGAGGTTCTGTTGCAAATGAGTCTTTGTTTAGTCTGGGTTATTATTTTGTTATTTCTTTTCTTTGGGATAGTGAGAGTGTGTGGCTGTTTTGGTTTTGTACTGCGCTACACTGTACTTAAAGCAGTCCTCCAGGTCTAGGTCATATTAACATCAGTCATTTATGGTTTTTTTTGGGGGGGGGGGGGGGGGGGCAAAAACATCAGCCAATGCAATCAGCCAGCCAACAAGACAAAACATCCCTCTTATCATACAAGGTAGCTCAGTGGTTAAGGTGTCAAACAAATGATCAGAAGGTTGTGAGTTCAACTCCCGGGACCACCAGCCTGCCAATGCTGGACCCTTGAGCATGGCCCTTAACCCTCAATTGCTCAGCTGTATAAATGTATAATCGCTCTGGATAAGGGCATCTGTCAAAGCCTGAAAGCTGCTGCTAAAGCAAGTACAGTTACTGGAGTTCGCAAAAGGACATGCAGGACGTAAAATAGCTACACTACAGAAGTGTAGATGAAGTCTGTCACACATATCAGTTACTTTTGCACCGCAGAAATTACAGACTGCGAATAAAAAAAACTACTTCTATGTGGTTTAGTCAATAAATATGTAAAACGCCTCTAATTAAAGCTGAAATATTGCAGCTTATTGCCCATGTGCTAGAGTATAAAAACACAACAAAAAATTGCTACTGTACTACAGACCTGGCTATAAATTCTGCACAAATTTGAAATGTCGTAATAAGCGGTAACAAGACCTCACTAACGGTTAGCTATGGTAAAGTGGAATGCTCACTCTTGTGTTTTGCATTAAGTAATTATTGCACACGAGAGCCAGACCGCCCAACTCACCCTCTTTAAAGATTTTCTCATGCAGACTGTCCATTAGCAACAGTACTGTTAATCAATGTTCCTCTCAAAAATTGAAGTATGCTATTGTCTCAGAGTGTAAGTGACAAAGCCTATTTATTTCACATCCGTAAGACAGGATCACATTAGCAACAAGATCGATACAAGCAAAAGAGATTGGGCCTCATTACAAACAATGGTGAGAGTAAAGCATGCCATAAAACATGATAAGTAATCACGTGTATGTATGTTTTTATGTTTTTCATGTTCTGTATGTGTGCGTGTATATATATATATATATATATATATATATATATATATATATATATATATATATATATATATATATATATATATATATATATATATATATATATATAAAATGTTAAATGTTATATTTGTGTGTGTGTGTGTGTGTTTGTGCATATCTTGTAACTGACTAAGCTGCTGTAACAAGAATTTCCCTCATGGGATCAATAAAGTATATCTATCTATCTGTCTATCTATCTATCTAAGTATGTGTATATATATATATATTCATGTATGGATGTATGTATACATGTGTGTATGAATGTGCTTATGTATGTATGCATGCATGTGTTTAAGAATGTTGGTATGTTTGTGTGTGTATGTGTGTGTGTGTGTGTATTGTACCTGAAGACAAATGCATTATTAAGAATGAAGAGAAAACATTTTTTAACATATATTAATAATACCATTTTTTTTTTTATTTCGTTTAATTTTTTTTTATCAGTGGTTCGTTCCAGTATCCTGACCTAAACACTACCTCATTATAAACACCCATATTTTTTCCATGATTCTATAAAAAACTGGCCCATAATTTACAAAAATCTGTTTTCATTAATAGAGCTGTCGCTCCCCAAAGCCCACGCAGGCCACAAGCTGTATGCAGGGCAGCACATCTCTGCTGGAGTCTCAGAAAACTAATCATATCATTAAGGATAAAAAAAATGTAACTTGTCCATTTGTTGTGTGTGTTTTCCATTGTGCTTAAATAAAATGTTCTCTTTCATTATTGAAAGAAAATCTTTTGGAATATTTCTGTAACATAGAAAACCCTAAAACTAAAATAAATCTTATAAAATATCATTAGATGGTTAGTGTGCTATAAACAGTGGTTCCCTGTTGCCATGGGGAAAATATCATTGTTTTGAAAGACAGTACCCTAGCTTAGTCACTCGCATTATATCGAAAGCCTGCCAGGAAGTTGCACCTGCCATCTGATTGAGACTAATTATGTACATGAGTGAAGTTGCTGTGGAACTGTAGAAGCTCAAGTACTGAATAAAGTTATGTTCTGTGAATTGTTTGTTGTTATAGTTTATAATTTTAGTTTTTTTCTTTTTATTCCCTGCTTTTTCTAGTGTTTTCTGGAGGCACAGTGGTAAGGCTGAACATTTAAAAAAAAAAAACACTTCTGGTATTGATCACACCATTGAGTTGCATTCTTCTGCTTGTGGGAGTGTGAAGGTTGAGCAAGATCCTCTAACTCCATGCAGCCACAAGTAAATGAATGTAAATGGTTTGCCATGTGTATCCATGTATCACAGAGCTAGTCTCAATCTCTCGACAGTAAAGACATGCTGATGGTAAAAAGGACAAAAATGATGTACAGCTTTGTGGAGTAAGACTTACACCTGAACAATCTTAAAAAACCTTGTTTACCAAACCAAAGAAGACATTCATCCATTCATTCTACCATTCATCCATCCATTCATTCATTCATTCTACCAACTATTCATCCATCCATCCATTTATTCGTCCAGTCATTCATCCATCCATCCATTCGTCCATTCATCCACCCATCCATTCTTACGTCCATTAATCCATCCATTTATTCATTCATCCAACCATCCACCCATTCATCCATCCATCCATCCATCCATTCAATTTCTATTTTTCAAGATGGAGACTTGATGACAACAAAGTGACATTCGGACCTCTTAAACCCAGGGCACAGATTCCAGTTCCTCCTGAAGGATCCCAGACAATTCCAAACTAACTGGAAGATAACTGAGGAATAATCTCTCCAGCAGGTCTGCCCCAGGGATCTGGTCCAGTTGGATGTGCCTAATATTGTTCAAGCGGGAGCCAGGCAAACCATCTCAACTGCAAACATTCTAATCACTAAGCCATGGAAAATAATGCCTGATGCACTCAACCAACTTCAGCTACAAATGCAAGTAGCTTGTTATCGTTGCTGTAGCTCTCAAATAATTAAGACTAAGGTTAGGTTAACAACTTTGACGTTCTGTATATGGTTTGAGTCTAATAACTAAAGTCTTTTATGATTTAAAAAATAAAAATCACCAGCTAATCTACAATCCCGTTTGAAGTACGACGGGTGAAACTTGTGTGATTGAGTGAACAAATTTATGACACATAATATTTAAATATTTTATATGTTAGGGTTTTACAGTGACTAATGAGGAAATTAAAATGTCACCGGAAACTGAGTCATGGGTGTAGTGAGCCAGAATCCTTACCAGTGCCCCAGCTCTTGTACACCATATACTGATTCACCACCTAGACAGCCTGGGCAAGACTTAGAGTTAAAATCTTAAAGAGGGCTTAAATTAAAAACAATTTTCTCCATAATCTATCATAGCTGCCATCAGAAGGATGCAATTAAACAAGGCAACTTGAATAACACCACATCTACAACAAGCACAAGGAGATTATTTCTTACCTCATAACTCTTATAGTGATTTATAGCACTATACTGTATCAGCTGCACAATGAGAATCATGATCATATGGGATCTGAATTGAGGGAATTGAATATGAATAAATGAATAAAAATAGAAGAAAAAAAAAAATCAGTCATCAGACAAGACCAAAGCAAGACTTACAATCTGCTGTGAGTGCCACAAGTCTCTAGCCTTGCATTTCATTAAATGACTCACTGGCCTGGGATACCGAAGCCTTTTCAAAAGCTAAAGAGAAGATCCATGTGGCATTTGTGTCATACTACAAAGCCCCTTTTTATAGCAATAATAAAGACAGTGATGCTTCTGTAATGGCAATAATCAGGCAGCAGATGTAAAATTAGCCTAATTCTAAGTCACATTCCAATAAGGATGCATCAAACGAGACAATACAGCAGAAACACGAGGACGCGTCGTGGATATTAATAGTGCCTAACCTCACATGGCCCTGAAAGATGGGACATGAATAATACAGCCGAGATAGCTGAAGAGGTTTTGGACACCAGCCTGCGAGTAATTTTTTACCAAGGGACTGTGGAAGAAGAGTCAGCGAGTGCAATGGACTCAAAGCCATTTTCACTTTTATCACAGATCAAGCTATTGCAGACACCACCATGGTCCTGCGAAAGTGGGAGGACGAGAGTGTGAATGGGAGGATAATAGAAGTGCAGCACACTTGAGAACAGTTGTTATCTCACAAGCTAAATGCACCTTCGCTTGCCTTTGATGGATGTGGGTGCAGCTTGCCTGACAGAGATGGTACACCTATAAAGTCAGTTAAAAATGACTTAGAGTGGAAGATATAAGGATTTTCAGATCCGACTAATATATATCGGTGGACTGATGAAGGGTTCCAAGGACGCTGGGGCTGATAAAGGTCACTTCAAACGTCAATAATTTTTGAAAATGTGATATAAAAAAAAATACTGTAACTGTGAACCATGTTTTTATGTCTTCATGTTCTTTAGAACAAGTAATTTCATGTTTGGGCTATGATTCAAAGACCGTACAATATACAGTAACGCGTCAAAATATACAGGTTTGCTAACAAACTGCCAGCAAAACAGTAGTGTTGCATTAAATCACAAATATTTCTCTATAATATTAAGAAATTATTAGTTTGATACTTAATGAAAATGAAAGAAATCCACCTTTTCTGTATAGATATTAAGATTTTACAGTACAACAGTACAAACGCTAATGTCAAATCAGCTGCATTAGTTTATAACCGTTTCTAAAAATTATAAAGAAGAAATATGCCTAACAATTTGGAGACATAAAAATTTAGATTTATACCCAATATATATCAAAAAGTTTATTCTGACATAATTTATCGATATTATATCATATCACTCAGCGGTGTTCACTATAACCTGCTGGTTTGTTGTGGGCTGAGATTGATTTCACGTGAAATGTATGGTTTTTGTTTGTGTTCCCCAATAGACTTGTGCACACACTGACACTCTGCCAAACCGAAGCTCACCATGAGCTTCCCTTATAGATTTTTACTGTAGCTCCTGACCGTAAGGCTCTTTATGTGAACTGACAACTGTGATTATTTTCTCTTTCATCTTCCTCAACATCAGTTTGAATGACCGAGGCCTCACCCTGACACCCTGCTTTTAGCAGAAAATATGGCCAAAATACGATCAGGAGTATGCGAGACCACAAGTTCATCTCTGGTGAATTATAAGAGATGCTAGAGAGTAATGTTTACACAAAGGCAATGGTGAACGGCGTTAGTCAGTAGCATCACTCTCTCTAAAATTAAATGAATGATAACATATTTAATAGCTTGTGAATGCAACCATTGTCTAGAAGGACATGCATATTTAATATACGGTAGAACCTTGGCATACGAATGCCCTCCCTTACGAAATTTGCATCGGCATACAAACATTTTAGGCATACCAACAAACCGAACCAGACGCCAGCTATGTTGCGCGTACGTCTGGGGGCCATTCAAAACTTCGGAGGCCATTTGCATCAGTGGAAACCCAAGCGAAGCGAATTTTATTAGTAAGAGAGAATTTTGACTCGAAAGAGTTAACCCACGATAGAAACGTTGCCTTCGGCATGTGTTCAAAAGCTAGGTGATTTTTTGGCAAGTTTTTTTGTTGACAGATTAGTGGCGTGGGTGGTCTGTTCTATTTTTAGCCCAAGCTTGGTGGCACCACTTCCTGTGAGGACCCTTGACATGGAATGCTTGGCTTGGTTCAGTTCTTTGTAAGCAGCCATACAGTTTACATACGCTTCGTACTGGTAATATTGGTAATATTTTTGGGTGGCTCAAACGGATTATCTGCATTTACATTATTACTTATGGGAAAATTCGTTACGCAATACAAATTATTCGCATTAAGAGCTCACCTCCAGAACAAATTACATTCGTATGCCGAGGTTCCACATATTCTACATATTTCACTTGTTTTTCTTCCATGAATATGAGCACTGGCTCATGACAATATCAGGACGGCTATATAAATAAAAATCACCATCAGCTGCACATACTCTCACATACAATTTTATTAAAAACACATGTACCTGAGAATCATTATACTAATCACTCATTATACTCGTGGTGAGCAGAAAAGCAGTTCAAAATACACCTTGGAGTGGATGAGCTCAAACAGCAGAAGACCATTTGCATTTACACCATTTGGCAGACATTATCCATAGCAACTTACATTTATCTCATGTATACAACTGAGCAGTTTTAATGGCCTTGCTTTATGCAGATTAAGGGCATGCTCAAGTGGTCCTGGGATTTGAGCTCACAACCTTCCAATCAGTAGTCCAATAACCTTAACCACTGTGTACCCCTCCTGTCAGCCAAGAACAAGAATCTGATGCTATGAGGCACACAGACTCATTGAAACTGGAGAGATGGCTACTAGTATGATAATATCTCAACTGAACATGACAAGGAGTTCAATGTAATTCAGTGGCATCACTAGTCACCAGATCTGTATCCAAGTACCTTTAGAATGTGGTAAAATGTGATATTTGTATTTGCATTTTTATGGTCCAGAACCTCAAAAGGAAATTGTCCTGGGTGAAGTCATTACCCAGTATTAGTATGCTGTTTCTAATAATACACTAAGATGGGTGTAAAAGCAATGCAGTGCATTTAAATAAATTGTTTAAAAAAATATATCAGTAAAAACAGGCTATTATGAAATTTTTACAACACTGTCAATCATAATGATTAATTTTTCATGCCTCCCCTGGCAGTGAACTCAAATCCCTGGACGGCCAGAGAGCTGCTTCTGGGGCCTTAAGCAAGACCAACAAATGCTAAGTTCTGTGCTTCGACTGGATTTTTCCCGGCTAGTACATAACGTGTGCCAAATTAATGAATGCAAATGTGTACTTTCTCAAGTGCAACATTTGTTTTTGAAGAGAAATACCCTCATTTTAAAAATAAATAAGTCATAATTTTTCTTGTGAGGGTATTTTATATGATTTTCAACATCATTTCAAGAACTGGTCCATCTTGAGTGAGTGATTATCTGATTTGATAAAAAAAGGGAACATCAAGTTACATAAAATAATTCAAGACAAACAGGCAGAGTAAACAAGAGGAAAGTTAAAACACTACCACTTACTGACCAGCTCCAAACTGAAAACAAAGCTCTTAATCAGAGCAGAAAAACAGGACTGAAGGTCAAGTCACAAAGTCTCAAAATTTTGCTTCATATCCCCCATTTCCACATACTCCACGTTTACAGAGACTTCCTATCTATCCATTACCTCATGTAGTCCCCTGTCTTTAAATGTTTATATTCAGGATCCGGTCACCACATGCCTATGCCCAGTGTACCTCACCACACACCTATGTTCACAGATTTACTCCATATAGCATTCATTCAATGCATTTTTAATGCATTAGAAATAAGCTTTGCCTGAAGATCAGAGGAGTAACAATACAAATGAGTAATGTTTGTAGTATTATTGCTGTTATATGCAACTCTTACTTGATAGATTCAGCAAACTGTAATGCTTTGGTCCACTAAATGTTGGCTGTCAGTGCCGTAACTTATTGAAACGTTCTCCTATACACCAACCCATTAACTACTGTAGGTTAAAGGTCTTCCTCAAGCTTTCTAATTACTTCAATAACTACCGATTATTATCTATCTTACTATCTATCCTTTCCCTATTTTCTGCCATGCACCCAATTTTGCCCTTCCACAAATTAACCAATGGTGTATTCCCCATGTTCACTCAAGTTACCCCCAATGTTCCCTTTCCCCATTGTACCCATTTCTTATTTACTTGTTCTTACCAGTGGTTACCCCATGTTCAGGTTTTAGTCACTCAGGATTGCTGACTGTGAAGTGGTTGGACGCTTTATGTCCTGGGAAGCCTTCATGTCTGTCACCTTCTGGCTCCCCCTTTTAGTTATGCTGTCATAGCTAGTCTTGGCAGAGTCCCTGCCTGTGCTTTGCACATAATCTACATTGTCTTTAAACATCACATGATCACAAGCATACCTAATATTTCTCTGTCTTTCTCTATACCCAAGCTCTCATTGTTCGGAGTTTCCAGTGTGACCATTTCTTCTTTCCGAACCTGCCTGGTCCATGCAGACGCTCTACCCCTGGTTGAAGTCTCGTTGCTTGGTGATGCTCACTGCTGCTGTGGACAGATCTGCGTGGACAGCCTGTGACCAGCGGACTGCTGTGGATAGAACCACTTGGAGACACTTGTCTTTGAGCTGCCGTTGCCTCAGTCAACGGCAGTTCAAAGACAAAATTCAACAGGAAGAAATTAGTCTATAATGTACTCAGATACTACATTGACCTATCAGGTCCTCAAGAGCTCTTAGTTGTTGCTGTAAAAAGAACATTTTTTACATTTACATTATTTACTGTCCATTTTCACCCAAATGAGGATGGCTTCCCTTCTGAGCCTGGCTCCTCTCAAGGTTTCATCTCAGGGAGTTTTTCCTTGCCACCATCATCTCAGGCTTGCTCATTAGGCATAAATGTTAGGGACAAATAGTAACTTAGCTTTAAACTTTATAATTTTTTATATGTTTCTATACTTCTGTAATGCTGCTTTGAGGTAATCTTTGTTAAGTGCTATACAAATACATTTAATTGAATTGAATGTTGCCAATGTTCCCTTTCAACCATTTATTATGTACCTGTTCTCACCAATGGTTACGCTCATGTGCCCTCTCACTATCATCTCCTATGTACCCCATTTTTGCCTGTTCCCAAATTCACCAGTCTACCCTTTCACCTGCTCTCCATGTTCTCCCAGCTCTTCACCCCATGCTCACATTTATGTTCACATGTCCCCAAAATTGTGTTTCCCATGTTCATCTTTCCAAGAGACATTATGCTTTTAATCTTTACTGTCACATGAATAATAAATGTTTTTTAAAAAAAATGGTTTTATCTGACTTTACAGGACATCACTTGTGCTACTTGGACAATTCAAAGGTCTGAGAGACGGTGATGAGACACCAGCTGTCCTTTTCCGTTCGAATAATTCAGTCAGGTGAGAGAGTGATCTGAATTATTTACGACTGTCCTCTGCCAAAGCTAATTCAGCACATTCTGAACTTTCTCTGCACCAAACCCATTGTGAGTTTCCTCGCTGAGGGTCAGAGTGTCAGCATAAGTTTACAAATGTGAAAAAAGATAGTGCTGATCTCTCTCTCACCACTCAAATCGATAGCACCACAACACTAAGGCTGACAGAAACCCAAACACACCGCTGCTAATGCCTGCGTTGCGCAGCTTTCTCCAAGAACGGTGTTGTATAATATTAACCTCAGAAAAGGGAAAGATCAGATTGAGAAAACGAAGGAAACAAAACCTTTGAAAAGCATTTTGACTGATGCATTAAAACTGAAGCATTCCCACACATCAATAATAGCTAACATGCATGTGTTTGGGTACAAAAAAAGCACAATTAGTAGTGTTACCAACAGCATAACTGCTCTTTCTTTCCTCAGAATTTGCAATCTATTCAGCCTTTAGACAAACGAAGATCCCGAGGTTGCTGACGAGAATGGGGGCTGTGGGTGTGTATGAGTGAGGAGCAGTGAATGGGTGCAGGACCGTGTGTCGGAGCCCATTCATGCCCACACACAGACACCAGCAGCAGGTCGCCAGCTCAGAGCGTGACAGGAATGGAGATGAACGGCTGTCTCACACAAGCACGCCTGGCATTCATGCACAACCTGCCTGGTTCTTCACAAAATTCGGTATTTAAACAGATTTAAAACATATTTTTTATCTGTATTATTCTATAAATGGCTAAGAGAATATATAAAAAGGTCTTTCCAGGTAAACTGTACAGTCATTAGCAGGGCAGAGGAGAAATGCAAAGAAACGGAAATCTAAACCTCAGTGCTGTTGTGATCAGGGCTGCCTAGTGAGCGCGCGCGTGTGTGTGTGTGTGCGTGCGTGTGTGTAACACTGCTGGTGTCATTGAGGTGTGGGTTGTTGTGATAGAGCCACCTTGCTCACAGAGTCTGCAGTCTGGGCAGCACCATTCATCACTGAAATACATGATTCATATGCAGTTGGCTTGAAGAGGTAAGACAAACACGGAAACAAGAGGACACGGTAGAGCAGCCACATTAATTAAATACACACACACACACACACACACACACACACCAGAACCATGAATAGATTTGCCTAAAAGCCAGCAGAATTACGCTGATCTTCAGCTTACTTGCCAATGAAGAGAAAAAATGAATCATTCTGTCTATAGATGTATGAAACACGAAAAAAAACAATAATTTTGTTATAAAGAATATTGAATACTCTAAAAATCATTTAAGATAAACCTCACATAAATTCCCACAGTGGGGATATTTAGTAGACAGAGATTTGATGTTTAATCTAAATCGTAAAGCATTTTTAAAAAAAATTATTTCTGAGTTATCAAGGATTAGCTGTGAGTCTGAAAGCTGTTTATTTTCCCAGAAAAAAAACATCCTAGTGTCTTAAACATCTTAAACATCTTCTCCCACCAGCGTATCATGGAGTATCTGCCACACTGCTTGAGCTCAGTGTCAGAGTATACACAATGTACCAAAAAGAAATATTTCCATGCAAGAATGCCTGTGTTTTTCTGAAGTACTGAAGGGTTTTTGTCATGCTGTAAATCTTTCTGTGAAACAAAGAGAATTTTATCTCTCTTTTTACAAACAGACGCTTCTCTCTTCACACCTCATACCACGGTTTTCTGTCTTAGTTTTCAAGCTTTGAAATGTAGGTGGAAAACAGGGTCAAGTTTGAATCTGATTAAAGTGAAATTACAGCTGCGAGGCATAAAATCCAAAGCAAGACTAATCAATCTCTCCGTAAGGAAACTGCGGTTTAGCCAGAGCAAAATGATTTTATCACTCATCTGTATGCAGCCAATTAACTGCTTGATGATACGGTAAGGAAACGTCCCCGGAAACACGATTTCAAATGTCATACTAAAAGATCTGTCCTTAAATAAGCAGTTAACAGCGGTAGATTCGAGTAAGATATCCCTACTTACAATTTAATTATTAATTTGAATTCAATTAGAGCTATAAAACAACCTGGAAAAAAACTTTAAAAGGGATATATTGATATAAAACCACAAAAACCAAATCATTTAAAAGTACAAATACATAATTTGCACAAATACAGTATTGCATGTCCTTGCTATCAGGTTGTGTTGTTGCTGTTGTTCTAAAAGAGAGCAGAGTTCACATGAAACATGACTCATATGAAAGCTGTCATGTGGATCAGGATATAAAGCATGCTACTGAACCGGAGACTTCCTGTAGGAGATGGTGTAAGTTCGGCTGCACTGGATCTGTGCTCCAAATCCTGTAAATGTGAACTGGTACCTGGGTCAGGACTTGTTCAGGAAGTAAAGTAACCTGTGCGCACATGTTACAGCCGATGATGACATTAGTTTCCACCACACACGTGTACCACAAATGACAAGTGAACAGTGTGTGTGTGTGTGTGTGTGTGTGTGTGTGTGTGTGTATTTTATATATATATATATATATATATATATATATATATATATATATATATATATATATATATATATGTAAAAATAAATGTTTGTGCTGAGGTAATGCAAATGCACCAGGGTTCGATAGAATCCAGACCAGGATTCAAACCACAGCAAGCATGCCCAGTGTGAAAACCACCTAAATAGCATGCACGGATGGTATGTAACCTTCTGTACCACAGCATAAAGTGGTCATGTAGTAACTCATCTGCTTGCACAACATGCAGCTACCTTGATGCGGAACATAAGTAAAGAAAATAAAGATGCTGGCATGATTCAAATAATATTTTAATATTCAAAGTGAAGAGAAAACACCATAGCTCAGGGGCAAACACTGTCCAATGACTTCAAACAGTTTCTTAGAAATAGACCTAGTCTGCTATAGCCTAGTCATCCAACAAGCAGGAATTTAGATGCTTGATTTTTTAACTTAAAATGTCGCTTTAACACAGCTGAGCGTGGTGTAAATCCAGTAAGGAATCCTTTTACGTTTCACTATCACTGATCATTTCAAAAGCAGATCAACTTTGTCCCAATTCTCCTATTTAAAAGCACCACAAATGAGAACCGACATACACCAGGCATGAGCAACACCCAAAGAGGTGTGTGACAAATATCCATTAGCCCTTTCGCCTTAGCAAACAATGCTCAGAGGTTAGTACGACACAATTCACAGGCAGTCTTTGTGATAAAGCCGAGGCAAAAAATCTAATGGTCAGGAATTAGTTCTCTGCAAGAGGCAGCTGTCAATCACCATTTCTCCCAGAAAGCCCTTTCTCCCAGCACTTTGCCACAGAGATCCCCCTACAGAGCAGAGAATCCATTCCAAAACACGTAGCTTACTACAGTTAGGCTATGTAAGGATAGAGCAAAAAAAGGGAGCCAGTCAAAAAAGGCACCAAATTGTTCCCACACTGCTCTCTAAAGGTTTGTGGCTTTCAGCGTCAGTCTCCAAGTAGCCACTAGCCACTTCACTCATACAAAGATTTCGGTTAAAAGAGTGGAGAAGCAGCGGAGCATAGTGTCTTTGTTCAGCAGTGAGCTAGCGAGGGTTTAAACACCCTCACAAAGCTTAAAACGTTTCCAAAAAACGTGGCAAATCTTAGAACATAGTCCTCTCATCTTTAGTTTAAACAGATGATGATTATTATTACATGAAGGGGAAATCGTATAGAAAAATAAACAAGGAAAAGAACATGGAATTAAGACTATAAACAGAACTTAACAGAGCTCTGATACACTAAACTCATAAGGCTGATTAATGATGGTCCACATAAAATCTGCAAGACTGGATTTTTTTTTTTCTTGAAGAAATGATGCATTCAGAGCACAAATCAACAATTATGCCTAATTACACTGACTGCCTCTGCACTTCCACCATCGACTCCTCCTCCAGTTCAGAATTCACTCACTGCTCTTCCACCAACCTCTCAGAGGAACGCTTCAAGCCTTGCACACAATATACAAGACAGACCCTGGGAACCAAAAGTAAATGAAGTAGAGTAATGCTTTATAATTCCACAGAAAAGGGATGTGTTCCATTTTGAGTCTGGTTTCTTTTAAGATTTCTTCTTCATGTCCTCTTTAAGACTTTTACTTGTCATTGTTATCTTAGCTTGCGCACTGAGGATCTAAGGCTACAGCTTGATTTATGTAAAACTGCTTTATGACAAACTTTAAAAGCGCTATACTACTAAAAAACGATGGAAGTGAATCAGGATAAAACTGGAGTAAGTACACTAGAATCAGACGGAAACCAAAACCCAGAAGAGCAGTAAATTAGCTTCAAAGATGAAGTTCATTTGCTTTCACTAGACAAGTCTGTCAATCGGTACAGCTCTGATTTTGTCTCAAGCAAGATATAATAAGGCAGCAAAACAAAGCAGCTCAGGACAGGGTAGCCTAATATTAGCCACCAAACTATCAGATCCCAACTTTGTAACCAACACACTACTAATTACAGCTGGCACTGGCACTTCCTCCATCAATGAATCAGTGAGGCAGTTGAGAGCTATGGATTAGTTTCCTCATTTGTACACAGAAAGTCACTACTGAGGTTTGCAATCAATGTCTATTGTGCAGCTGAACTGTCCACATTAGCTGTCTGAGGATCATGTTCGAGGCTAATCAATACATTTTGAATACAGATAAATGTAGCTTGTGTCACCAAGCCAGGTTTAATGCTGTTTCATTTCAACGTGGAGATCAATTCATGTCAGGTCTGTAAACTGTGGCGCAGAAGACATCAAGATCGCCAAAAGACACAGAACGTGAAGTTAAAAAAAGGAGGTCTGGATTTGCTTCAAATGACCTTTTCAGCTCTAAAGTGATGGACACTAAGAACAACAGAAGTTCAGGGATATAATAGACTCCATAAACAGCTTATTCAAGTGCTTTAGACCATATGGAGTACGGGTAATCAAACTTTAATAGCCAGGAACACCTTTAAACAAAAAGCCTTTCAGTTGAGATTTATCTCACGAACATAATTCAACAAATATTAATGTAAAAGAAGTCAAATGTGGAAATACTTTGAAGCAGTGAGCATCACTGTTGAGGTGTGCAAGTTAGAGACGTACATCATTTACATTTCTGGCATTTGGCAAATGCTCTTATCCACAGGGATGTACAAAAGTGCTTTAAAGTCTCTATTAATGAATACATTAACACTGATCACAAACTTAGGATACCAGCCTAAAAACTGAGTTGGGATTATTGAGGATTTTTTTTTTTTTTTTTTTTTATGAGAATTTGTTATTTATCTATTTATTTTATACAACAATACATAAAGCAAACAGGGAAAACAAAAGCCAGTTTAAGTATTTCAGGAAGAGGTCTTCATCCGTCATTTGAAGACGGCCAGTGTTCAGACATCTAGGGTTCATTCCACCACCTTGCTGCCAGAACAGAAAAGAGTCTTGACGTATACCTACCTCTTACCCTGAGAGATGGTGGGACCAGTCGAGCAGTGCTAGAAGAGCATGGTGCAGTGCAAGGAGTAATAAGAGCTTTCAGCATCAGGACTGAAACATGTCTCCAAGGCAGGTTTTACTCCGATGGATAGGAGCAGGCGGTCTGATATGAAGCTCACAGGAAAAAAAAGAGTGATAATACATTTCATGTAGTATTAATGAACACAGGAATGCACAGGCATGCATGCTCCACAGGTGTCGTAAAAAATGGAAAGCATCTTGAAGTGGTTCCTGCTGTGCATTCACTAGGGCTTCTGGTGTAAAATGGGCTTAATCTGCAAACCCAGACGCCTGATTAGTGCATAAGTGTGAGTCAATGAGCACAATACTGGTGCATATCGTTAACACATCCTTAGCTTAAACCATTTCAACACTACAAAAAAAAGAAACAAATAACCTCAGAAAAAAACTGCTGCCTCTATCAATGGCAGTGCCTCATTGTGCAGGACAGCCAAATCTGTCTGCAATGAGCATGATGCAACAATCAGACACCATTTAGGCTTGTGTGGTTTGTAAAAAACCAAAATAGGTCCCACAAAGCCTGAACTGCACTCAGTCAAGGGAACCGTGGGCTAAAACTGACCAGCAGACATAAGTGTGATTGTTGCCGGTGCTTTCTGCAGTGTTGGTCTGGTTTCTTAAATCGTTAAAAATGCACATGGAGAACACATCTTTTTTTTTTTTGGTGCTATTATGTGCAATAAGTATTCTCAGTGTCCCGTAATCACTCATAGTACACTCACTGTCTAAAACACAAGTACAGACCTGATCAAGTGCAGAACAGAGTATGAGCTAACATTCACAGGAAGTATGGCACAGATCCAGTGCACCCGAACTCACACCACCTTGTACAGGAAGTCTCAGTTTTGGTATCATGCTGCGCTTCCCAGTCCAGATGACAGCTTTCATTTTAACAATTTTTCCGTCAAACGCTGCAGACTCAAGTGACAGTGTGAATGCCTCTTTCCAGGTCTGGAGCTGTTTTTAAGGTGAACCTGGTGAACAGGAGACACTTTTGTTAGCCAGTGTTACATTCTGACACACAGCATTCACATCTCTCTGCTCATTGTGTGCGTTTGTGTCTCTTTGTGCTAGTTACCAGCTTCACAGCAGCGATCACATCCCTGCAATCTCGAGATCTACCTTCCAGCAAATTCATTTCAAACTCCAACACCTGCACCACATAATCAGACTATGTGATTAGGCAGATCAGATTTGTTGGATTAGGGCTGGAATTGAATTCTATAGGAATGTATATCTCCAGGAAGAGGCTTAGTGATCACTGCTTGGCAGTAGTAGCAAATTATTTAATTGTTAGGAGTAGATGGGGTTGGTTTGGGTTTTTGGTTGCACACTGAGATCATCAATGAACTCCTGGCTAAGAAACTGAAAGTACAGTCACTGATGTTTGCTGACACTTTATGTACACTTTAAGTATATGATCATATCTAATGCTTGTCAGGACGATGCACAAGATTTTATCATGGTACTGCCGCTGAAAAGTGCACTATATTGAACCGTTTTGTATTTACAGCACTGTTTGTTTCTGATCCTGACCCCTTTAAAACTTAAAGCTGCAATGTTCATATTCCTGCATCTGTACATTCAGACCCGCAAGCTTCCTTATAGTGAAATATTTACTACACTACACACCAGACTTGTCAACAGCTTCAGTGCTTTAGTTAAGACTGACAACAGACCAATTTCTTAAACAATAACAGTTTGAAGCACCAGGTTCACCCTACAAAGTGCATGCCATAAAATTGGCAATAAATTTACTAAGCTTCAGTGATATGACCAAAAATAAAATAAAAATAGAAGACACTTAAACAACAACAAAAAAAAAACAAAAAAAACCAATAAAAAACAATGCCTCCATATCTTTGGATGAGATACAAACATCACATGTTCCACAATTACATCTGCAATGGTGCATGGACTCGAGAGTGCTGAGCAGGTTTTAAGCGTCTACAGCTGCTCCAGATGCAAAAGAGATAAATACTGCTTCAATATTCCAACATCGTACTTCTGTGTTGCATTCAAACAAGTAAACACTAATCTGACTAATTGGCACACAGTGGCTCGAGCATAAGGTGTACTGATAAAGGGAAAAAAGTTTTTTTTACCCATCTTAACTTGTTGCATGAGTAGGATATGCAGCAAGTACTTTTATATTTATTTTTGAGGCGAGTGATCCCACAGCATTTAGACATAGACAACAGAAACTTGACACCTGAGTCCCAACTGGGCAGCAGTTGACAACACAATGAACAAGGTTTGAATGATTCATTATGTTGATTATGCCAACGTATCATTTTGGTATCAAGAATCACTTCAGCTATAATTAAAATTGGTATCAAGCCTATGAAGATTCCATGCTAGACAGAAACTAATCTCACAGAAGGAAAAACGTCAAATGCAATACACATACTTTATACATTTCTGTGTGGGATTTTAGGATGTGAGGACGGGTCACACAAAAAGCAAAATCTTCATTACATCTCTGCTTAAACGCTTTAACTCTTCATTTAAAAAAAATCAGCAGGATATTGCTGATAATCAAATGTTGATCATGTTGGAGTTATGTGTATAGTGGCCCAAGATTCTAAATAACTTCATTTTTTAACATCGTACGACGTGCCGAAGAAACCTGCGTCATGCGTATAAAAGCTATGCGATTTTTCACACATTTTTTGTTGACAGATGGTGGTCTGGGTGGTCTGTTCTATTTTTAGATCAAGCTTGGTGGCACCACTTCCTGTGAGGACCCTTGACATGGAAGGCTTAGCTTGGGTCAGTTCTTTATAAGCAGCCATACAGTTTACATACGCTTCGTACTGGTAATATTGGTAATATTTTTGGGTGGCTGAAACGGATTATCTGCATTTACATTGTTTCTTATGTAAAAATTCGTTTCACAATACAAACTTTCACCTTAAGAACTCACCTCCAGAACGAATTCAATTTGTATGCCAAGGTTCCACCGCACATATTTCAGTTGCTTTTTTAAAACTCCATGAATATGAGCACAGGTTCTGTGTGATCGGAAAACATCAGCGAGAATCAAGGGGAAGGTGTACAGGACAGTGGTGAGACCGGCCATGCTGTATGGTTTAGAGACAGTGTCACTGAGGAAGAGACAGGAGTCAGAGCTAGAGGTAGCAGAGCTGAAGATGTTGAGGTTCTCTTTGGGAGGGACAAGATTGGACAGGATTAGGAACGAGTACATCAGAGGGACAGCTCATGTTGGACGTTTGGGGACAAAGTTAGGGAGGCCAGATTAAGATGGTTTGGACATGTTCAGAGGAGGGACAGTGAGTATATTGGTAGGAGAATGTTGGACATGGAGCTGCCAGGCAGGAGGCAAAGAGGAAGGCCAAAGAGGAGGTATATGGATGGAATTAATGAGGATATGAAGCTAGTGGGTGCAAGTGTTGAGGATGCAGAAGATAGGGATAGGTGGAGAGAGATGATTCGCTGTGGCAACCCCTGAAGGGAAAAGCCGAAAGAAGAAGAGAAGAAGAGGAAGAGGAAGAAGAAGAGGAAGAAGAAGAAGAAGAAGAGCACAGACTCATGGCAATATCAGGAAAGCAATCTAAACAAAAATCACCATCATCTACACATACACTTACATGCAATTTTATTAAAAAGCTCATATAATCGCTCATTACACTTATGGTGAGCAGAAAAGCATTTAAAAATGTACATGGAAACTTGGGGTGGATGAGCTAAATTACATTCGTATGCCAAGGTTCCACTGTACTTGGAAAAGCGAACCACAAATAATTTAAATACGTACTGAAGTCCCAGATTAACCTACACTCTAGATCCAGAGAAAATCTACATGGGAATAAAGCATTTTGTTTAGAAGTCATCAGAGCGAGGACGCCATTGAAGACTGTGTCCCTGTGTCCTGCTCACAACTACCCCATGGGCTTTTGGGTAATGAGATTGTCTCCCAGGCGTGCCAGCTCGGTGTGTCCAACCTGGGAATTCAGCTGCTGCTAACAAGGACGTCGGCTAGGAAAGTTCATGCTGCCATATGGTGTTGTGACACTTATAGCAACAATAATCCACAATATCAGTTTTTAGTTTCTGTGAAGTCACATTTGAAAATAAAGTATTTATCAGATGAAGCAGTTGGAGTTTGAACAGTTCTATCCACTTTTTTTTTTTTATCTTCACACTTTCATAGATCTCATACAGAATTTGGACAGCTTTAAGATACTTTTTTGCTCTATTTGCATAGTTTATCATTCATTCATTCATTGTCTACCGCTTATCCGATCTATTCTCGGGTCACGGGGAGTCTGTGCCTATCTCAGGCGTCATTGGGCATCAAGGCAGGATACACCCTGGACGGAGTGCCAACCCATCACAGGGCACACACCCACTCTCATTCACTCACGCAATCACACACTACGGACAATTTAGAGATGCCAATCAACCTATCACGCATGTCTTTGGGCCGGGGGAGGAAACCGGAGTACCCGGAGGAAACCCCCGAGGCACGGGGAGAACATGCAAACTCCACACACACGGTGGAGGCGGGAATCGAACCCCCAACCCTGGAAGTGTGAGGCAAACGTGCTAACCACCAAGCCACCGTGCCCCCCTGCATAGTTTATTTTCTACAAAATTTACTTTCTTTGTTTTAAATATTCCACAATTTTAAATAAAAAAAATTTTAGACCCCACTGCATTTGACTTAAAAAAAACTAATTTCTACCATTCAATCACAAGTAAAGTCACAGGAAGTTTTAAAGTTTGGTTAGCCCCAAAATTAAAAGAAAGAAAGCTGCATAGATGAAATATTCAATTCTAGCATATCTGTTTTCCTGAACTTGTATTTTTAGCAGAAAAACCCAGGCCTGTTTGGATTTTGGTGCTAGAATCCAGCCATAGCAACATGTTTTTCCCCAAACCAATACGCATATGAAATGGGTCTTTTCTTGTTACGAGGCTATGTATTATTGTGTCTTTAATGTAACTGACTGATGTGTGCAGTTGTAAAAATCAGCACCTATTCCAACCCTAACGCTTAATCGACTTGCTTCTCTCTGTTCTTTCATCCATATCTGGGTCAGAAGAGAGAAACCATTGTCAGCTCAATGGTTGGATTATAATCAACTACATGTGTACGTGACTGAAAAAAATAAAATAAAATAAAAAACCCAGCTGCCAAGGAACTAAATGTAAATGTAAAAATAAAAAAAGCTTCCAGCAGATCTCGATCTCGTGCGGGTGGGCTGAAAATGCTGTCGGCAATGTGTACACCAACTGTTTTCTGGCACATACAAGTGTGCCTGCTGTGTTAACAGAAATATTTTAGTGGTAACATTCGCACATTTAAACTGAGCTTGAGTAATGCAGAAAGATACAGCACAGAATACACAAGCCAGGTATTACTGGATATAACCAACATCTAAAAATTTCAGGGTTTGCATAAAACACTTCAATCATACAAGTTAACATGGATAAATGCTGAAGTTTCTTTCATCCATCTGTTTCCTCCTGTGTGTTTATAACTCACACTGCAGAAAATTAGGAATAAAAAGCAGGATATTGACCACAAAAGAGTCAGTATATTCACAAAAGGTTAAAAGCAGAACCCCTATAGAAAGCTTGAACCATCCATAATCTGTAAAGAAAGGATTATTTTTCCTAGATTATCAGACCCAGATTCAGCCGCTAACACTCTTGGCATTTGTAGCTGAATGTCAGCTTTTATAGTCTGTAAACACTAGATTTTAGATAACCAGTTCACACCAGTAGAACTTTAGCTAGATCATAAGCCAGGGTGTAAAGCCTATCCTAAAAAAACCTGCGTTCAGAGTACTGTAAAACTGGCACCGTATAGATTTACCACAGACATGACAATGCGTCAGACATAACATGATTCAAAAGTATTAGTGTCTATGACGGTTATATAATCAAAACAGAGACGTGCCAACCCCATGAGTACAACAACCTCCTAATCAATACACCAAATGTCATTCTACATGTGCTGTATCTGCATCACACAAATTCTACTGACCGTTTCTGACTGTAGAAAGGACATTATTCATAATCGCACTCTCCGGTCTTTATAATCATTTATTATCACACTCTGCAGCATCACCCAAATGAGGTTGGTTTTCCTTTTGAGTCTGGTTCCTCTCAAGGTTTCTTCCTCTTACCATCTAAGGGAGTTTTTCCTTCCCATAGTCACCTCAGGCTTGCTCATTAGGGGTGATTTTGTCTAACATTAATCTTGGACTTTTGTACTATATTTCTTATGTTCTGTAAAGCTGCTTTGAGACAATGTCCATTGTTAAAAGAACAGAATTGAACGTTTACGATTGGTTTACATCTGTAAATGTGATGCGCTTCAAGGTGGTCTCATTCACTCACACAATCACACACTACGGACAATACGCAATCATTCAATCTCATTGATTGATTACAGTTTCCTGTGGCTTAGTTTGGGGGAAGAGAGGGTTGTTTGGGGGAGAAAAGGGTGTGGTCAGAAATGTGTATCACGTGTCATGAACATTACATCACTACTGCTGATAATTAGCTCATTATACATTATTACATTAGATTATCTAGCACGTTTCAGCCTCGCCGGTTAAGTTTCCACAAAACCAGACCATGGGACTGTTTACCATATTGAAGCTTTGACTTACTCACAGGGTTAGCTAATGAATTTATGATTTGTCCATCCCTGTGGCTGTCATGATTTATTTAGATGCAAGTATGAGATGCAGCAACACCGCTTCAGTTGAAAACTTTGCCGAGATTCAACACTGCTCAATAATTTCTGATTATCCACTGGGGCGTACTGTTCCCAAAACATATTCAACTGACTACACTACACGTTATTTGCATCAAACTGATTGAATTCCACGCCTCAGTTGTTTAATCTCTTTGCAAATAAAATGGAGCTCAAGCAGTGTGCGGTTTAACTGGCTTTTCTCCTTATCATTTTAATCACAAAGGCTTCTGCCTGTGTACATTACAGAGATTTATCCCCAACTGTGTCTGCTTTTCATCTAAAAATATAATGCCCACTTTAGTTCATTTACGAGTCTTGTACATCACTTGCCTTCCCTGATACACTTTATTAATCAAGGTTATTCAAGTCATTCCAATGAATAAAATGCATACTTATTAAACAGCAAAGAGGGACAAACATGAAAGAAGACTGCAGTAATTCTTGTCAGAAATGATTACTCCAAAAGATACTCCAACAAAACAAATATATAACTATTGCTTGTCCAGATTCTAATTAGATTCATACAGCAGATCGTATGCGGCATTCAAAGAGTGCTTACATTCACTACAAGCTCACCGAGATGTTTCACTGTGTGCATCACTCGCTCATCTGTGTACACCAGGTAAGATTTCACTCCCTAGTTCAACACGGTTATATTACAATAATACATTTGCAATTGCACATTTACATACACAATTAATAGCTGGGCTGATATTCACTATATTTGTGATTGGGTAAATGTTATATTAGTACACCCTTAGAACAGGTTATAATATTCAATGGATATTTCATGGAGCGCGGTGACTCCATAGAATCCAACATGTAGGCTCTATAGAGCCAATATTCTCTAGGCAATGTAGAGAGCAAGAAAGGCAACTAGATTTCTTGTATTGGAAGTCACACCAACTGACAGAAAACAAAAAGGACATAAAAAAGTGCAGACCATTGCATGGGCTTAGCTGTTTGGGCTTTATTTCTTATCCATAAAATGCTGGTGTGTTGGAAGGTTTTCATTCCAACCTAGCAGGAGCCATGTCTGATTGTCAAGCTGTGTTGGCTCAAATGATAAAGACTCTGGGTTGCTGATTGGAAGGTCAGGGTTTCAAGCCCCAGTACCGCCAAGCTGACACTGTTTGGCACCTGACCCTCTCTGCTTCAGGGGTAATGTTATGTGTAGATTAGTGGTTAAGGTGTTGGACTACTGATTGGAAGGTTGTGAGTTCAAATCCCTGGTCCACGAAGCTGCCACTGCTGGGCCCTTGAGCAATTGCTGTTGTGTAAAATGAGATTAAATGTAAGTTGCTCTGGATAAGGACATCTGCCAAATGCCAATGTAATATGTAAATGTTATCAAAGCTGCCCACAACATCCTGAGTTGAGATAAGCATGAACACAATTTCACTGCACTGTAACACATACATCTTCTACTGATAACAAAGATCAACTAAGCAGGTGAAACCAAGCCAAAACTTACATCCACACCAGTCCTGATCATCACATCTCTGCAGCAACTAAACACTGGACAATACATCTCTAGGAAACAGGGAGTTCTGATCAAGATGTTTAACCAGTACAAAGAAATCTGTCACACATGTCGAACATGCAGTAAATAAAATTGGATTTCCTCTTAAAAGTGAAATAGGCTCTGGATTGACCCGCTACACAACGTTGTTTATTAGCAACGTCTGACAGTGAAATACACAGCTTTCAGTGTAGCAGCACAGGGAAAGAGGGAACTCCAAGAGCTTTCCATCTCCTAATGAAGTACGTTGTGTGGGAGCAATCTAATACAGTCTACAGTCTAGTGGCTATAAATTCAAAGCCACAGAAGGCAAATATTTCAGTCAGATTTCATTCGTGTCATCTGTGAGGCTGCACGTGTGAGAAGCCTCTACACTCATCCATCAATGCTTTCCACCCTCAATCGGCTCTGCTCCTTTCGATTTAATTAACTTCCGTCTTAATGGAGTGATTCATATCTCCATACACATTCTGTACATGGCTGGTACTGCTAGCATATGACGGTGGTTCAAATAAAAAGCTACTTATATGAATTAAAAGAAGCGCTCTTTGCACCATTCTGGATTAAATGAAGTAATTGGATTAACATAGCCAGGCTTGTGTAAGGCGACCTCATCTGATCGTGTCAAATTCTTTAAGCGGAGACAATGGCATTATAATATGTTCCCCTTCCAGTTACACAGAGAACTAGACATGGCATCACTACAGAACTATAAAACCCACCAAAATATACAATGTGACAATATTATCACATCTTATAGAAAGACAAAGGGTGCAAAAACATGACTTACCCATGCAAAAAGAACTTGATGTAGTCTCACGTAGGGCAAGATTCATTTCAAAACTGTGCCCGTTCACTCAAAAGTCAGTCAATTCTATGGCACACTAAATCCATTTCAACTTTTTTTCCCTTTCAGATAGTAACAAGGCTAAAACTAACCTCTTCTAGACATGATGGCCCCCAATGTGAGCTACAGTTTCACCTCAAACGTGATTATTGTCCTGTAAAAGCACATCCTGACATGTTTTATTATAATATAGAAGTTGCTTTCGGCTCCCTGTTCGGGGTCGCCACAGCGGACCAGCTGGTCCGCACAACAACTTGGCAAATGTTTTATGCCGGATGCCGTTCCTGACACAACCCTCCCATTTTTCCGGGCTTGGGACCGGCACTGCATCCAGTGGCTGGGATTCGAACCCGGGCCTTCCGCATGATAGGCGAGAAACCTACCACTGAGCCGCCAATGCCCCATGTCTTATATCATAATATAATTTTGGCAAATTTTGGGTTTTCAGATGTTACTGGGTAGTTGTTTAAAAATGTTTTTTACGTAAATATTTATAACAAATCAGAAATTTGTAACGTTGAGTTCAAGCTCATCTTAGTTAAGACCATAAAGACCAAAAGCATAGCCTATGATGTGCGGCAAAACCAAGACTAGACCAACACCACATACAGCCATGTTAAGTCCGTGTTAAGACCAAGACAAATTTTCAGATGTGTCACTTTTGCTGGTTGTAAAATCTTCCAAACCTGACAGGACATTTCTATTGGATTAAGTAAAAAAGCACTTACTTTGTTATTATAATTCTGTTCAAGTAACACAGGACATACATAGGTTATGCTAAGCATAGCTCATTCATCTAGCAAGTGCTACAGGGAAAGTCTTATTTTAGATCATTGCTATGTACAGAAAGACACAGCGTGAGGCAAGTGGAGAGTGGGTGAAAGTTATGTCTCAGATGGTATTGAAAAAATAAAACCAAGTAAAGTTTCACCCAAGTTAAATGGCAAAACTCAGAGCATTGATTTGTGGTCTCAGTACCAGTTTTCAAATTCATCATTATACTTCATAAATGACAAAAAGTCCTAGTGCTATATTAATATATAGCATTAATGGTTCCTACAAAATTTTTGGTACCTAAAAAAAAGGACTTTTGTAAACCAATGTGCAGAATGATGCAGTAGAAAACATGCTAAAAGTGTGTGAACAAATTTGAGTAGATACCTGGAGGTCATCAATGAAGCATATGAAAGAGTTCAGAGGAATTTACAGGATCATTTGCGTCATCGCATTCCTGTGTCAAAACTAATTTTCATAAAAATCTCAATTTGATACGTTGCCTTTCTCGCTCTTGCCAGAACTACAGCACCGGGTTGCACATATCCATTGCAAATTAATGTTCGCCTGTGGCTTTTTCATTTAATAGCAAAGAATAAACAACAATGTTGGGGGAAACATATGGAACTGGCAGACACAGTCATAATACAGCCATCGCAGAATTTCATTTATTTTCAGCAGGACAGAATATAAGGTAATACCATGAATCTTGTTTCTTCTTTTTCAATGCAAATCAAGCGTTCATTGTTGAACTTGCAAATTCCTAGTCACAGGGTCACACTAAAGCAAAAGAAAAGCGATGTAAAAATGAGGGTTAAATTACAGAGGGGGAGAAAAGAAGAAAAAAAAAACAAACCACACTCCATGTACAGTACAATCAAAAGAATTCAGTTCAGTACTTTTAAAGTAAATTACACACCCTATTCAGTACAATCAAATGATGCCACATTACTCTCAGCAACACGGTGTCTCTCCAGACATATTTATGAAGAGAAAAATCAGCCGATCTTGGATGTTCTACTCCACAGAATAAGAAGCTTGACCGACGTTTCTCACTTTGTTAAGTGCCCAAGCTTTTAGACTTCATTTGGTGCAATTGAGAACCTGTGCTAAGCCAAAAAAAAACAAAGCCATGTCAGATCAAGCACTGTGCACCTGCACTGCAAAGCCCGCAAAGCCTCCATCATCTCACACACCATTACAGGACATATGCAATTACCAGGAGCCAGTCTCATACAAGCCAATGGGGGGGAAAGGCCAATTTCTGAGTGCTATTTCTGTTGTTTCTGGCTCATTTTAGTTGGTTACTTCATACTCCACACACTGGCCTAACATTGCAAATTAAATAGATAAATGCTTTTTTTTTTTTTTTTTAATACACAACAAAAGGTACTTGGGTTAGATGTACCAGCACAAACCATTTCAGACCAAGATCCATATAAAGCATGGATCAAAGTCAACAGAATGACTTATCCAAATAGCAGACTGGGGGTGCCATGATTTATCAAATACTGACTTAGACAGGTTCGACAGTCAAGCTACAATAGGTCCCAAATCATATACTTACGCACTAATCTACACTATATTGTGATATAAACACACATATTCACACTGAAAGCACCAACAAGAAGTGTACTTCAAGTACCCAGATGATGCACTTCATTTAAGCGAGAAAACAAAGCGTGGAATGTTGGACACTTCATACAATTACAAACGCTCGCAGCTTTGCTTATGTAGTGGAAGAGGGGCGGGGCTATCAGACGCTGATGCTGGAAGAGAAAAAATTTCAGTATGGTGAACAAATATCTTTTAAATTAGGCCACGTTAAAAAAAATGACCATATTCTACTAAAGCTAGCAACATCATTCGTCATCAACTGGGAAACTATATTTCTGGTTAGCGAAAATTTTTGAGCTGATGCTACACTTCTAAAAATTCATACACTAGAGAGTTTTTTTGGGGGGTGGCGCGTTTGCTTCACCCCTCCAGGGTCGGGGGTTCGATTACCACCGTGTTTGTGGAATTTGCATGTTCTCCCCATGACAAAGGATCTTCTCCAGGTACTCCACTCCTCCGCTAGTCCAGAAACATGCATTGTAGGCTGACTGGCATCTCTAACTTGTCCATAGTGTGTGTGTGCAATTATGCCATATGATAGACCCTATCCAGGGTGTACCCTGCCTTGTGCCCCAAGTCACCTAGAAAAAGGTTCTGGTTCCCTTTGACCCAGTAGGATAAGCTGTGTAGCCAATTGATGGATGGATAGACAATAGAGTGCATGGTGTAAATTGACTACAGCACTAAATGCACTAAATTTCCTTCAGCTATTAGTCGTTTTATAATATATAGGTGTATTTGTAGGTGTATTAATGGCTGTAGCCCATTGTGCGGCACAAAATATTGAAAATCTAATTCTTTTCATGACTACAACAAATTAAGTCTTTATTTATATGCCCACATTACTGCACATGCTAATTTGACTCGGCCAGGCAAATCTGCTCAAGACATCAGTATCTTGTACAGCTTGAGAGCACCTAGGAAATAACTTCAGAACAGGCTTTTTAGCAAACATGTCTGTAGCCTAATATTTATGTAGACAGTGCTCTTGGTGTTCCAAACATGAAATGTGGTGCTAAATAAAGAGAACTGCAATATAAACTAAAATTATGAACTGATCTATTTAAGGCAGGTTGAGGAAAAAGTGGCAACAAATTCTGCTTTCAAGACCATTAGCGTATCTGAAACATATAAGTAAAGCATTTTGTACAGTAACATATATCAGCATAAGCTCCTACAACCAAATCAACATAGAAATACAGAAATATGGTAGAACCCCAATAAGAAGTGTTATTTGTATTTCTTTTCCTTGTTTGGTTGATCACTTTTGTAGTTTGGTTAATGTGGTGCTATTCTTGTTATTAAATAGTGTTATTGCAAGAACCTTACAGCTGTTGCTGTGTACAAGGGACCATGATCGGATCACTGCGGTGTCTGATACATCAACATTAGCGCTATCACATCAGTGTTAAAACAGTGCTGAGAAAGGTCCGTCTGTTTCAGCAGTGGTCAAGGGCACATGGAAAAAAGAAGGCTAGTGAGTATATTTCACCAGGTAAGAACTTTTTGGTTAGTCACAAATTCTGCTTATCAATCTGAAGGAATACTATAATGAGTGCTTTTACCATTTTTTAAACATCACACTGAAATGTAGAACTTGTTTCAATCATCTAGGAAACATTTTTAGTTGTCTTTGAAGAACTGTCATGAAAGTAAATTAAGCATCAGGACTATTTTTCAGGTCTTTGCTTAACACGTCTGTTTCTTATTTGGGTTCACAGGTGTTAAATCTCTGTTGAACACCTTCTGTTCAGCTCCTATGGTGTATATTTTTTATAAAAGGTGCCAACAGTGTTAAGTTACTCAATCAGTTTCAAAAAAACTTTCCAAAAAGCAGCTCCTGGTTGTTGTTTTTCCACAATACTTCGAGCTCAAACATAGCCAGCCTTTACCAGCTTGTAGATATACACCGTTCAGGCATAAAATTAAGAGCACTGACAGGTGAAGTGAATAACACTGATTATCTCCTCATCATGGCACCTGTTAGTGGGTGGGATATATTAGGCAGCAAGTGAACATTTTGTCCTCAAAGTTGATGTGTTAGAAGCAGGAAAAATGGGCAAGTGTAAGGATTTGAGTGAGTTTGACAAGGACCAAATTGTGATGGCTAGACGACTGGATCTCCAAAACTGCAGCTCTTGTGGGGTGTTCCCGGTCTGCAGTGGTCAGTATCTATCAAAAGTGGTCCAAGGAAGGAACAGTGGTGAACCGCCGACAGGGTCATGGGCGGCCAAGGCTCACTGATGCACATGGGGAGTGAAGGCTGGCCCGTGTGATCCGACCCAACAGACGAGCTACTGTTACTCAAATTGCTGAAGAAGTTAATGCTGGTTCTGATAGAAAGCTGTCAGAATACACAGTGCATGATGGGTCAGGGCTGTTTTGCCAGCAAAAGGGGACCAACACGATATTAGGCAGGTGGTCATAATGTTATGCCTGATCAGTGTATATACATATATTTTATATTTCAAGCACCTAATTTCTAGCTCAATTAGTCCGATTAAGATTTTGTTTCAGCCAGATTAAAATAGCTGACTAAAAAGTGAGGCTAATTCAGAAAAACCAAGCCAAAGCTTAGTATCATTTACTCTGCACCTGCCTAAAGGCATTTATTTCCCTTGTAGAAGAAACAGGTTTTGGAGAAGAGGTTAGCTGAAGCACTGCTTCTCTGTCTGCTTCATGCACTAACTTGTGTAAAATGTCTACGTAATCTAAATCAAGGTGCAGGATTATATCTTACCCAGCTTTGATCGGGACTCCTCCAGTTTGCGGATCTGGTTCTCGATGAAGAGCATGGCCAGCGCAAAAAGCACCAGAGCCAGGAGCTGAAACTTGGGCGGCATCATGGTCCTCAAGAGCCCCATTAAACCACACTACAGGAGAAAAGGAGGATGACGATGATGATGATGATGATGGTAGTGGTGCTGATGAGGGTGATCTATCTGCATGTCATGCCGCAAAAGCAGGCTCAGAAACCGCGGATCAGACACACATGCGCGACGAGCTCAGTCCGAACACTGGTTTTGGAGTAAAAGTGCTGAAAATGATGTCGGAGCTTTAGTCGATTTCATGAAGTGCATTGCATTTCTATAGTGCCTTAGGGATGTACGTGTGTGTACGCTTTTGCCTGGTTGAAATGCTCCACAGTTGTGAGCTCTCCGCGATGCTACTGCCTCCGTGTGTGTGTGTGTGTATGTGTGTGCGGTTTTCCTCTAGAGCTCTAGCTTTATTCCTCGGTGTTCAGTGGCTTTGTGAAGTCAGGTTGGGATGCATCTCCTACAGTGCCATCTACAGTATTGGAGTAAGGAAACTGAGTGGGCAGACCATTTCTGACCTTTTCCTCGAGTTTTGAAGTTAGACACATAAATCTGGACTTTCATATTATTATTTCTTTCAATTACGAGATGTAATCTCACAGTTCTGACTTTTCTTGTCACAATTTAGACCTCCACCTAATGCAGTACCTGAAATGTGACTAGCTTCTCACTGTCTTGATTATCTAATGAGTGTTGAGCCTATTTGTAGAGAATGGTTAGCATTTTGTTGGTCCATTCTTTGCAACTCACAAGTCAAAAATAATCCTCTATAATGTTTTCCGGGATCATATAGACCAGCCGTTTGATCCAATGACACTCAAAGACAGACAATGTTCAGGAATTGTGAGAAAAAAACCCATAAAGGCAAGCAATATAGTCAGAATTGTGTGCTTTTGATGCAAAATTGTGAGAAATAGACAGAATTGTGGGATGTTAATCCAAAATTTCAAGAAAAAAATCAGAATTGTGAGAAATAAAGTTGCAGTTACTTTTATTCATTCATTGTCTACCGCTTATCCGATCTACTCTCGGATCACGGGGAGCCTGTGCTCAGGCATCATTGGGCATCAAGGCAGGATACACCCTGGACGGAGTGCTAACCCATCGCAGAGCACACACACACACTCTCATTCACACACTACGGACAATTTAGAGATGCCAATCAACCTACAATGCATGTCTTTGGACCGGGGGAGGAAACCCCCGAGGCACGGGGAGAACATGCAAACTCCACACACACGGCGGAGGCAGGAATCGAACCCCCAACCCTAGAGGTGTGAGGCAAACATGCTAACCACCAAGCCACCGTGCCCCCCAGTTACTTTTATTTTGATGGAAATTACGGAAATGGGCTTCCATACAAACAACATTTGCATGCAACCATACTGCATTGTTTATGTGCATGTGTGAAAAAACTTCACATAGTGAAATTTGACATTTTTTACTACGGTGGATATAAAAAGTCTACACACTCCTGTTAAAATGCCAGGTTTCTGTGATGTAAAAAAAAAAAAAAGGGACTAAGATAAATCATTTCAGACCTTTTTCCACCTTTAATATGACCTATAACCTGTATAACTCAATTGAAAAAGAAACTAAAATCTTTTAGGGGGTGAAGTAAAAATAAAATACTAAAATAATGTGGTTGCATAAATGTGCACATCCACTTCTAACTGGGGATGTGGACTGGGGATCCCATCTTAGGACGGGATGGACCCCGAATGAGGATCCACATCATACAGCAAAAGCCATGGTCCACAGAGAGCTTCCAAAGCATCAGTGGGATCTCACTGTTAAAAGGTTTCAGTCAGGAGAAGGGTACAAAAGAATTTCCAAGGCATTAGATATAGCATGGAACACAGTGAAGACAGTCATCATCAAGTGGAGAAAATATGGTTCTACAGTGACATTACCAAGAACTGGACGTCCCTCCAAAATTGATGACAAGACGAGAAGAAAACTGGTCAGGGAGGCTGCCAAGAGGCCTACTGTGTAGTACGTGACAACAGTTTCCCGTATTCTTCATATGTCTGGGCTATGGGGCAGGGTGGCAACAGAAGCCTTTTCTTACAAAGAAAAACATCCAAACCCGGCTAAATTTTGCAAAAACACATTTGAAGTCTCCCAAAAGCATGTGGGAAAATGTGTTATTGTCTGATGAAACCAAGGTTGAACTCTTCGGCCATAGTTCCAAAAAGCAAGTTTGGCGCAAAAACAACAACGCACATCACCAAAAGAACACCATACCTGCAGTGAAGCATGATGGTGGTAGCATCATGCTTTGGAGCTGTTTTTCTTCAGCTGGAACTGGGGCCTTAGTCAAGAACTTCATCTTTCAGCATGACAATGACCCAAAGCATACATCCAAATCAACAAAAGAATGGCTTCACCAGAAGAAAATTTAAGTTTTGGAATGGCCCAGCCAGAGCTCAGACCTGAATCCGATTGAAGATCTGTGGGGTGATCTGAAGAGGGCTGTGCACAGGAAATGCCCTCGCAATCTGACAGATTTGGAGTGTTTTTGCAAAGAAGAGTGGGCAAATATTGCCAAGTCAAGATGTGCCATGCTGATAGACTCATACCCAAAAAGACAGAGTGCTGTAATAAAATCAAAAGGTGCTTCAACAAAGTTTTAGTTTAAGGGTGTGCATGTTTATGCAACAACATTATTTTAGTTTTTTATTTTTATTTCACCCCCCTAAAAGATTTCAGTTTGTTTTTCAATTGAGTTATACAGGTTATAGGTCACATTAAAGGTGGAAAAAAGATCTGAAATGATTTATTTGGTCTAATTTTTTTTACATCACAGAAACCTGGCATTTTAACAGGGGTATGTAGACTTTTTATATCCACTGTAAGTATACAGTCAGGTATTTATTTCATGTCCGAAAATAAATTTGTACATTCTTTTCTAATTCAATTCAGATTTCTATACAATTTATTTTATCAGCAGTAACTTGAGTGCAAAGTATTATGACTGAAATATTTACATGAATTTCAGTTCCTAAGTATTTTGCATGCTCGTTTTTTGTTTGTTTGTTTGTTTGTGTAAAAGCCTATGATCCATTTTAGACAAAATTCACCAGAGTGTCATCTGAACACCTGCTTCAATAAGAGTTTAGATATGAGGAAATCTGACCTTCAGTATGAAGCAGATTGCATGGTCAATATCACACATTTGTTTACATTTACTTAGGGACCTGAAATGGTCTGGAATCTTGAATATTAAATATTTAAGATATTGATTATGTTCTTTCTTTGTTTTAAATACGTCCACATTCTAAAAACCTGTTTATTTCAAATTTTAACCTAAAAAAATCAATGTGGTCTCAAATGTGCTCTACAGGTTTTTTTCACTAAAATAGATTTTTCTACATTTATCTCAACTACAAATGATACGATCTAGATAGAAAAGGGCACTGATTCAATAGATTTTCTGTCATCAACCAAAAATCACTGAAGATAAAGTATACTATAAATCAACCATGAATCAGTGTCACTTTACTATAAGGCTTAGCATTTGTAGATATGTAAGTCTTCAGCAGAGTATTTAGATTAGAGCCTGTACAATTTAACTTTTCACATCAATTTACTCTTTTCTGATATTTCATAAACTATTATGGAAAAATGTAGTTAGTAGTTAGTGGGCTTACATCCATCTGTATTCAAAGAAACATTAAACGTACTTCAGAACTTTGTCATTATTCATTATTTTCCAAGAATCTGATTTCTCAACCAACTTATTCTCAACCAAAAGTAACCTCAAATAATTTTAAAGTCTCCTTACATCCAGAAGTGAAAAGATAGAATACGATTTTTCATTTAATTTGCATTTAATAAGTAATAAATAAAAATAAAAATGTAAATTAGACCACAAACTCTATGTATTCATACCAGCCTTTATTCATAGCCTTCAGACTGACACGTTCATTCTATTCCAAAGTTTCATCCTGTTTAGTATCAAAATAGTGGGTGGCATTGGTGGCTCCGTGGTAGGTTGCTCGCCTATCATGCGGAAGGCTGGGGTTCGATTCCCAGTCAATGCCTCAACCCCAGCCACTGGATGCAGTGCCAGTCCCAAGCCCGGGAAAAATAGGAGGGTTGTGTCAGGAAGGGCATCCGGCGTAAAACCTGTGCCAAGTTGTTGTGCGGACCAGTCGGTCCGCTGTGGCGACCCCGAACAGGGAGCAGCCGAAAGCAACTTCCAGTATCAAAATAGTGCAGTAGTGTATTTTCTTTTCCGTTCTCATCTGTTTGCTATGTTCTCTGTATGAGGAGGTCCCGTTGAATGAATTCTTGGAAATTTTTGGCTCAGTGGTTGAGACTCTGGGCTACTGATCAGAAGGTAGCAAGCTGCCAGTGTCAGCTCTTAATCCTCTCTGCTCAATCAGCTGACAGCTGACACTGCACTCTGACCCTAACTTTCTAACATGCAGGGATATGTGAAGAAAAGAGCTTCACAGTACGCTAGGTTTATATGTGACAATTCAGTGAGAGTATGTGACAATCACTCTTCTTCTTCATATTTAGTATCAATATGTTTTGTTATCAAGGACAAAGACAATTTTAATTGATTAGAAGGCATTACATTTACATCATAAACATGTATTGATTCCTTGATAACTTAACATTTACTCTCATTTAATCTCTATAATAGCACAGATGAGATTATCATAACCTGTTTTAATGTGGTTGTCCTTCAGATGCTCCATTTTCCGGTGATGACACAGCAGATGTTTTAGCACAGGTTTTACAACAGATGAGCTTCCTGACACAACACTCCCATTTTATCCAGGCTTGGGACCTGGCAGCTAGTGCTGGTTCCCTCTCAGCAGCTGTGCTGGTTCCCTCTCAATGGCCACCGCATTGAGAGCATGGGATCCTGCCGCTCGGCCAACAAAAAAAAAAAGGTGACAATTAAAAAATCTTTGTCAAGAGTTATAGGATGACAGTGGGAGTTTAGTTCCCACTCAGCACCTTCCACAGCAGTCTCTCAAAGTCTCACCAAAGGAGTTTAAAATCATTCATAGCATTCATACCACAATGTGGTTGAATGCTCAAATCTGATTGGTCAGAAAGTGCACACTATTTCTGTATAACAGCACAGCTTGGAAAGTAGTTCCAGCTGTAAAATGAAAGATGTTACTGTTTCTATAGTAACAACTCATACACAGTGGCTTGTATAAGGCAGATGGTTCACATCTAAGACTAATAGTAAAAAGATTTAGGCAATGTTATTCTTTAACACACTAAAGCATAATTGTTAATTAGTTAATGGTGGTTGGGGGCAGTGGCGGCTGAAGTGGTTAAGGCTCTGGGTTGTTGATCAGAAGGTTGGGGTTCAAGCCACACTGCTGGGCAATCGAGTAAGCCAACCCTCATTGCTCCAGGAGCACTGTTTCATAGCTGCCCCTGTGCTCCGACCCCAACTTCCTCAGTTGAGATATGCAAAGAAAAGTGCTGTAATGTATGTGTGGCAATAATAAAGACTTCTTCTTAATGTGGTGACATTTTTATTAGGAGAAATATATTCATCATTTATGGAAGGAGTTACAGTGCTTTGCAAACTTTATCAACACAGGAAAGTTTTCAGGACAGAGGAGATTATATCAGGGTCATGTTGAATCTGGGGAATGCTGGGTATGAGGCAGGAAAACACCCTTGATGGAATGCAAGTCTATTGCAAGGCACCATGCACACACATTCATATCCATGCTAAATTTTATTGACTACAATTATATAAAAAAAAAAAAAACCACTGATTTTTCCCCCCCTAAGGTCATGTAAAGAAACAGAAGGCCTGATAAATGTATCATATGAAACAGCTTTAATAAGTATATGAGGTTGCATTTTGAGTTTTGGTTTTTATTTGCAGGGATTCCTATAGTACACCAGCCATGAGCTGTATTTTACCTGCATACAGATAAGAGATTATTTGTTGTGGCATCACAAAGATGCATGTCATCATTCCAAACCTCCACAGTAAGGCCTCTATGAGGTGACCCATGCTTACCTGCAAGTGGGGGTGGAGGACACTTTTTACTCTCTACACAGTGATTCAGAGGCTCAGTCAGATTCGGAGGTGATTCAGCATATCAGTATTCATGTGTGACTGCAGATGCTGCCTCCAACAGTGGAAGCCTGTCTAAAATCTACTGTGGGATTTTTCATTTTCCATTGCTCCTGGCAGTACTGGACAGTCTTACCCCAGATAAGGAGGAGGTGCCCTTTGTCATGTATTGTCATGCTTGTTAATGATAAGAGAGACAAGGAGACAAATCACTTCATTTGGGTTATACTTGTTGGATTGAAGCTTCATGCCCTCCACAGGGCATTTTTTGTAAAGTTTTTTTTTTTATTTATTTTTTATTTTTTTAACTCTGCCAGTATCTCTGATTACCTTCTATCACTAGCCATGTAGATTTCATTCTGCCTTGTGCTTGCCAGCATCCACCATTAGAACTTACTGTATGTTGTGTGGAAGAAGCTTCTGATGTGTCTGATAGCAGCCAACATGCAAGTAACTGCAGTTTACACCCAGATAACCACTAAAAGATGGCTTTCATTGTTAGCTAAAGGAACAAAGCAGTGAGAACTAACAAGCTGAATGTTTGTGAACAGGATGTAGTTGATGTTCAGCCGGCTTATGATTCCCTTATTCATTTCCTGAGAGAGCGATCCAATCAGAAATGAATAAATATGGGAAGTCCATGTAAAAATTACAGGTCATTAAACATAAATTATTTTTGTTGTATCAAATCAGCAATAATTGCTTTTTGTAATATGTTTCAAATTTGCAGCTGCACCATATAAACTTCCTGGATGTTTCCTAGGCACTCATTCTGTTTGGCTGTTTTATGAACAGCTTTGTTACTGAAATTGTGTTTTATAAGCACTTTTAAAGGTGACAATTAAACCTTAATTCACAGCATGCACTTTTTAGCTGATTTGTTTGTTTCTGCCTTAGGAGATCCATTATTAGTCTAAAAGATCATGACAATAATAGAGTGTTTTGTCTTCCAAAGTCAGAGGGTGAATTTTTGGAATTTCTTATGGAACATTAACATCTGGGAGTCTGCATCTGAGCTACTTCACAATGCTTGTCGTTTGTGTAAAATCATTTCTGAGGCAATGATACACCTAAAATCAGGTCTGCCTTAATTCTCAACTTTGTAGCTCAATACTGTTCACTGTAAGAACACCAGATCAACAGTAAAACATGGCCTTAGGCATCCTGTATATATCTTATATAGCTGTATTCTCTTATGCATCTTACATAGCTGATTAAAAGGCAAATTTCAACAGCAGAAATAAGCTAAGTTTCACTCATACTGGTTTATGAGGATGGCCAGAAATGCCTCCACTGCCCTGTCCTTTATTCATTAGGGGTACTCAGTGATGTATCAGTTAAATATATTGCTATAAACTCTCCTTTTGGTTAGAAAAAGTCCTGTCTACTGTTTATGGAGCAACAAATAATAAATAAAATGGAACTGAATGAAAATTTTAGCATTTTAAAATTGAATTTAATCATTTGTCTAAATTGTATATGCTACAAAAAAAGTCCTGGAGTAAATCAGTTTGAAATAAGACAAAATGTGCATTTAAGCCAGATTATGAACTTCCCCTACAACATAAATGCTCATATCACAGTCTCATATCACTGGAGGCTACTTTAAATGGAAATACAAAGGACAGGGTACAGAGATAGAAAGCTGTTCTTTGTGGTTTGTCCCTGGTGTGCAGTGTCCCTTGACTCCCTTAACACTGAGCATAGAGGGATGAAAGATATAAGACTCCAGCTGTGCATGAAATTGCTGCCTGCCAAATCGGCTGCGATTTGCTGCTGCTTAAAATAGCCTCATTCACCTTCTACTACTCACGTGCAACATAGCAACATGTAAAAGTCTCATCTGTACTTATCCCGTGGTAATACAAGAGCTTTTTGGGTTAATGTGGTGATTAAAGACATACTTACTAAATGTATTTGATTGGTCCTCTATTTGTTTGTTTACTGTGGTGATAAACTGTGGGTAGAAATGGCTGTGAAACTGTGGTGAGTGAAATGGCTGACATATCAACTAGCAGAAATTAATCTCAAGTTTGTGTGTCTCTTCCTTCTTCCTCATCAACAGCTAGCATCTAACACCTCTCTGTCAACTACATTTGACAGAGAACAGACAGAAACATTAATCATTCACTTTATGACTGTTAGCTCTCCATAAACTACAAACACAACCAGCTACTATAAAAGGATGCTATCAGTGATCAAATCTTTGCTAACATTTGTCACCTATACAAAGTGTCATCATTTTATAGAGCAATTAATGGTCTCTAACTTGCAAATTTGTCTATTATACAGTTTGTTTGGTCATTGTGGCATCAAAAACAAGAATTAATACCCTATACACTCCATAAAATATGCAGGTGGCAGTGTAGATATTATGTACAAATTTATACACATTTCTCCATGTACTGAGTATGTATCTTTAGACAACTTTGAACTAGCACTAGTACTGGTATCTACTGCTGAGAGTAGTTTACAATGAATGCAAAACTAGAAGGCAAGCTGAGGAGAGTGCATTGCAGTCAACCACTTGGCCACTCTCAGGGCTCCTGCAGTCCAGTTCTCCAAAACAACTTCAATTGATTGAACAAACAAACTCTGTGAAATTCCTACTTTGAAAAGGATCGATTGAAACATAATGTGCTCTGTGGCCGAACCTGAGGTGTCATTTTTAGCTGGTTAGAAAGTGGCCAGTGTCAGTCGTTCCAGGGATCCAGAAATGCCAGTCTATCTTGGCATATCACAAAGGCTGTGTATTTCCATGTTGGTAATTGTGGCAGGCTCTTCACAAAAGAAAGCAATCACCGGTGAACCCTTTATATCTTTCATCTTTATGAAAGAATACACCATTTCAATGAACTTTATATCTTGCTACTCATCATCACTGCTAACATCAATTTGCATTACCTTAGCCTGATAATAGATAACAGTTTAGATCTTTCTATAGTGATTGAAGGTGATAATAATGCTGGTGTTTGTAAGGTAAACAATCTCAAACTTTATATAAATGATTTCACCCTGTGTCTCATAACAGATTTTTGTTACAATGATCCATTCCACCTTAAAACGTTGGGTCACATCTTCTCACTGTGCCAGAGTGATACCACTATAGCTACACTCGATGTCCAAAAGTTTGAGCACACCTGACCATCACACACACATATATATCCTTTTTAAACATAGCATTCCAGGTTTAGTCCCTGCTTGGCTGTTATCATAACCTCCACTCATCTAGGAAGATTTTCTGTTAGATTTTAGAGCATGGCTGTGTGGATATGTTCTCATTCAGAATCAAGAGCATTAGTGAGGTCAGGCACTGATGTGGATCAAGGAGGACTAGGGTGCAGCCTGCATTCCGGTTCATCCCAGTGGTGTTCTGGCATTTGCATTTACATTTCTGGCATTTAGCAGACACCCTTATCCAGAGCGAGTTACATTTTTCATCTCATTTTTTAACACAACTGAGCATTTTTTTGGGGTTAAGGGCCTTGCTCAGGGGCCCAGTAGTTGCAGCTTGGTGGACCTGGGATTCGAACACACAACCTTCTGATCAGTAGTCCAATGCCTTAACCACTAAGCTACCACATGTTCACTGGGGTTGAGGTCAGAGCTGTGCAGGACACAAGTTTTTCCTCTCCAACTTTTACAGACCATGTCTTCATGGATTCTCGCTTTGTGCACAGGGGCATTGTCATACTGGAACAGGATTTGAGCCTTTTAGTTCCAGTGAATGGAAATTGTAATGCTAAAGTATATAAAGACATTCTAGGCAATTCTGTGTTTCATTGTGGCAACAGTTATGGAAGAACCACATATGGATGTAATGGTCAGGTGTCCACAAACTTTCATTCATATAATGCATGTGCTAAGGAAGAAAATTATTCTGGCTTAATGGTGGCTAATACATGTTTTTAGTTCTCCAATGTACTTCTTATTTTGTACACAATAATGTCATACACTGTCAGGAACTATATCAGCATTTGTGCAACAACTCATTTGTGCAGCATTTGAGAAAAGTCTGTAAAGATTTAGATATATACTTTGAATGTGACTAAACCATTAGCTACAACTTTCTTTTTATTGTTAACAACATTAACATTGTAGCTCCAATATTAAACTAAAGAAGGAAATCTCAGTCAACAAGTTTGGATAACTCCTTTAATCCTTTCATTTGAGTTTCTGGGCTTATTCCTTATTCCTGGGCTTATTCTAGGACTCTTATACGTAATATCCTCATACTGAACACCCTTTCAACACATTTAGTGCTGATGGACGTTGCAGTATACAGATGTAATCCCACTATCCGGTGTCTTCAAGAAGAGGATGTGATTCCTTTTGGGTCTGGTTCTTCTCAAGCTAAGTGAGTTTTTTCTTGTCACTATTGCCTGGGTTGTTTATTAGGGTTTTCAATTTTCATCCAGATTTCTGTAAAGCTGCTTTGTGTATTGAATTTGTATTGTTAAAAAAGGCTATACAAATAACATTGAATTGAATTTAATTGAATACTGTTGATTTGTCTAAAATATGAAAAACAATGCAATTGTGTATAGATATATACATGAGGTAATAATAAAATTCTATCCATCAAGCAATCAATCCATCCAATTTCTTATCCAACACAGGGTTACAGGGCACAATCATACACACTCTCTTTCACACACACTATGGACGAATGAGACGTGTCTTTGGAGAAGGAAAACCGAATACCCAGAGAAAATCCATTAAGCACAAGGTGAATGGGGATGTGGTAGATTAAGGTGTTGGACCACTGATTGGAAGGTTGTGAGGTCAAATCCCAAGTCCACCAAGTTTCCACCTCTGGGCCCTTGAGCAAGGCCCCTTAACCCTCAATTGCTCAGTTATATAAAATGATGGATAAGGGTGTCTGCCAAATGCTATAAATGTAAATGAGAACATGCAGACCACAGGACATAGGAAGGAATTGAACTCCAGGTGTGGGGCAAATATGCTAACCACTAAGCCACTGTGCCCCCAATAATAAGAATAATATATTTAATTTCAATAGTAAGGAAAAAACAAATAACAATCGTAATTAAACGGATGGATAAAGTTACATTAGAACAAAGAATAAAGGAAAAGGAGAAGAAAGGAAAGGAAATGCTTAGAAACTGCTTAATTACTTACGAGAGATCTGAGGAAAGAAAGATAAGAGGTTTTGAGGTGTATTTTGAAGGAGGAGAGAGATGAAGCTTCAATGAGGATTTGTGTAAGGAAATTCCAAGCCTGTGAAAGGCTTGGGTGCTAGAGCACTGAAAGGAAGTTTAAATTATTGAAGCAGAAGTGAAGTAAGGGAAGGACATCATTCCTTTGGCATATTCATCATGAGTTTTACAATTTTAAATGGACTGTATTTTATTGGCATGGTCTGAGTGCATTCATTAACATCTAAGGTATTCACAGCTTTTGCAGTTGCAGAAATTGGAGCAGATAACAAAAGGGTCCATTATATAAGCATTTTCCGAGAGTGACCCACAAACCCAAGCCTGTCAGCACTTTCACTGTCATCTAGCATTGCTATTTCTCCCATCAGTGTAGAGCGTTTTTTGTGCACATGTAATTGCTGTGCTGCACTACATTTATTGACTGCCTGAAATTGCTTCCGTTTACGAACAGCATGCATGTATTTACAATATGTGAACGCCTCTGCACCTAATCTCACACACACCCTTGCACAAAAAATAGGTGCAGGATAGCTTCCAGAATTATGGCCATCTTGATCATAACACATGTTCAGCAATTTCTCAAGGTCACCTGCACCATATTGACACATTCAAACCTGGAGGGATGCTTTTGTTTTCATAAAGCGTGGTACTTTACATCATTTTGGGGACATATTACTGTGCCTTCTCAATAATGCCTCACACAGGAGCATTTTATAAACTGTATGGTTCCAATTATGTCATTTAAATAAGTGAAAATGTCCCCAGCTACTGTGGACCTGAGATGAGCCTTATCTGAAATAAAAATGACAAGTTTTCACCTCAAATTTCATCTCTAATGTGCACTCTCAAACATGTTAAATGGGAGTGCTTTCTGTCTGGCTTTTCATTCATTCTCTCTAAACCAAATGGAAAGGTTTTGAAAGCACTTGGTTTCAATTCTATTTCAACATGCCCTTGCCCTTGTTGCCTCTTAATTTCTCCTTGCTGGAATTTCGGGTTGCTATCCAAAGAGCACTTATGGTACTTTAACAACTTTGTGCACGCAAACTATTCAGTAATGCATAAATCAGGCACACAATCATAGTAATGTATTAATCATGCACAATCAGTCTGTGCATGATTAATCTAATGAAGGCTAATGAAGGCTTTGCACTAAATATTGAAATTAAATATTGTAATTAAAAACTAAAAGCTAATCATTAAGCTGAGTAAGTTTTGAATATTTGCATATTTAAATAGGTTGTCAATCAAAAGTTAAAAAGATATATATATATACATATTTTAGATTTTTTGGTTTATATTAAAACTCATAAATACTAACATTTGAGAATGTGAGAAAGCACTTTGTTTCATTGGACCAATCTAGAGCTAATCGAAAAAGGCCAACATCTTTATTACTCACCTTAGTCATATCATAGATAGATAGATAGATAGATAGATTCTGAGGGCTGTAGTACAGTATAGTAGCACCACAAGATTATACACATCACATATTAGCAATTTTTTTTTATTGTACAAACTGGTTTCTGCAAATATAATTCCTTCCCTATGACCGTACCAATTTGCACAAGCAATCACTTTCCCTAAGTGACTTTCAGGCTGCAGTAAATCATATTATCAGAGGGAAATTAATCTATTTGTTTCTATACCTCCTGGTATTTTGCACCTTTAGCTAGAATTGCCCTAAATTGCAAATCCACATAAAAGGCAAATACTTTACATGCAATTTTATTCAGAATCCAAATAATTTTATTCGCCATATTTTAGGACCTTTCTGATGTTTGGTCATAACACAGTACATTCCACACACATGACAGTCAACACAACTACCATCCTTTTTTTTCTTCTTTTGGCTGCCCCCTTAGGGGTTGATCCACATATTTGATTTGGCACAGGTTTTACACTGCATGCCCTTCCTGATGCAACCCTCCCATTTTTATCCAGGCTTGGGAGCAGCACTGAGAATGTACTGACTTGTGCAATCCTTAGTGGCTTGGTTGGTTGGTTCCCTGCCTGGGCCACAGCAGTGGGTGTGCAGAATCCTAGACACTAGACCAAAAGGGAACAACACAACAAGGTTACCATCATATTATACAAATATTACACTTTAAGTGGAAATGATAGGCTCAGTTGTAATATAAAAGACACAAACCTCACCCTGTACTCTGCACTTTTACTGTTACTGCATGTAACCCAGCTGCACATTTTCTATATTACTTTTTGCAAATTCCTGTACAAATGTTCTAAGCAGAAGTAGGCCAGGTTTTCATTTTACTGCAGGTTGTACACTGTATATAACTGTATACGTCAAACATTAAATCTTGAAACCCTTTGTTTTAATACATGCAAAATCAACTTAACTGGAAAACAGTGTCCTCTCTCAGGACTTTATGGATTTCATATCTGTAATTACTCACTTTCAGTAACTGCTATATGATGGTCAGAGGTGGATTTGGAGGCTATCCTGGGAGCACTGAGTATAAGGAATACACCCCGAATGGGCCACCAATCCATTCCATTCACATGGTAAGTATTTCAAAATACAGTAAATAAGAATGAAATTGTGACTTTATGCTATTATACCATAGTGCTTTTGAATGCTCCATTATGATTTCTCATGATGTGTTGATTCAGTTTCTGTAACAGCTGCTCTGACAACAGTGCCAGCAGCCAGGTAGATATTTATGCATTTCTCTATCTAATATGCTAGCATTTCCTTTGGAGCAATTTACAAAGGGACATCTATGCATGTAATTGTTGATGTGGTGCAGCATTCTGTGAGGAAATGTTCATTTTATTTTTAGTCTCTAGTCTCATGGCTTTGTAACAGTCAGAGGTAAAGCTCTAATAAAATTGAAACACTTTCCAAAATGGGAACGTTTTAAGGATGGACAGCTTTGTGGTTTCTTGGTATCATGACCTGCATCTTTTTGTATTATTATAGTGTAGAATGTATTATAGATATCATTATATACACCGATCAGGCATAACATTATGAGCAGTGACAGGTGAAGTGAATAACACTGATTATCTCCTCATCATGGCACCTGTTAGTGGGTGGGATATATTAGGCAGCAAGTGAACATTTTGTCCTCAAAGTTGATATGTTAGAAACAGGAAAAATGGGCAAGCGTAAGGATTTGAGCGAGTTTGACAAGGACCAAATTGTGATGCTAAATGACTGGATCAGAGCATCTCCAAAACCGCAGCTCTTGTGGGGTGTTCCCGGTCTGCAGTGGTCAGTATCTATCAAAAGTGGACCAAGGATGGAACAGTGGTGAACCGGTGACAGGGTCCTGGGCACCCAAGGATGTACATGAGGAGCGAAGGCTGGCCTGTGTGGTCCGATCCAACAGACGAGCTAATGTTGCTCAAATTGCTGAAGAAGTTAATGCTGGTTCTGATTGAAAGGTTTCAGAATACAGTTTGTTGCATTTTGGCAGCAAAAAGGGGACCAACACAATATTAGGTCATAATGTTATGCCTGATCGGTGTAAGTGCGAATAGGAAGTAACATCATTTTAGTTTTCATGGACCCTCCGCAACATTAAATGTAACTATGAATTAAGAAATAGTCATGTTTTTTTTTTTAATTCTTTACTAAATTTTAAAAAAATGAGCGTTGGTAGGTTATTGGTATATAAGAAGAATAAAATGCTTTCGAAAATGTATTACTTGAAAATAATCAACATTAGAAGAAATGTAGCACACTTTGTGGAATTGCAGTTTTCTAAACATAATTGCAGTTTGGATAGTGTGTGTGTGTGTGTGTGTGTGTGTATGTGAGAGAGAGAGAGAGAGAGAGAGAGAGAGAGAGAGAGAGAGAGAGAGAGAGTCTGAGTCTCTCATCGCTGTGCTGCAGGGAAGGTGAACTGCTCATTAAACAGACAGTGAAAGATGGACTTGTTCACCAGGATTGGATGAGGCACTGAGGCAGAGAGAATTCATGCTGATAGATCTATTTAAACACACCAAAGTGAGAGTAGAGCAGGCTGGAGTACTGGTCCCAAGAGCCTGAAGAAAACACTGACGTTAGCTTATACTAGAGTTGCAAAAGACAGGGTAGTGAGTGAAATTAACAAAAAAGTATGTAACAAAATATGTGATATGTTTGTTAGCTTCTGATTTCACTTGCACAAGTTTCCTTCATGTATTAAGATAATTCCTATCCCTGCTTATGCATTTGGCCATTATTCGTATGTTTTAGATATGGTGAGAATACACAAGCTCAGTAAGGATAGCTAAAATTCATATTCAGTCTCAGGCACAATGTACAGGAGTTTTAACAGACTATAAAGATTTTGTTGGATTACATTAGGAAAAACCATGAACACTGCCCCCACACAAACTTAAAAAAGACACACTTTCTATTTTTAATATATGTGGCTTATGTAATCTGTTAAAACTTCCATTAATAAGACCACGCTGACATCTGCATTCTCATCTTAAGAGATCATGGGTGTTCATACAGGTTCATAAAGAGATATTAGCAAGGTTATGGACAAAATTAAATGGCACCTGTAAATTCATAACCTCCTGACCATAGATTAAGTGCAGGTCTATTCTCTGAAAGAATGCTTAGATAATTAACATTCAATATGGAATCCTTGACACATGATAAAATTTCCTCTGAGTCAAATAACATGGCAGTGGTCAGTATCTATCAAAAGTGGGCCAAAGAAGGAACAGTGTTGAACCGGTGACCGTGTCATGGGCAGCCAAGGCTCATTGATGCACATGGGGAGTGAAGGCTGGCCCGTGTGGCCTGATCCCAACACAATATTAGACAGGTGGTCATAATGTTATGGCTGATCCGTGTATGTTCAATATTCTAGTGCACGTGAAATCCAGAACCTTGTGTGAAATGCTAGAACATGTGCAGATCTGTCCTGATCAATGGCTCCCCCTTGTGTTGTATTAATTTTTCACCACATCAGAGGCTTTGTACATGTGATTTTAGCCATTTGGCAAGATCTTCTAAACCAGCACAAATAATCAGAGCAGAATCTAATCCAAGAACACCACTGTGTGGTTTGTGTTTAAGAGCCATGCACAGAGGCCCAGCTCTGGCTCTCAGGCAGAAGTCAGATTTTAAACACACGACCATCCAATCACTACCAAAACAGCCTTCTTCTTCTTCATCTTTCGGCTTTTCCCTTCAGGGGTCGTCACAGTGAATCATCTCTCTCCACCTATCCCTATCTTCTGCATCCTCAACACTTGCACCCACTAGCTTCATATCCTCATTAATTCCATCCATAACTACCAAAACAGCCTTACTCTCCTAAATACTGCTGCTTCAGTGGACTAGTCTGGCCATTCGCCTCTGACCACTTCTGTATTTCTGGTCCTCAGCAGTTTCTGAAATATTCAAACCAGCCCATCTGACACAGCCATGCCACACAGTCACTGACCTGCCACATGATTTAATAATTGCATGAATGAGCAGGGGTGTTCCTGCTAAAATGGCCAGTCTCTCTCTCTCTCTCTCTCTCTCTCTCTCTCTCTCTCTCTCTCCCCCTGTGTGTGTAGTCGCGTAACGTTTACATACGTTTTCCAGCTTGTTTCTATAGCTAGCCTATTCCAACAAGCTGAACAACTCGCTAAGTAGCACCGAGCTGCTAGCTAGTGCACACTACTGGAACACAACCCTACTAAATGGAACACAACCCTACTAAATGGAACACAACCGGCGTCGGTGGTCTCCCTGGAAACAGTTTGTGCTTCTCTGTACTGCTCCACCCAAAGTGGAACTCCTTGAGCGGTTGTTCCTGATGTAACGTCCTGCTGTTTTACATTTAAACTTTAATGCTTAGCTGTAAAACTTCATTGTTTCTTTCTCAGTTTCTTCTCATGGCTGAAAGTCTACCCTGTTTCGGTAAATGTCCAGCAGAGAGCTGAGGTAAGACTCAAAGCTGTGCAGTAAGTTAGCCAGTTATAAACTTTACTCGGTTGCCAGGTGATGCATTTGTTAACGTTAGTAATTATTTCCCTCGTTGTTCTTAAGCTGTCCACAATGTTAATAAGGCACGTACATTGAAAAAGCTGTTTTTTTTCGATAGTAGGAATAGCTTGCTTTCACAGACTGCTGATAAATATAACGTTGTTAGCCTGTAGCTTAGCACTGGTAATGCTGCTGTTTTACCGTTAGGCTGTAGGCTTTAAAATAGAAAATGTCAGGATTAGCTCGAAAGTTAATGAGTCTCCATTATTGTGTTGTTTATAGATGTAAAACAGTATTAAATGGAATAATCTGCGGACGGACTGTGAGCACGGAGTGTGTTTACTGCGTGGAGTAAGTAGACTTACAGTCAACTCCAGAATTATTGGCACCCTTCATGAAAGTGAATGTAAAATAAAGATGTGATGTGAGCTTGTTGGGACACACACACACACACACACACACACACACACACACACACACACACACACACACAAAAACCCATTTTTATCATAAAACAAGCCCGTGTTTTCTGCCAGTTACTCGTTTCAAAAGTATTGGAATTTAATACTGCAATTGCTATTCTAATAAGGTTAGAGGGAACTGTAGAGGGATTTTTGGAGCATTGCTAGTTTTGTGTGTCTTTACTTTAAATCTTGTCAGAGTGAACCGAATTTTAAGTTAAAATATAAATATATGGTATTTAGCAGAATTTATGCTGATTCATCATGATGTACATCTTCACAAGAGATTGTTTGTTTGTTTTACCAAACATTCAGATTTTTGTCTGTCAACCAACAGAGCTGCAGACTAAAATTTGCTTTCTTCCCTTTTTCCCGGGGTTAGCCAAAAAAGCTTTTACCAACGGGTTTGCCCAAACAACTTGGCACAGGGTTTGCGTCAGGAATGGCCTTCCTGCCGCAAACCTGTCCAATTTTTCCCGGGCCCCTTGGGCCCCCGGGCACCTGCAACCATTTGGCTTTTCATTGGCTGGGAATCGAACCCGGGCCTTCCGCATGATAGACGAGCAACCTACCACTGAGCCACCAATGCCTCAACAGAGCTGCAGACTACAGTGCATTAAATCTTCCCTTCAGTTCTACTGAGTGTGTTAGTCATTTAACTAACAATTTATGTTCTATTGATGCTTACAGACTGGTTGCCCAAACCCCAGCCACAGAGGGTTGCGTCAGGAAGGGCATCCGGTGTAAAACCTGTGCCAAGTAGTTGCTCGGACCAGTTGGTCCGCTGTGGCGACCCCAAACACGGAGCAGCCAAAAGCAACACTTGTGTATACTAAATAAAATTCATTTTACAATACCAAATATACACCATTTAGGCATAACATTATGAGCAGTGACAGGTGAAGTGAATAACACTGATTATCTCCTCATCATGGCACCTGTTAGTGGGTGGGATATATTAGGCAGCAAGTGAACATCTTGTCCTCAAAGTTGATGTGTTAGAAGCAGGAAAAATGGGCAAGCGTAAGGATTTGAGTGAGTTCGACAAGGGCCAAATTGTGATGGCTAGACGACTGGATCAGAGCATCTCCAAAACTGCAGCTCTTGTGGGGTGTTCCCGGTCTGCAGTGGTCAGTATCTATCAAAAGTGGTCCAAGGAAGGAACAGTGGTGAACCGCCGACAGGGTCATGGGCGGCCAAGACTCATTGATGTACATGGGGAGTGAAGGCTGGCCCGTGTGATCCGACCCAACAGACGAGCTACTGTTGCTCAAATTGCTGAAGAAGTTAATGCTGGTTCTGATAGAAAGGTGTCAGAATACACAGTGCATGATGGGTCAGGGCTGTTTTGGCAGCAAAAGGGGACCAACACGATATTAGGCAGGTGGTCATAATGTAATGCCTGATGGGTGTAACTTGCTACCATCTAGTTATCAGCAGTATAAAACAATATTTATATTAGACCCCAAAATGTAATGTTATTATTAAATAATTAATAATTATTTTTTAAAATTCTTTCATTTGTGGTTTTGTGATTATTTTCAAATGTGTTAGTTTTTAATACATTCACTTTAGAACAAAATGATGACTGATTAATTATTTTTATTTATTCATTTATTTTTCAGCAAGATATTTTCACACACTGCTCGGTAGGCCTCAGGTCTACATGCAGATTTTAAACCCAATTGATGTAGAAAAAGCTACCAAAAACTGTGTTGCAACCTAAATCATCATGAATAAATATTAATAGAATTTAAAATGCAGTGATTTAAACTGAACTAAAGGAGTGACATTTGGTTGTCTAGAAATGAGAGTCAGTGTTTTGGAGCGATGTAGCAGTGCTTAGGAACTGTCAAGTGTTTACATACACTCCAGGGAAACAGTAATGCACTGTTCGGTTTCACTGCTAGCTACGGAAAAACAGGATTTTACAAATGTGTTTTGGGATAAATAAAGGCTGTACTAATGAAGCGTGCATCAGAAAGAAATATTCTAATTCTCTTTTGCCATTTTTGGACATTTTTGCTGTTGCTTTCATATTCATAATAAAATACACACGTGAACAAAATTGTTGGTACCCTTCCATTAAAGAAAGAACAACCCACAATGGTCACTGAAATAACTTGAAACAGACAAAAGTAATAATAAATAAAAATTTGCTGAAAATTAACTAATGAAAATCAGACATTGTTTTTGAATTGTGGTTCAACAGAAGCATTAAAAAAAACTAATGAAACTGGCCTAGACAAAAATGATGGTGTTGAATCTGTGCAGCGTACAATGAAATCTCAAGACTATCAAGACATTCTGGAGTGAAATGAGCTGCCCAGTGTCAGAAAGCTTGGTTTCAGTCGCAGGTCCTGGGTCCTCCAACAGCATAGTGACCCAAACCATACAGCTAAAAACACCCAGGAATGACTAAGAACAAAACATTGCACTATTCTGAAGTGGCCTTCAATGAGCCCTGATCTAAATCCTATTGACCATCTGTGGAAAGAGCTGAATCGTGCAGTCTGGAGAAGGCACCCTTCAAACCTAAGACAGCTGGAGCAGTTTGCTCACGAGGAGTGGGCCAAAATACCTGTCGACAGGTGCAGAAGTCTCATTAAGAAATTACAGAAATCGCTTGATTGCAGTGATTACCTCAAAAGGTTGTATAACAACATATTAAGTTCAGGAGTCCATCATTCCAGACCAGTTTCAATATTTTATTTTATTTTTTTAATGCTTCTGTTGAACCATTCAGAAACAATGTCTGATTTCCATTAGTCAATTTTCAGTAAATATTTATTTATTATTACTTTTGTCAGTTTCAAGTTATTTCAGTGACCATTGTGGTTTTTTCTTTCTTTAATGGAAAGGTACCAACAATTTTGTGCATGTGTTTAAGTCTTTATGCAGGGGATATATACTTTGTTGACTTGTTTTAGCTGTGAGGTTCTACAGCAGACGTTTACATCACTGCTTGCCCATATGTTTCAAGTGGGCTACATTAAGGTTGAATAAGTTAAACCATGACAGACCAATTAGGTTATGTTGTTAACAAGATTGTGCGCAGTTTATTCTGTCTAACAGATTTAGTTAGATAAAGTATTGTTTTTAAGGTGATTGTCTTACAGATCAAACAATTCACAGTTAGCTGGAACTGTTCTTAGTTATGACTATTCATCATCCTGCTCTTTCTTTTCCTGTTCCTGAATTAGATTTGCTTATCGAAGAGACTGTTATTGCACTGTAAATGTGTCTTTTGCACATCAATAAGCTCTTTAGTTGTCAAACTAAAGTGGTATTTTATACTGTATATAACCTCAACATACCAGAGCATCTCAGTTCCTCCAAAAACTTCACAGCGATAGTTTACAATTTAGTTGTGTATTTTACATGTTATTTGTGCTTTTTTGATGTAGAAAGGATCAATGAATGATTTTTTTACTGTCAGCTGGATATGCTCTGTGTGTGATCACTTTTTTCCTTTATTTTTGTCTCTCTCTGACTCTTCTTTAGAAGTGGTCAATCGCAATCATCCCTTCCTCTTATCCTTAAACCTCATATCATGCCAGGACAGACCTCGCCAACCTCTCCATCCTGGAGTGCCTCAATCCCCACTCAGCCGTTCCACTTTCGTCTCCGTATCGAGCCGATTGACTGGCGGCGCATGGCAGCGCTGGATGTGGACCGTGTGGAGAGAGAAACAGACATAAACGTGCTGCAGGAGTTCATCAGTGCTGTGACTTTCTGTGCTGTGGAGGGTGAGCGGTGTCCTCAGTGCCGCTGTCCAACTGACATAACACTGCTAAAAGTTCTGCGCATGTCCCAGCTCAGCACAGAGTACCTGCTGCACTGCCAGGACTATCTGAGCTCACAGGTTGCAGCGCTGGAGGAACGGCTTCAGGGAGCACTGGCTGAGACACTGCGCGAGGAAGATGAGCGAGCACGACTTGAAAAAGAGTTGCAGGAAATCAAGCTGGAGAGCCGGCGTAGGAAGAAACTCATCGCTACTCAACAGCTCCTCCTGCAGTCCAGTGCCAATAATTACCACAAGGTGAATTTCTTGAAGTGAAATCAGCTAGGGGCAGCACGGTTAGCACGTTCGCCTCACACCTCCAGCGTCTTGGGTTTGAGTCCCACTCCCGCTCACTGTGTGTGTGGAGTTTGCATGTTCTCCCCGTGCTTGGTGGGTTTCCTCTGGGTGCTCCAAAGACATGCTTCTAGGCTGATTGGAGTCTCTAAATTGCCCGTATTGTGTGTGTGTGTGTGCCCTGCGATGGGTTGGCACTCCGTCCAGGGTGTATCCTGCCTTGATGCCCGATGACAGACTCCCTGTGACCCGATGATAGATCGGATAAGCGGTACAGACAATGGAATTGAAAATCAGCTAGGCAGGCTAAAGTTAAAACCTGAAACTAAATTCACAGCTGAGGAAATATAACAAATGATAAATAAAAGGATTGTTATTCTGATTTTGGTTTCATTGTGCTGTCTTTGGTTGGTCTTATTTTTTAACTGTTAAAATAAACAAAAAATAATTTGTCAAAATATTTATATTTACAGTTTTATTAAAATGTACCATTTAACTAATATTGTTTCAGTATATGCCGGAAGAAAATGTTTACTTTACATAATGCAACCTGTTCATCTGTCTCTTGTTTCAGTGCCAGTTCTGTGAAAAGTGTTTCGTCAATTACTCTTACTTACAGTCTCATGTTCAGCGCAGACACCCTGAGATCACGGATGCAGGTATAAATACTCTTTCAATGTGTTCACTGAGCTGTGTAAGATTGGTGAGTTGGTATACACATATAAACGTTTTTTTAAAGCAATATGCCATTTCATTATGCAGTTCTACTTTAGCTAAGTTAGATAGCCTTTATATTTTAGTTTATGTGGCAGATGTGGTAGCTTAGTGGTTAAGGTGTTGGATTACTGATCATAAGGTTGTGAGTTGAAATCCCAGGTCCATCAAGTTGTCACTGCTGAGCCCCACAGTAAGGCCCTTAACCCTCAATTGCTCAGTTGTGTAAAAGTGAGATAAATGTAAGTCACTCTGGATAAGGGTAGGATAAGTCTGCCAAATGCTGTAAATGTATTTGTAATGTATATACATTACTGCACAGTGAAATTATTTCTTCACATATTCCATCCTTGGTGGGCTGGGGTCAGAGTGCAGGGTCAACCAAAATGCAGCGCCCTAGAGCAGGGGGGTTGGGGGCCTTGCTCAAGGGCTCAACGGTAGCAGCTTGGCGGTGCTGGGGCTTGAACCCCCATCAACAACCCAGAGCCTTATCCACTTGAGCTACCAATGCCCCACCACTTTATATAAGTTTTTTTTGCCAAATAATCCATTTAACAATGTTCCCTAGAATGTAATTGGGTTCTGAAGATTGCAACTGAATGTGATGATTCAGACATGAATAGCTGGAGCTGCAGTTTCCCCTTAATTTCTGAACGCATGAACTCCAGTGCTAAAACTACAGAAACACCAAACAGCAGTGTAGTACATACATTTGTAGTTTGGCTTTGTACAGAGCCACAACAACAGTGTGGTTATATTTCCAATTTAAGAAATATACAGGTGCATCAATAAATTAGAATGTCGTGGAAAAGTTCATTTATTTCAGTAATTCAACTCAAATTGTGAAACTCGTGTATTAAATAAATTCAGTGCACACAGACTGAAGTAGTTTAAGTCTTTGGTTCTTTTAATTGTGATGATTTTGGCTCACATTTAATAAAAACCCACCAATTCACTATCTCAACAAATTAGAATAAGGTGACATGCCAATCAGCTAATCATCTCAAAACACCTGCAAAGGTTTCCTGAGCCTTCAAAATGGTCTCTCAGTTTGGTTCACTAGGCTACACAATCATGGGGAAGACTGCTGATCTGACAGTTGTCCAGAAGACAATCATTGACACCCTTCACAAGGAGGGTAAGCCACAAACATTCATTGCCAAAGAAGCTGGCTGTTCACAGAGTGCTGTATCCAAGCATGTTAACAGAAGGTTGAGTGGAAGGAAAAAGTGTGGAAGAAAAAGATGCACAACCAACCGAGAGAACCGCAGCCTTATGAGGATTGTCAAGCAAAATCCATTCAAGAATTTGAGTGAACTTCACAAGGAATGGACTGAGGCTGGGGTCAAGTCATCAAGAGCCACCACACACAGACGTGTCAAGGAATTTGGCTACAGTTGTCGTATTCCTCTTGTTAAGCCACTCCTGATCCACAGACAACGTCAGAGGCGTCTTACCTGGGCTAAGGAGAAGAAGAACTGGACTGTTGCCCAGTGGTCCAAAGTCCTCTTTTCAGATGAGAGCAAGTTTTGTATTTCATTTGGAAACCAAGGTCCTAGAGTCTGGAGGAAGGGTGGAGAAGCTCACAGCCCAAGTTGCTTGAAGTCCAATGTTAAGTTTCCACAGTCTGTGATGATTTGGGGTGTAATGTCATCTGCTTGTGTCACTGCACCCGTTTACCAAGAAATCTTGGAGCACTTCATGCTTCCTTCTGCTGACCAGCTTTTTGAAGATGCTGATTTCATTTTCCAGCAGGATTTGGCACCTGCCCACACTGCCAAAAGCACCAAAAGTTGGTTAAATGACCATGGTGTCGGTGTGCTTGACTGGCCAGCAAACTCCCCAGACCTGAACCCCATAGAGAATCTATGGGGTATTGTCAAGAGGAAAATGAGAAACAAGAGACCAAAAGAATGCAGATGAGCTGAAGGCCACTGTCAAAGAAACCTGGGCTTCCATACCACCTCAGCAGTGCCACAAACTGATCACCTCCATGCCACGCCCAATTGAGGCAGTAATTAAAGCAAAAGGAGCCCCTACCAAGTATTGAGTACATGTACAGTAAATGAACATACTTTCCAGAAGGCCAATGATTCACTAAAAATGTTTTTTTTATTGGTCTTATGAAGTATTCTAATTTGTTGAGATTTATGATTTGGTGGGTTTCTAATTTGTGAATTAGTGGGTTTTTATTAAATGTGAGTCAAAATCATTACAATTAAAAGAACCAAAGACTTAAACTACTTCAGTCTGTGTGCATTGAATTTATTTAATACACGAGTTTCACAATATGAGTTGAATTACTGAAATAAATGAACTTTTCCACGACATTCTAATTTAGTGAGATGCACCTGTATATCAGTTCTCAAATAGTGCAACATGGTGGCAACTGTGTTTGTTGGTCAGAGAGACAGAAGAAGATGCAGGTGGAACAGATGAAAGATGGACTGGAGGAGCTAAAGGAGAAACTGAGACTGACTCAGAGTCGCCTTGAAGCAGAGAGAGAGGCAGATGCGTATCGGAGACAGCAGGTGGGGTTGAGTCAGCCCTAGAGAAGTGTATAATTCTCGAACCTTTTAACGTGCATTTGCATTCATACCAGATATAAATCATATTATATACATATATATATAAATCATATAGTATCGTATCTAACGTGTGTATATATATATATACACACACACACACACACACACACACACTCCTGTATATCTTTTCTACAGGAGCTGGAGGAGCAGCGGAGAAGAGAGGCATCAGACCGGGAGATGATGGAGAGATGCAAAGAGGAGGAGAAAAGGACATTTCAAGATGAAATCGATGGCCTGAGACAGCTTCTTCACCAGGAGTTTGAACAAGTAAAAAACAAGAGCGTCTCCATAGAGGCTGTGAGTGTGTACCATGCTGGAGCATTTACACAGTGCAGGCCGTAGATGGAGACACATATCCTCAGATCTAGAATATGACAGAACTATTAATGGTCAGTTCTTTAACCCTAGAACTTAAACATAACATAATTTTAGAATTCAGCTTGTATCTCTGTTTTTTTCTAGTCAGTAAATAAGCTGGTGACTTTGCAAAATGACAGTTAACTGGCTACAAGTACAATATAATGCTAAATAATACACAGTGTTATCTTACAGTTTCAATTAATATAATATATAACTATAATCAAGTCATTGTTTTTTGATGTACACTGAAATTGAAAGGTTTTTGAACACTAGGAATAACTGGGCCTTATCCCAAGTCACATACTTCCACATTAAATTGTATCTACTATTAAATAATATATATGTATGTATACTTTTATCTATTTTTGGTAATTGGTAGATGCCAGTATTGATTACACATTGAAATGATTAGACTTCTGTCCATTTTGTTATGGGATGTAGGTTTCAAGTAAAGAATGTCACTAGTTGTTAAATCAACTATTCAGAAATTGTGACATTTTTAGTATAAGAATTTATACATCTTTAGACAGACTAACTGTTTTGACCTCTATGTTGCTCCTTACCCAGTATGATTGTAGGCAAATTGTATAGTACATTGTTTTGCCAAACTGTTTTCTTAAAGGGGAGATGTGAAAAAATAAATATATTATATATAAGAATTCCGAAAGTTTTAATATAAGTAGTAATAACAGTTGAGGAATCTAGTAAGGTCTGAAAACCTATGACATTTTACACTGCTTTTCAAGCTTATTAATTAAGCTAGTTACCTTCACTTGGACTTTTAGATGTATGATCAGTGAAAATGAAGACCATGAAATCTGTTTACATGTCTGGCATTTGGCAGACACCCTTATACAGAGTGACTTACAATTTATCTCACTTTATACAACTGAGCAATTGAGAGTTAAGGGCCTTGCTCAGCTTAGTGGAACTGGGATTTGACCTCACATCCTTCTGAGAATTAATCCAACACCTTAACCGCTAAGCTATCACTTCCCCCCAAGAACATTTTCTTTTTCTATAGCCTTGGTCATTTTCACATATTTGTTTCATGAATTGCTACTATTTAATCATTCTGTATTGTTGTATGTTGTTTTGTGTGCACAGAAATTACATGAGTTGGAGAGCAGAGAGAGAAACCTGTCTAATCTAAGAGGTCAGGATGAAACTGAGAAAGAAAAAAGGATGATCAGAGAGAGAGAGCTGAAGGAGCAGATGGTTTATACGGTTTGTTTTCATATTGTTTTCTGTACTCTCTTCTTCTGTTTAAAAATAAAGTGATTCAAATTTTAGGGAAAACTGTGAAAAGGGAATTTGGGTCTTACTTATGAGTAATTAGTTGAGGGAATGTGAGCTTGAGTGAGCCTGGTTCTGTCGAAACTCGGATTCTGTCCAAGTGGACATATCGCAGGGTGAGAGTTTAGTTTGTATCTATTTCCCCTTAGTTTTTCATGATCAATTAACTCAGTAAACTATCAAATGAAACTCAGTAAACTATCAAAACTTAGTCAAAATAATGAGAGGTCAGTCAGCAGATGAGAAGACGCAGGTAGGTTTCTTTATTTATAAGCAATCACATGCATTTCTGAAGAGAGCAGCTGGTGTCACAAGAATGATCAACAATAAAAAAATTATTTGACAAAAGTCCTGAAAGTCCCTTGTATTTATACCTTAAGATGGTGCTTGCATAAAGCGCTCACTTCCTTTAACTGTGACCCTTCATGTCTGGGTAAGTCTAGGTCTCCTTGACATTGATCTGTTTAGTTAGCTGCACTTCTCTGTTTAACTAGACAATGCGTAAGCTTTCCATTATATTGTTATTGTGCTATTATTGTTTTATCACAGACAGTAACCTTGCCTGGCCTCCACAATGTCTGGGCCTTGAGCCTTTAAGCGTTTCATTTCCGACATCACTCCCCCCTTTGAGACTCTTAAGTCTCACAATCGACTTACGCGTCTTAATCTCTCTGCTTTGTGTTCTTATCCCACATAGTTTCTACATCATCCTTTGTGACAATATAGACATGGTTTTCATGTACAAAGTCCTTATATAATGAGGCACACTGTTTCTTCTGACCCAGGCATTTTACGTACCGTTGAGGGTCTGTTGGAGCTCCTGGGAAAGGTTACTAGCACTTCACCTGGGGCTCATCACTACACAGTTCAGTGTATCATATGATACTATCTAATGTTGACTAGACATCAGAAACATTTATAGACCATGAAAATATTCCACATGATTAAGCATTCTGTTTTTCTAACGTATCACATACGCTTTTATAACTTCACTCCGCACGGATAAATCCTCAGTTCACGATGGCAGTGCATGCCCTGATCTCTAGGAGGGGGTACGAGCGCACATGTATGTCGTCAGTAGACTGAGTGGAAATAGGATGAAAGGTGCAAGAGGAGCTTAGTTTGCGCATCCAGTCTGCGCCATGAGTTCTTGCCACGGATCCTAGCAGACACACGGCAGGACATAATTAGCTTTCATTATATGGTGGGTTAGCACACTATTGAACTCCTCTTGTAGGCATTACAAGCAAAGGGCGATGAATACAGTTGTGGCATACCATGCATGTGCTATTAGTAACAGTTTTCCGTGCTGCGTCACGTAACCATTGGCGATACAGATTCTGGGGGGAATCGGAGTTATCTGTACTGTTGTACCATGTAATCGTAGTAGTGTTGACATACTTTAATGTGTCTCCGCTATTCTGGCTCAATTTATGTACGGACATGTCACACGGCCACGTATCCCCACAGTCTTTGGGAATTTTCACCCCAAAGTCAATCCCAGCCTGGCGGATCTCTGTGAAGGGATGCTCCGCAGGCACAAACACACGAGCTCTGTATTCGTCTACAAGTGTGGTCGTTTGAAGGTTACGTTTAGAAGTAGAATTCTCAAAGATACTATAATACCAAAGTGGATGGAGTACTCTACACTATGCCTCTATTGGTTTTCCTACTATGACCACGCTGCTTGTGGGACTGCTCGCGTTATGTTGACTATGGGGAAACTTGATGCGTACCTCAGCTGTCACAGTATAATTCTCTGCTGAATTATTCTTTGCCCATTCGATTGGATTCACAGTCAGTTGTGGGTCAGGCCCCATGTATTCAAAAGAGTACATGACAGACAACGTAACATTTACGCGCATCATATGGCTCTTTAGGGCGTGGCTTATCAGTCCTATAGCACATTTCAGGTGATCTTGGATTGCAGTCTGAACCTTGTCTTCTGTCAGATTAAGTATATATTGGTTTCCTTGATATACTGTACGGCCTCTAATGGCTGCCTGACCGTAAAATATGGTTCTCTTAGGCCGTGAATTAGCCTGTGTTGCAGCATGCTGTTGTTTTCCTTGGGTCAGTATGGGGTGTGAATTATTAACAGGACTGTATATCTCCTGAGTCGAATCTGTCTGTGTCATGTTTGCTGATGGTGCGGCTTTTATGCTAAATACTCAGAGCATACAAAGTATCCCTACATTTGCAGTTACTGACACAGTGGCTATAGCACAGTGGGGCAGCTTCAGCGTCTGTCCATGGCCTGCTACCATGATCCTCATTCTGACTCTTTTGTACTAGTCTGGTATATCTTACTATACTATTCTGTACAAAATTCAGATAAATTCTGTTGTCAGGTCTGATGTGTCAAATGCGCTGAGTGGTACATGCCCTGATGGGCCTGGTTTGAGTTTGTCTGACAATGCTTCTATTATTTCTGGTTCTCTGAAGTACTGGTACACTGTTGTTTCAAGGTTGGGAACAGGTAAAACTGGGCCCTCACCTGACTGCTCCCCATGGTCTGGATCTGACTCTACGGTTCAGGGCTCTGCTTTCTGCTGAGCTTTCTTACCCTTTCCCCGAGTGTTATATGCTGGTGCCTCTAATTGTTCCACGTCTTCCAGGTCAGTGTCTTCTTCTGAATGGGCGAGTTGTACCAGCTTTGGGTGCGAGTCTCTCCACTTTGGTTCTTTTCCTGCAACTCTGCAACAATGATTTAAATGATACCAATGTTGTCTACCTTCAACCTTGACCACCGTTGGCGTCGCCAAAACTACCTTGAATGGTCCTTTTCTCCTCGGTTGGCTCCAATGTTTCCTTTTGAACACTTTGATATGCATGTAGTCTCCGGGCTACACCTGACGAAGTTCCTCCTTCTCTACTCTTACACCATGGGTGGCTTCACCGCCCTGTGAATACAGAGTTCTATGTATTTGGGTTAGGTGTCACATAGCTTGACATTTCGCCTTCTAGTTGCTCTAGCGAAGGGCCCTTGTAAGGTCCCCGAATGAAAGCTACTGGCATTGGCCGTCCTGTAAGCATTTCGTGTGGTGTCAAATGAGTATTTCTGTTAGTTTGAGAGCGCATTTTCATCAGTGCTAGTGGCAATGCTTGTACCCAATTTAACCTACTGCTCGCACAGATCTTGCCTATTTTCTCTTTCAGCACACCGTTTGCCCTCTCAACGATCCCTTGAGACTGGGGATGGTACACGCACCCTAGACAGTGTTTTAGACATAAGGCCTCTGCCATCGCCTTCATTACTTCATTCACAAAGTGGGGACCATTGTCTGAGCTCAACTGATCTGGGATACCAAACCGAAGAATCACTTCCCTGCACAGAAATTTAACCACTGTCTTGTGCTTCCACCCACCTACTAAACCAATCTATCACTACCAGAATATATCTTTTTCCCTCCTTCCTTTCTGTGGCTCCCATGTCCACAAAATCCATCACCAAATGTCTAAATGGCCCCATGGGTTCTGGTATGTGACTGATAGGTGCCATGAAATGTTTCATAACATTGCGTACTGCACAAAGTTCGCACGTTCGCAGGAATTTGTCCACCATACTTGCTAAGTATGGAGACCACCAGTCTTTTCGAATTGTCTCAATGATTCTCCTTCTGTCACAGCGATCTATCCCATGTGCCTCCTTAATCAACATTCTAAGAAAACATAGTGGGGTGACAAATACACCATCACAACTTCTCCACATTCCAGATCTAGGGTCTAGCACTGCTCCACATTTCTTCCACAACTCTTTCTCCTCTACAGTGGTTAACTCCTGAAATGCTCTGACGTCAGCTATTGTGACCTGTGGCTGCCCCTCATCATCTGGCTCTCCTGCCTGCATCATTACCTTGACACATGTGACCTACTGCCGCTTTTTTAGCTGCTTCATCAGCTGCTGCATTTCCTTTACTAACCCATTCTTTGTCTGACTTATGACCCTTATACTTTACAATCGCCAATTTACTTGGGAGCATCATCGCTCTCAGCAGTTCCAAAATTGCTGGCCCATGTACGATAGCTGACCTATCTGCTCTCTGGAAACCTCTCTGTGCCCAAATTGGCCAGAACACATGACAAACTCCGTAAGCATAGGCCGAATCAGTGTATATGGTGCATGTCTTACCTACTCCCAGGTTGCATGCTGCTGTTAGTGCTTTTATCTCTGCCAACTGGGCAGAGCATGGCTGCGGCACCGCCACACTCACCACTGTGTTGAATGCCCCTGATGTGTTATCATATTGAACTACCGCATGGCCAGCTTTGTTTCCCTCATTGCTTCGATAACATGATCCATCCACGAAGAGGACACACTGAGCGGTGGGCAGTGATTGAACTTCCAAGTCTGATCTAGCTTTTAAGTACCTTTCTGTCTCTTTAGCACACTCATGCAGGGCTCCCTCTTCTGGGAGCACCAACCTATCTACAGGGTTTATTGTGCGGCATTTCTCAATTGTTAGCTCAGGGGCAGATAGAATTACATCATAGCCTGTTCTTTGAGCATTAGTTATCACAAACTTTTGGCTAGTCAATAGCGCATGTGTAGATCATTTGGGCCTCACCGTAATAGCATCTGGCACTCTCTAAGGGGTTCATATCCAACATGGCCAGATCCAGGAAGAGTGGAAAAGATCAAAATGAAAGAGGACGAAAGTGTATCAGAGTTTGTGCTGAAGCTACAAAAGGCCTGGAAAGAAGAAATGGGAGGGGCATGGGATGAAACAGCAATGGCTTGGCCCACTTTTGAGGCTAATATAATACATTATGTGGAGCTATACAAAAGAAGGGAAAAAGAAGCAAAGAAGGTGGCTGACAGTCTGGTCGTGTATCTGTCCCTCTGCCTCTTTCTTCAGGTTTGCATTTTGAAATATTTCAATCATTTTTGCCTTTCCTAGCGATTGGGACAATATTGCCTTGATGTCTCCCAGGGTTAATACTTGTCCCATTGTCTGCTCCTCAAATCGAGTGATCCATTTCTGGGCTCCTTCACAGATACTTGGCAGTCTGTCTATTAACTGCGTCAGGTCCAGGAATGACCATGGGACATAGGACACATGGTTTCTTTTTATCATAACTGGGAACTGAGCCGCCGCCCCCTGGACTTGCTTGCTTCTTCCCTCATCGTATTCTGGGGGCCACTCCTCTACTTCTTCCTCTGCACCTGGTCTCTGTTTCTTGGATCTTGTCACCATGGTTGAAATCAAAACTGACCTCTTTGCTTTCTTTTGTTCTTTCTCTTTTATCTGATCCTGTAATTCTTTCATCATATCCTTGACTTCATCCACTCTTTGCCTCCTTTAGTTCATCCCTGAGCTGTGCCAGTTCTTCCCCATTTCCTTTGTGTTTTATTTGATTCAGTTTTATGAGATCACACTGAGAGTCTTGCAGTTTCTTCACTGTCTCCACTATTTGCTTATGCACACCCTCATTTAATTTCACTTCCAATTCCATCTCCCTCAGTTTCTTTTTTGTTTCTTCCAGTTCCATACTTGCATGTACTTGTGTCTGCCCTTTCAATTATTCCATTGTTAGGAAGCTGTCATCAATTTTTCCTCACATCTCTTTCATTTGTTCCCTTATTCCTTGAATCTCACTGTCTGTCCTTTCATTGATGGTGTTAGTTTCACTACTCCTGCTATGTGATACTTCCCCTCTCCTTCTATTTTAGCTTTGTTTTCCTTTTCCTGCTCATTACACTGGTCTTGTTCTTCTTCCTGGTTCAAAGGGAAGGGTTTCTCTCTCTCCGTGGGTTCCATTTCTCTGTCCTCCTTGTATTGGGTGGATATGCTCATTTTTCCATCTCTATGCTCCCCTCCATTCGGGTTATTCTTTGTCAAAAGTCTGCCCTCATACTCGTTTCTGGTGGTTGACCTTCTCTCCTTGCATTTTTTAGATAGGGTGTGCTCGTTTGGCATCCCAGGTTCGGCCACTGTATTTCTTCTTCATAACTTCCTTTCCTTAATTTCTCTTGATGCTCTTTCCATTCTCCAGTTTCTACTCCAGGTCTGCCATACGGCCCTAGGTCCCATGCCAAGCTTTCCCCACTCTCCTCTTGGAATCTCTTTAGGTTGGGATACATTTGCTTTTGCTCTTGTTCTGAGCATTGCGCTATATTTTCTTCTCTGTCTTTGCCTTTACTTGGCCTGCATATTACTTTGCCTTCGAAGTGGCCATCTAGTATTTCCAAACTTACTCTCTGTGGCCGTTCATTTCCCGTAAGGACATAGATTCCTGCTCTCTGTGCATCAGACATTTCTCTGTACGGGAGTGGCGTCTGCTCCACAGGCTCCTCTGCTGGTGGGGCTGTAGTCTTTTCTTTTTTTTTCATCCCTTTGACTCTCTCCTTCTTCTTGAAACCATTTTATAATTTCTTTCTTTCTGTTTGTCTTTTCACTGCTTTCCTTTTTTATCTCTCACCAACACTCTAGTCTTTCCTTCCTTTCTCACACCTTTCATTATTGAATGTGCCTTCCAGTGGCCACTGCAACTCCCCACATGTCCGGTCATTCCACTTTTTCATATATTTTTTAATTTCTTTCTGTGCATCTTTGTGTTTCAATGTAATTACCCCTACGGGCGTGGTTGGTTTCTCTTCTTTACTCATGACACACCCTTGTTTGGCCCTGTGGGCTTCACTTCTATGACCTAGGTTTCTATTTGAACGTGTCCAGAACAACTGCCAACTAAGTTCTCCTTATCTTTACACACGGCCTCACTGGATTTTTCCTAGATTGTTCTGCAAACACGTTTTTTTGCACGTTTATTTTTATCAATTAGTAATGCTGTTCCCAGACCCCTTTCCCAGAAACCTGGGTTCGACCGTAATAGCAGCCTTCAGCCTCGAGCAATAATACTCTGTGTTGATTGCATTCTAGTATATGCAATATAAGCAATATCTAGTATACTGCAATGCTTTCAGCTGCTCCCTGTTCGGGGTCGCCACAGCGGACCGATTGGTCCGCACAACAACTTGGCACAGGTTTTACGCCGGATGCCCTTCCTGCCGCAACCCTCCCATTTTTTCCGGGCTTGGGACCATCTAGTATACTGCAATAAACAGCAATAATCAAATGCATGCTATAAATCAGCAATAATGCTATAAATCAGCAAATATCATCAGCAGTAGCAGTAAGCAACCATCAATGCAATAATAATCCACAAAGCAATAATCAATGCAATGAAAAAATAAAAATTAGAAAGCTGATACATAAACCGAATGAGAAGAAGAAAAAATCATACAAGATTATAATAATTAATCCACCTGCAAACCCTTACTCAAAATCCAAAGACTCAATATATCAACTGTTTACTGTTCAATAACTCTCTCTCCAGTAACCACTAGTTAATATTTCTGCCCCACCTATATTGCTTTCAGTTCCCTTAGAGGGCACCACTGCTCTTTTAATTCGTGTGGGACGCATGGTATGTGTGTGCGCAACGCGTGATGACACTCAACTATAAACAAACAATCTCGTCTACCCAGCAACATTTCACAGAACTTTTTATTTCCGGCCCCACCTATTCCAGCCACTCTTCCTCTAATATGTGTGATATTTAAGAAAACCAGTTAATGCATTTGGGGGCACTGTGGCTTGGTGGTTAGCACATTTGCCTCACACCTCCAGGGTTGGGGGTTCGATTGCCGTGTGTGTTTGTGTAGTTTGCATGTTCTCCCCGTGTCTCTGGGGGTTTCCTCCCCCGATCCAAAGACATGCATTGTAGGTTGATTGGTATCTCTAAATTGTCCGTAGTGTGTGTCTGCCCTGCGATGGGTTGGCACTCTGTCCAGGGTGTATCCTGCCTTGATGCCCAATGTCAATGCCCTATTTTGAGTCTAGATTTAACACAAAAGTAGGGGATTTATTTTATTTATTCATTTTATTTTTCCCAATTCTCCAACTGTCTACACGTAACGGTTACCAGGTTGCAGCTCCCGTGGACAGCTGAAAAAAACTGAAAAGTGGAGAATGAAAGGATGACACAGGAGCTATGGCTTGCCTTCAGTAAATTTCTCAGTTATCTTTATTTACATGTTATTTACTGCACTATTAACAAGGTCCAGAATTTATATTACTGCATATGTTCACTGTTTCTCTAGACATGTTGGAGTGTCCTCACACACAAAACACATCAATTCCAAAAATAAACACATTCTGTTACAATACCATTTTCACATCTCTACTTCACTTTCCAGACTAACATACTGGTTGCTTGCACCTTAAATGCACTTACAATCATGCACTGTTCAGTACTTCTTGGATTACATGCTTCACAGCAACTTGTAAATAACATGGCTTTTTAACCTCTTTAACTAACACATTTTGACTGATGAATTTTATATTTAGACAGATATGAACATCATTTTGAAACTGATATGAAACCCATATACATACAGTGGTGTGAAAAAGTGTTGGCCCCCTTCCTGATTTCTTATATTTTTGCATGTTTGTCACACTTTAATGTTTCAGATAATCAAACACATTTAAATATTAGCCAAAGATAACACAAGTAAACACATCATGCAGTTTTTAAACTATCAAAATAATGAGAGGTCAGTCAGCAGATGAGAAGACGCAGGTAGATTTCTTTATTCAGATATGCCAACCTTTCCATTATATTGTTATTGCTCTATTATTGTTTTATCACAGACAGTATCCTTGCCTGGCCCCCCACACTGTCTGGGCCTTGAGTTAAAATAGTTACTTAACTTTAAACTTTTTTTTTCTCTTCTCTGTTTCAATATGTCTGTAAAACTGCTTTGAGACAATGTCCATTGTTGAAAGCACTTTTACAAATAAATTGAATTGAAAAATTGAAAATTGAAAGGTTAAGTAAGAGATTGGCAGTAATTAGACCACTGTTCTGAACCATGCAAAGAGCTTTCAGTTTACCAGTCAATTGACGACATCCCTACCTTTAGTAGGTGGAGAGATATGGCTTGACCCTGGAGCCACTGGCCGGGTGTTACCGCCCACGTGGCCTAGGAGTGCTTAGGACTTTTCCAGAAGCTTCTGAAGAAAAATACTGGGATTTTCTTCTTACATGAGCTGCAACTTTGAACTTTCCGCCTGATAAGATTAGATTATTATGTAAAATATGTTCTGTGTCTTTTAGAAGAATACATGGAAAAAGAAAATGCAAGAGCTGCAGAACAGACACCAGCAGGAGAAAGAGAAGGTGAGAGTACATGATTGTACATGATTTGTGAAGCTACCAGCAATTACGAGAAAATAAAACTATTGTTATATCACAACGAATCTGAGGATCTATTGCAATGGGACTGTCTTGAATGTACTTCGTGTATGTGTGTAATGTAGCTGGTAAGTGAAAATAACAGGCTGCAGATGGCCTTGTCTGTGGAGGAAAGCACAAGTTCTAGTGTGCACTCCCTGAAGCAGCAGGTTTTGTCTCTCTCTAATCAGCTCAAAGAGAGAGAAACACTCCTCCACTCACAGAAAAAGAAGGTGAGGAAGTCACTGTCTTGTCTGAAAATATTATTCTATCTTTCCATCATTTTACATGTGATGTTCAGATCTACAGTGTAACTGCACAAGAACTGTTTGTATTCTTCATTTCAGATAAAGAGGTTGATATCCAGATCACTGTCAGGTAACACACCACCAACATATTGGATGGTTTGAGTTTGACAAGAAGTCACACTTATATATATATATATATTTTATTATTATTATTATTATTATTATTATTATTATTATTATTATTATTATTATTTTTTGGTGGGACAGGAATTGCAGGATAAATTGTAACCATGATGAAAAAGGATAAATATTTTTGGAAAATTTCACAGCATCTCCTTAAATACTACATTATAGGAATCTGAGCAATCCAAGTTAAACATAACGCAACTATGACGCTATGGCACTATTCACCTTCCTGTTTTGTAGAGTCCCTTCCAAAAATGGCTGTGCAGAACTCTTCAGAAGAAGAAGGAGATGATGAAAAAGAAGAGAGTATGAGTTTACAAAATATTAACCACATAAAGTAATTAACACTTTAAATATTTCAAAAATCACTAGCAGGCATCAAAGGTTTGTTTGCATTCATTTCATGTCAGTTGTGGAAGAAGTATTGACAACCCGAGTGGAACCAGCGAGAGGAATTCCAGTGCAGAGGAAGAATTTCAGATCCATCATTAAGAAAAGACTGCAGAAGAGACTGGAGATGATGGGACTAAGAAAGGTAGATACACTGAATTTAATGAATGATTAAAACTGTAAGTATTATAAGTTAATAATGAACAGATGGAGTAAGTAGTAAACTTCCAGATGCTGCTACCAGTAGAGTATACTTGCTACCATTCACTCGAACCTGTCCATTAATTTACCTCCAAGTGTTTAATCCTGGTCAAAATCATGGAGCATCTGGAGTAGGTCACAGCAACATTAGGCATGAGGCAGGAACACAACCTCATTGGGCTGCCAGTCCGTTGCAGGGCACACACATGTTCACACACCCATTCACACACTCATTTACAATTAAGGGCAAGAGTTTCATGAATGGTATGGTCCTTTATGCATTATGTTTCTCCCTTTAGTCAATAAAAAACACAGTAAGGCTGGACAACCTTACTGTACGTGAATGCCTATCAGTTACATATTGTTTACTATTTTGTTAAATATCTGATAGGATTACTAGACAAAACTAAATCCTAGTAGTACATAAGTAATTCAATGCACTAAAATATTTTGTATAGTACATACAGTATGTACATAAGTGCCTTGTGTAGCCACTTACTGAATGTGTTTACAGCTCAATGTCACTATTTTACTGTTCATTGTTCATTGAAGCCATGTTGTTATATTCATTGTATTGTTGTTACAGTTATTGTTGTGTTGTTCAGGGCACTAAGGGAATCTCTGCTCAGACCCTGAAGAGTCTAATCTATGAGCGAGGACAGACATTTAGGAGTCAGTCACAGTTGCATGATTTGAGGTACAGCCTTGAGAAGCAGCTAAAGGAAAGAGTGAGAGAGCTGCAGAGGAGCCAGGGAAAATCTACACCTAGCACACACGCGCTACGTAAGAACACGCACACCATAAAAAAAAACGCACACAAGTATTTTAGAAGTAACTTAAATACATACACCACTCACAAACATGTCAGTCATTACAAAAATATATACAGGATATGTTTGTCATATGCTTACTTTTTCTATTAATTACAACTGTGTTATAGATATGAATCTAATAACCATAAAGTACATGATAAGGACAAAGTAGTTTCATTGTTAAAAGTTAGGTATATTGAATAGTTCTGCTTTTTGTCTGATGGGTTCTGCTCCTGGATTTTTTTAGCGAGAAAGAAGCTTCGTAGTCTAGTCATGGAACAGAGCCCTAAACGTAGACAGCTCAGCTCCAAAAACTCTCCACAGAAACGTGAGATTCATCAGCCTCCTACAGCTGCACCACGCTCCAAAGCACCTGCACTCACACCGATTCGACCAGCACAGCAAAAGAAGAGCAGGTGCTTACACAAACACACACACACACACACACAAACAAAAACCGGTGTGTCATCAGCACATACCTAAATAATATAAATCTATGACATGAAAAGTTAAACAACTTCAGGAAACTCCTTTGTAAGTCTGTAACTTTTAACTCCAGTAAAAGTGTTATAACACAGAGATATCAAGATATAGAAGAAATCGAATATAATAGAATATGTTTATTTCCATTGCATAAGTACAACAAAACTAAACAAGTACAATTAAACCTACCCTGAACATTGTATAGGACATTTGTATCTGTTGAAATCTCCTGGACTGCTATGAACATGTAACAGGGCTCATCAGGGTAGCTAAAGTTTTGTGCATACATCAGACTGAACAGCAAAGTGACAGCAAAGTACCAGAATTTTCAACTCCTTCATTGCCAGTCCTGATGTCCACTATGTGTTTACTTGCAGCATAGTCTTATAACAGAAATCCCAACAATGGTGTGCTTAATGATTACATCAGGGATACATGCATGCTCTCTGTGATTTACATAAAGGTAGTCTTCAGAAATCTTAAAAGAATAAATGCATTAGAAGATGAAAAATCAAAAGTGTATGTGGATTAAAAGAGAAGTTAAAAAAATGCTTAAGAATTATGGAAAGACAGTGACCCTGAACAGGATAAAATATATGGTTTAATATAATGAATGAACAAAAAAAGGGAAATATTTGAATGCATTTATATTGCATATATTTCATAGCAAGTTTACGTGGGCCTTCATTGATACAACTTCTACGATACAAGGGCACTTATATGAAACAAAACAAATAAGCAGTGTCCAGTTATTTAAATTTCTAATTTTACATTCTTACATTTCTCATGAATGTTGATGCTGCCATCTAGTGCTAATTTTATGAAAGGCAGGGATTATTCTCGCCATTTTGCATTTATGTTTGCATTTCTTATCTGTTTACCGTTTTGTTGCAGCTTGTTCCAAGACTTGGCAGCTGTCAGGTCCATCTAAAACAGTCCACTCTATATATTATCAAAGACTCTATATAGTTTCGAATCACTGAGGAAAATGCAAATGAGATTTTTTTGTGCACTGTTTCACCCCACATACTGTACGTCATACATGTCAGGCCTAGGTCAATATTCCCGCGTCTTATCAGCAAGTGCTGATGTGTGTTTAATGTACGCTTTCCCTCTCTCAGTACTCCACCCTTCAGCTCAGAAGAGGAGGATGATGATGAGTCAGGTGAGGACAGCGCCTACATCACAAATTCCCGGGACAAACCGTCCACCTCTGTTCACCTCACACCAACGAAGGAAGAACAGAGAGCAGAACATGAGCTCAGCTGGTCAGACAGCGATGATTCAGATGAATCAGACACTCAAAAACCACAACAGGCTTTTGGTACACATGTTGAGAGAACGAGAGGTATTCCATCATCTAAGTGTTGTTACTTCAATCAGACAATCTTATTCATAGTGTTCTAAGGTTTGTTTTGAAAGTGAAATCTTACTGCATTTAAGTTAGAAGGTGAGAGGTCACTGGTTTGCCTCCAGTTCTCCACTTGTGGGAGTGTCAAGCTGACCTACTTTCTCTGTGCTCTTTGGTCTCAGGTTCAGTTGTTCAAACGCTGACAAGAAGTTTAGAAAAGCAGCTCAGCAGCAGCATCACAAATCCAGTAGGAGGAATACGAGTCCTGCCTCCAGCCTCTCAGCCTTCACCTCGACCCTCCATCATCAAACAACAGGCGGTACAGAAAGCCTTTGAAATGAAACAAATCTTTATTTCACTTAAATTATAAATTTAGTGATGTGTACTGGTTCACAAACGGTACACATCATTTTTACTAGTACATTTTATTGCAATTAAGGAAGCTTTTGTGCCAGTTTTCATTCAAAGATGCAAACAAAGCATGCCGGAAAGCTAATGAGTTTTGTGAATTAAGAGTGTCATTGTGTGTCATTACAGTGTGCATTTCTCTCTGCAGGTGTCTGAGGAAGAGAGTGATGTGGACTTGTCCTCCATCGAGGAGCTGACCGCTCCACCCACGGCTGGGCGCAGAAGCTCAGATGTGGGTGTCACCTCAGGCACCAGCGTATGGAGCTCAGCTGCCAGCAGAGGAGGAGCGTGGTGAAGGGCTTCAATATTCTTAAATTAACTCTCAATTTGATCTTCATTTAATAAGTTTTAAGTGTAAAATCTATCACTTGATTTCTTTAGTTAGCACTTGCATATGTTATACTGTTTAGCCTTAATATGGAAATGTGACTTAAAATTAAATTATATTTAAGATAAACTATATTTAAAGGACATTTTATGTTTGTTTTCTATTGCAAATAAATAAATAAAAAGAAAAAATTTTCTCTGATTTAATCAGACATATGGTAGAAGTTGTTTTCGGCTGCTCCCTGTTCGGGGTCGCCACAGTGGACCAACTGGTCCGCACAACAACTTGGCAAATGTTTTACGCCGGATGCCCTTCCTGACGCAACCCTCCCATTTTTCCGGGCTTGGGAGCGGCACTGCATCCAGTGGCTGGAGTTGAGGCATTGGCTGGGAATCGAACCCGGGCTTTCCGCATGATAGGCGAGAAACCTACCACTGAGCCACCAATGCCCCTAATCATACATATGGTACATATATAAATAAATAAAATGCAAAAACATAATAATAATAATAATAATAATAATAATAATAATAATAATAATTTAAAGCAGCTTTCATGTGTGCCAGTGTTTTGATCTTTCAGTGTTTCTGATTCATCTGATATGCTATAAAATGGTGAACTTTTGACTTATGTTACAAAATGCTACAAGGTTATGTGATAATTGCAATTATTATAATGCAGAAAAAAATTAAGAAAACCTAAACCAAAAATTAGAAATGACAAATAATAATTAATGATGGGGGGAAATGACACCCTTAAATAGCCAATGCAAAGTAGACTTCACCTGGAAACTTTGTGCTGTGCTTTTAGTAGTGTTAATAGTATTTTTTGCTGCATTTTGAAATTTGTCATTATATTTTTAATATAACTATCACAATGATTTTTTTTTTTTTTTTTTTTAAAACAGGAGTTCATTTTGTAGAACGTGTGTGAGGGATGAAACATGAGCTGTTTCTCGGGTAAAAGACAGTTTCTTCACTAAGGGATTTCAATGTTTTCAGTCAGTAATAAAACCTGATTGATAACTCTCACCTTGATCTATGAAGTTACCTAGACTGCATGCTTTTATTTGGTGCCAGAAATTATTTCAGTCTTTTTATCATTTAGAGTATATAGACATTTTATAGACAGAAGTATACAGATGTTTATATTCATGTGTGTGGTGTAATATTTGTGAAGAATTTTGCAGTTAAAACATAAAATGTATTTATTATTAAAGATATGTGAATTTCCTTAAAATGTCTTAATAAGAAATGGGTGTAACACTTTTTTTTTTTTTTTTTTTTTACATTTTTTATGTAAACAGTGAATAGCTACTGAAAATAAAGTGTAAAACAAGTGAATAGTGTATACAGAATGGTATAGTTTTATTTTACCAAAAGAAAATATTGCTACCTAATTCAAACATAGTATATAAGATTGCAGATATCAAATGCTTAAGTAGTAAATAAGGAAAGAGCTAGCTCACACATTGTTTTTCCCAAATGACCTTACAGAATGATACAAATATTATAGTCCTTGTCTGGATGCCAAAGCACAAGAGTATCTCAACCATGATATGAACCAAACCCTACAGAGGACACAACTGCCCCAAAGCTGAAAACTGAAGCATTAGACATATGGATGCATGTGGACCAATAAACTCTATTGTAAAAACAGAAATAAAGCATACATATTATGAAGCTGTAATATTTGAACAGTTTAAATAATGCATGTTGTAAAGTGAGTACAAAACTTTGTTCATAAGCACAAAAGAAAACATAAAACAGCAAAGTCCTAAAACTAATATAAAGATGCAGTGCACTTTTCTGAAGCTCTAAGTGCACAGACTTTGCACTTAAAGAGTTTAACTGGCATAACATATACAAAAAAGAAACCTACAAAAAATAGGTTTGAAAAAGTAACTAGTTACCCAGAAAAACACAACCAGAATAAAGAACAGAAGAAAATACCTAAATTATCACTGTTACACTCTTTGTTTAGATCTGGATTTTAGCTAGACTTCAGCCTAAACGTCCAATTTGTTTCTCTCTATTGGAGATTTTACTCTATCACAAGCTCCATTAAATCTTTATAGGTGTTTTATAAATACTCCTCTGTTATAGAATTATTATGAGTTAATTATACAGTAATTACTGTTACATGCATGTTGTTATGTCACTGTGTTGCGTCTGTTTCACTTTAAACTGGTTGTATTATTGTCTCATGGTCATTTATCCCACATGCCCATTAGCAAGTTTCAAACATAGTCAAATCTCTGGTTGGATGGTTTGACATCCATGCTGTGAGCCTTATAGGAGCTGTTGTAGTTCTTGGGATAGCCTTCGGACCTGTAGATGCCACTCTGGGTTGCAGGTTTGTATGCTGTTCCTTCATAGCTAAAACCAAAGATTGTTACACAGTTACTTTGAGCATGAGGATAACTAATCATTTCCTCATTGTTGTGTAATGTTAAAGATGTGCTGCAGTAAACAGTAAGGTGAAGAGATTACTATTACTGGAGTTAAAACTCACCGTTTCTCAGGCATCAGTCCACGACAGGCCAAACACAGCATGACTCCACCAACAAACAGAACACCTCCACCGACCCAACCGACAAACAGAGCTGAGCCGAAAGTGTATCTGACAGACACATCAGCAATAATAACGTTATAATGAAGATATTAATACTAGGGTTTGAATAAGATGCTCATTGCACAGTATTACCCAGTGTGTGTCATTCTCTTACCTTGGGGTAAGAGGTGATCCAACAAGACCAGAGCCAACTAGACCCAAGCCATTAGGTGAGGTAAAAGTAGTGAGTGCAAAGTTGGTCACGATCAAATTCGCAAAGATGGAAACCCCAGCAATGCCACAGATCCCTGGAGAGTAGAAAATGTAACATGCATTAACAATTTATGAATTCCTAATAGCTGGAAGAATGAAATATTGATGAGGGGAAATAAACATTTCTCACCTGAGATAACAAACATGACCCCTGAAGTCAGAGTCATGGTTGCTTTCACACGGTCCTCCATGTTGCCCATTCTGAGGCACTTAAGGGAAAAAATGGCAATGAGGACTCCGATAACTCCAAGAACGATTCCTACAATCATAAGCGCTCTCACTCCTTGGAATAGGCCTGAGGGTCAATCAGGGGAAGAAGACAAAAACAGAGTTAATATTTCAATATTACATGTAATATTATAGTATATCTCTCCATACATCATATATCAGAAGCCACTGTTTTGTTTCCTGCAACAAGAATTTTGTACATACTAGATGCAAAAAGACCTAATGACTAAGCTGTTAAAAACTAATACAAGAATTATAATACATCCCAAGGACATTTCTGACATTTTGCAGTGAAAAGTTTGAGCGCCAAAGATAAAAGAAATTTCTAAAGTAGTTCCAGCTTTTGAGATATTCATTTAAGCATTATAATTCTCTATATGAAACAATCTTATCAAGGGTCACACCCAGAAAGAAAACAAAAAGCACATACTCTTCAACACAAAATGGCGCCTTTAATTTACTATCCTTTTGCCTTTCTACTCTTCTGATATTTATTCACTCATCTTTTTTATTTTTTCTTAAAAACTCACCAGTCAACCCCAAAATAGTAAAATATGGCCGACATTGTGTGGTACCATACTCTGTCCCTACACATGAGTACCACAGGCCATAGTATGCATAAATACTGGTTACTACAGTAAAAGCACGGTCTTCCATAGTCCACATGTCCATAGCTGTTGCAGAGCTGATCAAAAATGTCCCTAATATCGACAACATGAAGCCCACTAGCTGTAACATTAAAGTAGCCATTTGTCAGTTAGCACTGATGCTCATCTGTCCAGTCTCTGCCCACTCTTGAGCTCTTGGCTGAAACTGGAACAGCAGCTTCTTATCAGTGTTTATCTAATGCTCATATCACATGTTTGCACACAATTTTCATGTGTGCCTTTCCCAGATTCAGGTACGGGGTGACGATTTTGGGTAGCTATTTCCGCAACTGAGCCATTAAGGGCGTGTCTTTGTTTCCTAACACTTAATAGTGTAATTTTTCATCACTTAATGGTGTCCACATAAGGCATCATGCCAGAATTAGTTTTCTTCATTTGGAAGTGTAGAATTCAAAATGTAATTTTTGTAATGCAAAGGCATTGATTTAGAAATATATATTTTTATTTTAGATTTATAAAATAAATCTCGCTTTGTGAAATCTGATTCTTTTGGTAGATGTGAAATTTAAAATGACTATTTGATATTTTGATGGTTATTTCTTAGCATATCCTTGGGGATAACTGTTTTGCTCTCTTTAGATGACATTCTTTGTTTAAAAATGAAAAAAATGTAAAAGATCTTTTTTACTTCATTTCACACATTGTAATGATACGCAGTGACCTGGTGTAAATTGTCTTCTACTTAGTTTTCTCTTTTTTTAAGACTTTCTTTTGATATACACATTACATTAAAGAATGTACATTTTTAGAATATGAAAATTCTAACTAAACTACATTACGGTTGCCCCACAGTCTGAAATGTTCTAGATTCATGAAACATTACCTGGAAGTCCCAGGATGGTGAAATAGGGTCTGCACTCAGTGAATCCCGAGCTCTGTCTTACACACGACCTCCACAGGCCCGCATAGCTGTAGACGGATGTGACGGGGGTGTCGTACAGATCCTCCGTACTCCACATGTCCATGGCTGTAGCAGCAATGATGCCCCCCAGCCCCAAAAGCCCCAGCACAAAACCCATCACCTGGCACAATGTCACCGCCATGGTGTCTACTCACACTCCTCACAGATTGTACAAACAAAAGTAAAAACTAGCACAGCTGCTGCTAGACTCAGCCTCAGTCTACACAAATGTCCTGACTCTGATGGAGTTGACCTTAGGTATGACTACACCTCTCTGTCAGATTGTGTGTTTTTCCACCTCCATCTAGGACAGGGTGGGACTTATGGGGTAACGGTTAGAAAAAGGCTGCCCACGGAACAACAGGAAACTGTATCGAAACTTAGATAAGCAAAAGTGCGAAGTAACTTTAATGGGGTGGAAGTTTCTACGTTTGCGATACTTCTTGTCTGTATTTTTGTTCCTTCATGAAAACAAACAAATCAGCACCACTTTTTAAAAGATACGTTGTAATGAAAGGAGTCAGGATATAACTAATGAATACAGATCTACAAAAATAACCAGTATTCTGAGAGTATTTTACAAAATTGATGATAATTGCTGTCATTTCTATATTTTTGCAGAAACTCATAGACTCATTGGAATTCTTGTCTTGTTTGCTATTTTTTTATTTTGTTTAGAAACATTTTCATCCCCATTTATAACTGTCAAAGTTTGATTCTTTTCTCGTTTTTATAGCAAAACTCTAAAATTGATTTATATTCTTCTTTTTGTGTATTATTAAGACGTCCCAAAGAGGAAATATTCGTTTTTGGAGTCTGAGCACATTGTAAGCATTGTTCAACAGTGAACGATGAAACAAGCTTCGTTAATTGATGTTAAAGGAATGTATTTTAATAGTAAACAACAATACTTTTTTATTTTTATTTTACCTAGCATAATCAGAAAAAGCAAGTTTGTTGGTGAGGTGGGGCGTAGAGTCATTTCAGCTTCATAGATGGCAAAAAGCAATGCTTCTTCTCAAGCAACAAATGTAAACACATGTCATAATTGTGAACTGAAACCAGCGCTGGTCGATACTACATTACTCACTCACAAGAGCACAACACAAATGACAGATCATGTGGTATTTCCCAGTAAAGTTCTGAGAAATTGTCATGTTTCAAAGATCAGAAGTTCAAGTCTGTGATTAAACTACTCATTACCGCATGGTAAACAGTGACTTAGATGTTACTAAGATGAATTAATCTTATGCATGATCTTACATATAGAGTGTTGCTTTCACAGCTACTGGAAAGATGTTTGTGTGTTATAATCAAAGATAAAACCCCACATCACACGACAGATTGGATTAACACCATGACCATGATAACCATGCACTGCTGGTTATCATGTTTAATAGATCACACAATGTATTGTACCCTTACTTATATTTCTATAGACCCATGTTTGTTGAATCATCACCGAGAAGCTCAGCTGCTTCACAGAGAGATTGTTGGATTGAACTGTGAGGCAGCAAAACACCATCAGTAACTACTTTATCCTGGTAAGGGCTGGGAATCCAGATCCATCTGGGTAACACTGGCCCCAATTAGGTGTATTCACCCTGGAGGGGACACCAATGCATCACCAGGGCACTATGTACATACTCAGTCACACCTACGGGAAATGTAGCATAGCCGATCCGACAATCTGCATGAGTTTAGAGGGAAAAAACTAGACAAGCTAGATGAAAAGCACATGAAAAGAAGAGAACATGCAAAACTCACAGTCACCTGAGCTCAGGATCAAACCTAGGACTGTGAAGTGACAACTCTAGCCACCAAATTCTGAAACCTGTTTAGTAAAAACATCACAAAGAGAAAAACAATCAGTGATGATGGTTAAATAATGGAGAGACTGGCTCAAACCATCACCATGAGCTATAATATTGTGATATTTGACAGGGTGAGGGTGTAAATTTATCAAAACTCTGTACACTGCTACTTAGAATTATTGGTACCCTTCATAAAAATGACAGAAAGGTTGCATAAAATAAGCATTAGAATAAACATTACAAAGAATAATCTAAATTCTTCAGAGGTTTGCTTTGCTTCAGTTTTTCCTAAAATGAAAAAGAAATAGTAGAATTAAATTACTACTACTACTACTACTGGATAATAATAATAATAATAATAATAATAATAATAATAATAATAATAAATCAATTTCTGTCAATTAATATGAATACTGTAGTTGACTAAAAACTGGTCTAAATACACTATTTGGCTAAGTGGACACCCGGTCAAACTGGTAGCTGGATTCCAAATTACAGCTACTAATGCAACATCATAGAAAACTTGTTCAGATACAATATATGGCCAAAATATTGTGGACACCTGAACATCACACCCATATGTATTTCTTCCCAAAACGCCCTCCTCATAATTGTCCAAGATGTCTTTGTATGCTGTACCAACACTTCACTGGGACAAATGGGCTCAAAAACCCAAAAGCTTTTCCAGCATGACAATGCCCCTGTGCACAACGTGAGCTCCGTGAAGACATGATGGAGTGGAAGAAGTCAAGTGCACAGAGCCTGCACAGAGCCCTGACCTCAACCTCATTCTAAAATGTAGTGGAAAGCCTTTGCAGAAGAGTGGAGATCATTATAACAGCAATGGGAAAGTAAATCTGGAATGGGATGTTTAACAAGCACATATGGGTGTGATGGTCGGTCAAACCTTTGGTCAAATAATGTTCATGTAGAAGTGTTACTTTGATAATATCTAACTTTCTGAAAGATTTTCATCTTTTTCCATGTTTTGGTAAGAGAACATTTTAATTTTCTTAATCAGTTGTGAGTATTGTCACTGTGCGATATTGCAACATTTTGAATGTAGATTTGTCCATTGGTCTGTTGATGAAAATTAGCAAAAAGACACATTTTCTTTCTTCCTTGTTCTAGGATCAAAACTACAAGTAAACAGGTTCTGTATTGTACACTATATGACCATTTGCTCCGAATCTAGACCAAACTATAAATAATCAAATTGATCCTTTTCATTGGTAACTGAAACCCAATGAGTAGCCCTTCCCTTTAGCTGAGTAATTAAACAAGCTGAACACAGAAACCTCAAAGCAGAAGGATCAGGTTCTCTGCATACAGTGAACACTGTACCTGTTCTTATCACTCTGTCAACAGAACAGGTTACCTTGGCTCTCTTATCGGAGTCAATTCATCTCAGAATGAGATTAAATATTGAATCATACATTTCCCCATTTCTCACACATCCCGCCTTCTGCCACCATTTCAGCAGCTGCTGCTTGTTTGTCCTGCTACACCGCTACAAAGGGAAATAAAAAAATAAAAAAAAGTTTCTGGCCAAAAGATTCAGTGTGTCCTTTCTTACTCTCATACTCTGGGCACCTGCAATCACTGTTGGATGTCCATTAGTGAGGCAGCAGAGAGAGGATCAAGATGAAAGGATCTCTGGGAAAATGGTGACAAATGGGGGGCATTTAGAGCCCTTCACCTGCAGACATGCGTCCTACTTCCTTAATGACTCTCCTTCACAATACTCACAGAGTCATTTGTATTACCACTCCATTTCCACTAGAGGGCACAGTCATTACAGTGCAGCAGGAGCACATGGCAATAAGCAGGGCATTTTCCTTTCCCTTTAAGTAGTTCTATGCAGTGCATGATTTTATTTCAGGACTTGGCAGCTTCTCACTGAATATGGACTGCCTATAAAACCAGCATACAGGATTATTGCACACAAATTCATCTGTTGACTTTTTTTTTTCTTTGCAGACTTTGTGATTGTTCTGTATTTCAGATGGTTGTCCATTGTGATGCTCCATAATGCCTCTGCTTTCTGCTTGCCTTCATCATGTCTAAGCTTCAGTAAAAGTCACTATGCACTTTTGGAGCACCAGAAGCCAAAGCAACATCCAGAACATCTCCTAGAAAATACAGGACACATCTACTGATGATACTGAGAGGATCAGCTGGTTGTACTTAACTATAAAGTGAGAGGTTTTCTATGTTCCTCATTTATTTTCAGAAGAAGGCCACGCTGACCAAAAGGCCATCTTTTGGTGAAAAATGTTTTATTTTTGACTGGGACTGTATGTAATAATTCAGGAAGCTTTTTCAAGTATACATTGGGAGCTGACTCACATACACATGCACTCAACCTCTGCAAAACTGAAACGGTTTACAAATTCACACTGTTTTTTTTTTTTTTTTGAAGATCTAGAATTTAGTAAAAAACAAAAAAAAGCTCTGTATCAGTTCAATGACATTAATTATGATGTAATATTTATTATGACGAATAGCAGAAAGTCTGATTAATACCTCCATGTCCTAATTATTCAACCCCTACTCAATATTTCTGTTTTTTTTTTTAAATCACTTGTTCTTCTTTAACACAATTAAGCTATGAAGAACTCCATTATGAAACTTCAAATGTGATACATACAGTATATAAATCCCACCTATGCATGCGTTCAAGCTGAGTAGTGAACATAGCAAAGAAAAAAAGAACATTCACAATGGCTAAGCGAAGAAATAATTTAATTTCAGCAAAAAGGTATAATGTTTGGCTACAATAAAGCTATTCAAGACAACTGCTTTCCAAAATAGACACTTGGCATCTCATGGTACAACAAGAAACCAACCTGGGTGTGAAAGGAAGAGCTAAAGCTCTCCAAGGGGACATTTGAACAGAACAACTGAGAAAAACACCTGCATAATATCACCTAATGAAAGCCGGAGCAAATGTATTGATGAACACTTATCAGCTTGGACACCTCACCTCATGCCACTCTTCACCAAGGAGCACTTAGAGAGTGCAGTTTAATATACAAGAAGGAATTTGTACAGGCCTGTGGAGTTCTAGGACAGTTTTTATGAAGTGATGAAACTAAACTGGAAATCATAGATTAAAAAAAAGTTAGGCATTATAGTAGTTCAGTCCTTAGTGAGAGTATTTTGCTATTAGAGCTACTGTAGAGACTGGCATCACAGATTCTTAAAATACCACACTATTTTGTAGAACAGTGTGTCTGCAATGTGTAACTCTGTAACATGTAAACTGGAATTTTTACCAAGACAATAATCTTAAGTATACAGCCGAACCAACTAAACCTTCACGGATCTGTCCTAAAATGTGCTTGTGTGGCCTTTATTTCCAAAATTTAAATATGAAATATTAAAATGTAAAATTTTCACTCTTGGAAACATTTTGGTGGAATTTAAAGAAAGTAATGGGGTACCAAGCCGAGGAGCATTAAAGAGCTGAGTGAGCTTGTTAGTTAACTCTTCACTCAGTGGCTGGGAATCGAACCTGGGCTGTGGCAATGAGAGCACGGGATCCTGTCGCTGGACCACCAGGTGGCCCCTAATTTATTTATTATTATAATAAACATAAATAAATCAAATAGATCCATATAAAACTCTTTGTTAAAAATTGATCATGATTCTGTAGCATGATTCTTGATTCGCTGTTAAGCAAGCACTGAGCAAACATGATCAAAATGTGAGTCTTGTGAATTTTATAATTATTATACACAAACTAAAAAATTCCACTGAGAGTCCTAAGAGGCATGTAACTAAGGCAGCATGTGGGTTTAAATGCTCTGCTTGTTCTACTGGAGAACTGAATAGCAGAATGCACTGTCAAACATATATTCAATTTAAAGCAGGAACATTCAGTTTTTTCATCAATACAAATATAGGAATAATCAGATGGTTGAGAAAAATGTAACAATAGTGAACAATTTAAGAAAGATTTAGGTAAAAAACATCAGTGTGGCTTAAGGGACTGTGGCTTGAAGGGAAGGATCAGTGTGGTAGTCATAAGAAATGATTCTTAGTAGTGAGCTGAATCAAGTGCTGCAAATCACTGTAGCCAGAATCAATCAAACACACACACACACACACACACACACACACACACACACACACACACACACACACACACACACACACACACACACACACACACACACACACAAAAAAAAAAATAAAAATGCCAGACTTAGAACTGGTAAGGGTTTTCCAGTTGTCCTGAACCCGCAATCACAGTATTTCCCTACACGAATGTTTTCCATGCTAGAACTTTTTACAGACTTTTTAAGGAAGCTAAGGGCTCTTAATTATTCGAAACAACTTTTTTTTTTGAAGGATTTAAAACTGTAGCTGATTTCTAGGCTACACCTGAAAGTGGTCCATCTAGTGGTAATCTTGTATAATGACTTGTATCAGGGAAAGAAACATTCATTCATTGTCTACCACTTATCTGATCTATTCTCACATCACAGGGAGCCTGTGCCTATATCAGGCATCATTGGGCAACAAGGCAAGATACACCCTGGAAATCACTTCTTGGCCATCCGGTTGTTAAAAAAGCCCCCCCCCCCACTACATCTGGATGAGGTAGAACAGTGGACGTATTGGTAGGGGAACAATACAATGAAGGCAATGTAGTGGCCTTTGTGTGTGTTCTTCTGATTACATTTTGTTGCATCATTTTAGAATTCACAAATGTGCTTAATTTGCACAAACATGACTAACTCATGTCTAGAATCTGAAGTTAATTTGGATGAACAACAAAAACCCAGAGGTGACTAGATGTAAATGCATATTCTTGTATAATATATGTTACAGCTCAGTCAAAAATGAAAGCATTCAGTGTAATTGGAGATAAATTCATACTTCAGTGAAACCACTTTTGATACAATGAACTAGGCAAAGCTAAAAATAAGACAGCAAGAAAAATGAGGAACTATAATCCATTAGCCAACTGATCCAACTTGATTGATATCATGAGCGTTTCATGGCTCACTCTCAAAACAGCCTTGTCTCTTAAGTGTATGTTAAAAATACAAGATTATATTTGCACTGATCTTTTTTTTTTTAACTACTCTGCGTGTCTTAAATTGCCCCTTAGGGATAAATAAAGTTTTTTGAATTGAATTGAATAAGCTCATGTAAGATTTAGGCAGTTGCTCATGCTCATTGTCTTGGTCTTCCAGAAAGCTTGGAGTGACATCCTTCCAAAAAAAAAAAATTAGTTGATTGTAGTGTCATGCCCTGGTTGTTTTAGTCTCTTAATTCAGTTGAATGAAACTAATTTTGTCTAGGGATCTTTTGTTAACACTAGGATACAGTCAGTTCTATGTTGTACTGGTGTAACTGGTTACAAAGAACTCTATTATGGAAAGTTGCTAAAGAATGTGGCTCAAAGTTACTGTAGAACCTCATCTTAACATACCAAACAGCCTAATGAGACACAAGAAGACTAAACATCAGGAACAGTCATTCATCCATTCATCTTCAACAAAATCCTGGTCAAGGTCATGATGGATGTGGAGATGTCTCAAGAACACCAAGACACTTTGAATGGGACACAGGGCACCCTGCACACACATGTTAAAGGAAACCAGAGAAACTCACAGTCAAAGATCAAATGTAGCTCCAGACAAATAGTAATTTAAGATCTGGATTGACCCAGCATCCAGGAAGTATTTGGAAGCAACACCACTCACTGCACTATGAGGAACATGTGTGAGCAATAATCAGAGATGTGATTGCTCTGAGATCAGAAGGATGACATGGATGTGTACACATTGCTTTAAATGTTTTAAAAGTTTTTCAAACAAATGTACAAAATGCATGGGAGAGGACAACATTTTGTGCCACAGAACATAAAGTTGCTAGATGATGCCAAAATGCTCTCTTTTGAAGGATGGGCCACAAACTTTGCAGATTCCTGAGCAATTAACCAATCAGGGTCCAGCAGTAGGGAGTGACAGAGTGAGCCCATCATGGGACATTGCAGCTCCCATCCATTATGCATTCAGCCAGGCCAGATCTAAATTAGAGAGCCAATTAACTCCACTAATGGCCCCTCTCCAATTTAATCTGGGAGACAATAGGGGATTGAAGACGAACGCTTTATTAAAGGCTGCAGCTCACACAATATCCTCTTTCTGCTGCCATTCGGAGGGCCTCCACTCGGCTCCTTGTTTTTTTTTTTGTCGCTTCAATTAGCATGCCACTTCCCATGATTAAGTGCCCATAATTATTTTTCAATTAAGGCTTTGATCTGCTGTATACTGTACACAGCTTCCTGGTAGAGCGTGAAGAATGAAACAGTGGATCTGTTGCCATTCTGTCTGGAATTGATGTGAAGAGCTGGCGAGATTACGCATTGCAATAGGGAACCCATACAAGACTGGATGAAAGTGAGGCTTATTTTAAACGCCCTGGTTTCCTGTTTGTGCACTTCTGGCTACGACCCTGACTCGGGCAGGATCAAGTGTTTCAGGATTAGGGGAGATAAAGGACCAGCTGGGTTGGCAGCACAGCTGTGGTGGCGGAGTAATAACTTCTGGCCTTAGAGAAAGAACAATAGCCCCATTACAAAAGCCTTATCTTGGCCACAAGCTTTTAATTACCTAATAGGATGGATTTTTTTTATAATAGCAATTATTACTCATTAATGTGTGAATCTATTGTGACATTTCGCTTTATAATTACAGTCACAGTCCAATTATTCACAGACTTTTAAAATGCCACATACAGTAGGGTGTCATAAAGCATCTTGGCTCACTGGTGTCTCCGACTGGGAATAATGCAGAATTATAAATATAATTATGACATCATTCATGAAGAAGGTGCAAGAGGCTCTTTAGGGATCAGTTACCAAAAACAAGTCAAGTTTAAAATAAAATTTTAGAATTGTTTTAAATCAGTCAATTTTTTTTTATATATTTTTTTAAATAAATTTTTTAAAATGCGTAAGTATTAAAGAAAGAAACAATACTTTAATGGTTTTCTTTTCTTCAGCCATCAAGATCAATTTTAGAAAACTGTTATAAACACTTATTATGAACTGGATCCCAGTCAGGTTGTATTCCCACCTTACACCTAGGCATAGTCTCCTAATTCATTGTGACCTAGATCAGGATAAAGCAGTCACTGAAAATTAATGAATAGATGGATGCATGGATGGATGGATGGGTGGATACATGACTGAGTGAGTTCGAGAGTGGACGGATGGATGGATGGGTGGGCGAATGTATGGGTGGGTGGGTATATATGTATGTGTGGATGAATGCGTAGGTGAGTGAGTGAATGGATGGAATGAATAAATATAGCAGTGTATACAAACCCTTATACAAGGTTCTTCCTAAGCTAATGTCCTAGTGTATGTGTATGTGATCTTAGTCATATCACTGTGAGTGTGTGAGTGTGTGTGTGTGTTTCTGGTAGGCTACATCATTCACTCTAGCCGCAGGGATTATAAGCGATCCCGGAAAGATGCCATTTTTGTGGTTGTGTGTAAGAACTTGAAACTTCAATGAATGAGACCCAATACACCCTCCAGCCATTGTGCTATTAGAGCACACAAACATGAAGCCTAACCACAGGAAATGTCATCAGTTCAATCATTAGGAAAGCAAGAATTGTACATTTTATTCATTCAGAGCAGTTAAAGACATTACATACAACAGATCCATTATCTGGAGTTAAGGGGAAATGGTAATGAGAGGTTTAGAGTGAGTAACTGTGAATGACTCACTCAGAATATGTGATCTGATCTTTATCAAAGTTATAATAATGAATAATGACAATCTTTGATGATGTCATTGTTATTGTTAAAATGTTTAAACAATCAAAATCAATACTGAAAAGTACACAATTCCATGATATGTAACAACTAGTAGATCCTCCTTTATCAGAAACACATTCATTCATCTTCAAGGGCTTTATCAGGGTCAGGGTGTTGGCACACTGAGTACAAGGCAGGAATACACCCTGACTGGTATGCAAGGACATTACAAGACAAAATACGCAATCAGGAAATCTGAGGACCTGGAGGAAAGCCAGACAGAAACACAGACAGTAATCTAAGCACAGAATCAAATCCCCCAAAGCCCCGAGATACACAGATTTGAATCTGTGAGTATTGATTCTGAATTAAATTAGTCTAAAATGCTTGATCAGTATCACAACATGCTGGATGTATTTTTCAATTCACTGATGTATTTTTACACACCTGGACTGTACACTAACTACTTTACTGGGTGGATTTCATTTTAGAAATTTTGATATTGTAGCAATGATATAGTGTATCATATAGTAGGCAGTAATGAGTCAGTGGTGGCTGATTAGAAGGTTGAAGGTTGGTGGTTCAAGCTCCAGCACCGTGAAGCTTCAACCTTTGGGGCCTTGAACAAGGTTAACCCTCTTAAGGAGGCTATATCATCTCTGACCCCAAGTGTATAACAATTTAGAATATATGTAGAACAGAATTGCACTGTGCTGTGGTGTATATGTGTGAAATAAAGGCTTCTTCTTCTATTGTATCAAACACAAGTACTACCTTGACTTTGCCATTCTACAGTATAATACAGAATATCTTTAGTCAAACCCACTATATTACTAGTTTAGGCAGTCTTTGTGCTTAGGCAGTCTATTATGGCTAAGCTGAAAATCTGAGCACCTTTGCAGAATAGACATCCAGATAATTCCATAGTTAAGTGCTTTTCCATGTAGCAGTTTACATGAAATAAAAGCTGTGTGAGCACTTGACTTTAGCACATAGTCTGAACCAGGGTGTGTCAACATTCCTGTTCCTATGTGCTTCATTCAGGGAATAATTATCCCTGACTGACATGTAGCAGGCTACAGCTCAAACTGAGGTTAAAGACCTGTTAATTTTTGTAACGACACACTTCTAAAATAACACATGCTGGTGACTTGCCCCAGCAGAGGGTTCAGAATTAAACCTAATGCCGAAGGCATGGCAAGGAAGCATAGATTAAACCTTTTCCATCTGGGGTTTTGAGAACCAGTCTCATAATGTAAATTAAAGGTTGTTAACGTAATACTGCTATTAAAGACATGTTGTGTCAGGCAGAGGAGTTGATCACATAGCTCAGTGTAGCATAATATAGAGCAAAAGCAATATTTAGCTTTGTGAAATGAATGTGGGTTTAAAAGAAGTATTTTTGTATTGCCTTGTGAAAGAAAGATGATTAGGATCGCCAGGAAGCTGCAATGTGACAGTAATAGCTGTCAGTCATATAGTTTGGACTATAGGAGATTCTATAGGGATGTCTATAAATTCTTCACTATAATATGATTCATTATAATATGTCTATTTGTTAGCATTGTTATAGTTAGGTGTACATTTCCTTGTCATTGGCATGCTTACTTTTGTACCTGTTTTGTCTTTACTATGTATTTTACACATGGAAACTTTTGATAATTTGTCAAAAATTCTATAAAAGAAAATAACTAGCTTGTATGATTCTGCTGTTAGCTTGTCATGCTCTCAGTGTTGTGCTGCTCCGAAGATTTTTATTTTAAATCTGTGATCTTTCTCCTATACTAAATAACCTCCCGGTCACAGTGGTGGTATTTTTTGTGAGAAAAGAATCTGAATGCTGCTGCCCATAGCCATGGCTGCTTTTAATACACTTATGTTAGTATGCTAGCATATTAGCTCATGAGCGTTTTTCTCACAGGCCTCTTCCATTTTAAAATAAATCAGAGGGTGGGCTCAATTGAATTTAAATGTTTATTACACCTCATTTTATGGCAAATGGCCTACTTTGTTATACAATCAGTTTAACATATTGTTTAATAGACAATTTGAAATGCGAGCCTTGTAATGAATGATACAATATACTGTATTATTACCATTAAAACCCATACAAAATACACATGCACTCTACCCAGTATATGAGTGTTGCTGCTGAGTGTTTCCATCACTCAGCAGGAATCTACTTCTCTCTCTGAGTGATGGAAACCGGGACACAGTGCAAAACAACATTTAATTGCCACCTGATAATTAAAGCTCAGGCAGAATTGAAAGTGCAGTACCCTAATGAGGCGTGACATTGAATATATCCTGTCTGCCTACTGGTTTCTGATCCACGCCAACACACACACACAAACACAAAGTGTCCCTGCAAGAGCCTAAAAGAAACATATAATAAGAAAGAAGAGAGAGAGCAAGGTACAGGAAGAAAGAAAGAAAGAAAGAAAGAAAGAAAGAAAGAAAGAAAGAAAGAAAGAAAGAAAGAAAGAAAGAAAGAAAGAAAGAAGCTCATGCACTTGTTAAGTAGTGAAGCAGAGAGAGAGAGAGAGAGAGAGAGAGAGAGAGAGAGAGAGAGAGAGAGAGAGAGAGAGAGAGAGCTTAGTATTGTAATAAAATTACAATCCTTGCAGAAGAAAGGAGAAGTAGCTGAAGCAGGAGATGGTGATATTGGGGAAAAATGTAAGGAGGGGAGGAGTGTCAGGTTTGGATTGCGTCTCAAACATTTTGTATGACCTCTTCTCTTGGCCATCCATCAGTGAGGCTGCCTCATTATTCTAAGTAGCTGGCTCTTTTCTTCTGTTGCAGGACGCCATCAGTAGCAATCTGCATGCCAATTATCGGCCAGACCCCCTGATACCCCGCATGAAAATGATCTGTCAAAGAGAAAAAAAGCAGGGGAAAAAAGGAAAATGAAAAAAGGCTTTTGCACCATAGCCTCAATATCCCCCCACCCCTCCTTTTGTACGTTCTCTCTCCCTCTCTCTCTCTCTCTCTCTCTCTCTCTCTCTCTCTCTCTCTCTCCTTAGTATGTGTAGTGACAGGCCTTCCTGGAAAATTAATCTATGGAGAGCGAAGGAGAAAAAAATTATAAATGTAGCTATTCTCCATCTCCGGCCAGCTTCATTCTCGAGGCTCCGTGGGGCATGGGGAAGTGGAGAGGGTGATCATTTCCACAGAGAGTGGAAAGATAACAAAGGGATATTCCTCTCGCTCTGAGTGTTATACGAGAGGGGCAAGGGCAGCTGGGCCGATGACGGCCATCTTTAACAGCCTAGTGCCCTTGCAGCCATCCTCCTTTCTTTGCCTTTCCATTCTACTTTCAAATTACAGATGGGAATCCGACATTATGTCAAGGTTCCGATTACGCTTGAATGAAACTGCTTCCTCATCTGTGTGCTGGGAAAAAGCACATTTATATCATGAAAGAGAGCAAATAATAATCTTTGCTGGACCGTATCAGTGTGGGCAGTGATTAAGCGCAGATGTAGACATTATCACGCTTGCTCACCAGAACGCTTCATCAGCTCCAATTGATCAGCTGTTTTTGAAAATACATGAGGTCTATAAAATCTATAAAATGTAGTGATGAAATCAAGGCTTTTTGCCTTTGGATAAAAGCACAGTATATACCTGCACTGGTTATTTAGGCATTAGTCACACTCACTGTGATTCATACAGTTTCTCCAAGTTTCATTTTTGATGGCATACTGTATGTGAAGAGGTAAATTACATGATGACTTTCACATTCATTCCAGCAAAATGGTTTTAGGTTAGAAAAAGGTTTCTGGACATCTCAGTTCTCAAACATTTGGTCCAAAGAACCATAGCTCTTTCTATGCATATGTTGTTTAATAAAGTTGTCCCTGAGATCTTTTGTAAGCTCCTTCATCTTCACTGTTATTGCTGTGTGAAATCTTACAAACCAGTATATTTTATAATGAAACCAATTTGCCTGAGAACAATTTTTGTAAAAGTTACCTTTATTACTTTTGTGTATACTGCTGTTTAATATAGTGTTAAACTAAGTTTCAGTTTTTAAACATACACCTGACCCCCACACTCACATAGGAGCCTTCCTTATATAGTTGCAACAAAGTTGGAAACACACAATTGTCTAGGAATTCTTTGTATGATGTATTCTTTGTACAAAGCAAGCTCCATGAAGACATGGTTTGTTAAGGTTGAAATGGAAGAACTTCAGTGACCTGCACAAAGCCTTGACCTCAACCCCACTGAACAGCATAGAGATGAACTGAATGCAGACTGCACCCCATACCTCCTCACCTGACATCAGTACCTGACTTCACTAATGCTCTTGTGGTTGCATGAGTACAAATTTCTACAGCCACACTAGTGGAAAGCCTTCTGGTGGAGGTTAGAATAAATCAAAGCAGGGGACTAAATCTGTGATGAGATGTTAAATAAGCAGGTATGAGTTTGATGGTTAGCTATCCACATACTTTTGGCTATATTGTGTATTTTTGTTTATGCTGTTGAATTCATGCTTTGTTCTTTAAATATGTAAGTACAAAAGAGTTTCTGTGTGTAAATCTGAAGTATGCAAATATTAAATAAAGTCAAATAGCAATGCTAGAAGTAGGAAAAGAACACCTCAAAGCCTTTAGGTTTGGTCATAAAAGTTGAGCTAGATCAAAAGAATTCTTACAGACATTTTCACACCATCATGGTGACAAAGCAGATCAAGGCTTTGTGCACAAGTGGGCTACATGAGCAGTGAACAGGGAGGCAGAATGATGGAGGGTGGGAGAGTTTTGAAAGTGTACTGGACTGTCAAAATCCTGTTTGTCTGCTGATTTTCAGCTTGGGTTGCTTCGCATGAGAACAGAGGCTGTGGAGCTGTGGCGGTGAATTGCATTTGCGGCGTCTCCCTTTGTGCTCCATGTGTGTGCCTTGATTAAAGAAAGAAGAGGCTCTAAGCTCGTTAGGGCCATTTTGTCCAATTGTTTCACGCCTCCATTCGTATCCTCCTGCGTAGAAGGCTTGATATAGATGCCTGAGTAGAGAGAAAGTCCTTGTTTCCCAATTTGGGCTGCATTACTGAGTTAAAAGAAGGATACGCACAATCAAATATGACAATATTCAGTATAAAAGTTTTGAATTTTGCTTGTTGAAGTTAGCATGTTTGTTAAATTGTTAGCATAATATATATCACCTATCCCCCAAGATCCTGACCAACTTTTACTGCTGCGTTATTGAGATCATCTTGACGAGCTCCATCACAGTGTGGTATGGCTCCACAGTGTGTGAAAGGCAATCACTGCAAAGGGTGGTGAAAACTGCCCAATGCATCATTGGCACCCAACTACCTGCCATTGAGTCTCTTCACCACAGTACATGTCTGCTCAGAGCACACAAAATTATCAAGGACTCCTCCCACCCTAGTCACAAACTGTTCAACCTCCTTCCGTCCAGGAGAAGATACAGGTCCATCCACACCAGAACCAGCAGGTTCAGGGACAGTTTTTTCCCCACAACTATAAACCGCTAGGACAATCATGTCTCACCACACTCACCACCTTGCAGTTCTGCTTCACCCTGTACATTCTGCTACATCTTCTCTGTATAATATAATTATAATAGCATATTATAATATAACATATTGTTAATTCATAGATCACACCTAGTTGTTTTATCTATCTATCTATCTATCTATCTATCTATCTATCTATCTATTATATATATATATATATATATATATATATATATATATATATATATGTATATAAGAGCATGGAGCGTTTATCTGTAATGTATAAAAAGTTAGAGAAGCTTGTATCGTTGCATTTCTATATCTATATTCAATATTTTACAAAGCCTGTTTACAGTGAATAGACTATATTTTCCTCCAAGCATGTGGATGGTGTGCATGGCTGCAAAGTGTGAATTTTACATTTGAATTCCATTTCTATCCCTTCACAGACTGAGACCTTGAAACACTAAGCATTCTTTCGCAGAGCCTACCTCTGAGCATCAGGTGACTGGGGTGAACTCACCACCTGCAGGAAGAAGTGACAGCTGATATGCCATTTCAGTGATATGGACAGTCTAAGTTGGACTTGCTATAAATTTCAGCTCTTTGTTATAGAGTTGGCATCTTAACTGAGTGATTCTTTGGGATTGTCTTTGCCTCACTCTGTATATTAATATTATTTACATATTTTATTCATTTAGGTTTTAGATTTTTTAGTCATTATCTAGCTGCAGGACATCTATTCTCTTTGAATTCCCAGGGAATCCCAGGACCACCAAGCTGCCACTGCAGGGCACTTAAGCAAGGCCCTTAACCCTCAATTGCTCAGTTGTATAAATGAGATAAATGTAAGTCGCTCTGGATAAGGGTTTGCCAAATGCCATAATTGTAACTGTAAATACAAAAGGATGCTTCATATTTGGTCAAAAACAATTCCACTTTTAAGGATATAAATTGGGTATTGTTGCAGGCAGATATGTGACAACTTCTCACCTTAGTAATATCAGAGTTTGTTTTTTGGAATAAATATGAATTCCATGACCAGGGAGTGAAGAGGGTATGATAGGATAGAGTCTATAGAGATATGCTTCAAAATGATTCAGTCGAGTTATTCTACATATCATGTATTGAGCCTAATGTCGTGAGAGTCTTGGTGTTGATCTGGAATAACATCTATAGCTGTTTAAGTACATTTACATAGAGGTACATGCTTCCCCCATCAGTCACTGTAGCCTGAGGTAATAATTAACAACCATGTCGCCAATTTGTCTGCAGTCTATTAAACCCACCAAGGCTTCCAGCGATATAGAAGAGCACCACATAACGAGATGGAGGGGGGGCAGACTGAAATGTAAAAAGAGTGGTGTATGGGTATTTTTTAAAATATTTTTTTTAAACTGAAGAGCCTAGTGTCAGAAGGTGAGCAGTGAACACTGCTGACCTGCTTTCCCACAAAACACAGAGCTATTATTGCAGATTACACACAAGTGGGACTTTTGGTGCAAGTATTAATTGGAGTGCAAGCTCATGTCAGTTTCCAATTACTTTTATGTTAGCCTACGGTTAATGCAGTGTGTGGGCAGATGGGATGACATTCTAAGGAAGTGAAGGATGCACAGAGAATAAGAGAAAAGGGGGGAAGGGTGTGTGCTGTTACCAATGGCACATACGAAGGTGGACATAAATGCTGTTGGCTAATGATAAATTGTAATGTTGCTGCATAACAAGCAAACCCAGATTTAATAAAATAGTTACGTAAAACCTAAAAATACAAAGTTAGTACATTGACTCCTCTATGAACAAGCTTTACTACAAATGGCAATTGTTCTAACAGTACTGACTAGTTAAATTTGTGCCAAAAATCAAAAAACAGTCAGAGAGTTATTGCTAGGTCATTTCAAAGTCCCACATCCCTAAGATTAGATTTAAATTCATTACTTCAATGCCTTAGAAAAAAGGCTGCCACATGAATAAAATTTTTGGGTCAAAATACACTGTGGGCTAATTGATATTTCATTTGTGTATAACTCCAGCACCATCAGATAAAGTTCTACTAAGGTAACAATGTATATTTAGTAATAATCGCTAATTGGTATGTTGCTCAGCCCCAAGTAATTTTTCCACACTTTTAGTGTTAGACATGGTGTACTGATATTCCTTTTCAAGAATTGCTACAGTGAGCAAACCAAGATTATCTCAACATCTCCTCAGATCTTAATGTCTCATCTCACTGCACACGGATTAAATAGCAAAGCGTGTACGATTACACTGCTAATTAACTGTGATGAGAGAGAGAGAGGGAGAGAGAGAGAGAGAGAGAGAGAGAGAGAGAGAGAGAGAAAACGGGAGTGGGTGAGGAGATTTCACACACCCATTAGTTCCTCCTTCTTTCTCTAACTGAGTCACCATCATTCATTTTTCTCAGTCATCCCTCACCTCTTATTACCTGACTTTGTATGTATTAACAGCCTTGCTCAGATCCTCTCTTCAGCTTAACTAGCCATTAGTCTTGAATTATGAGCTGCAATAATGCACTATAGCACATGGCCCTATCTCACCAATTCATCCAGCTTCAGTGAATTACAGCAGTGTGCTGAAGACAAATGGCAAGGAGTTGATGCTAGTTAATAGCTATAGCGGGAGAGGGTAGACAAGACAAGGCTCTTGTTATATTACTATATTATATATGAACAAATATGGAGGAACCTGATCTTATGAGGAATCTGTAAGAATATACTAAACATGCCCTTAACCTTTGCCTTCATAAGTTTTCATACATTTTGAGTGAGATGCACAGTTATGAGTTTGCACATGTGTGAGCAATGAACATTCAGTACAGTTAATGGCAAAGTATAATAGTTTAGCAACATTAGCTAAGCCACCTGCATCTATGTAATATTTAGCTAACGTTAGCATACTAACTAGTTGGCTAAGTATGCTAATGTTAGCTCTACATTGCAGAGGATTTCTGAGGTAGGCAGCAACATTTGCTCACAAACTAGATCATCTAAAGTAAACTATTCTATTATGCTATCCAAACCAGTAGCAAAGTTTGCAAGAAATTGAGGAAAAGGTTAACTATTGAATTTTATTTTAGCGTATACCTAAAACCAGCAGCCAAGTTTGCAAAACAGTTAGCCAACTGTAGTCCTTACCAATCAAGTACTGTGATTGTGTAGTCTTTACTTTAGACTACACAACTTAATAAAAGTTAAAAGTTGAATAGATTAATAATAAATCAATTAGAATAAATGTTTCTAATTTTTACAACATAAAAAGGGTGTAAGAAATTTGGGTGCTGTTTCCGAGATATGGTCGGATGTTTTTATACAAGTGCAAGTAAAAAAATCAACAAATGGAATCAGCAAATGGGATGGAATAGATGAAGCAAACTCAGCTAAACAAGTAAGGTCAGAATCATAATAGGATGTGCTCAATAGTAAAGACTTGGAACTGCAACTACTGATGAGTGACAAGAGCAATACAAGAGCTTCAAAGAATGCGTGGAAAAGATTTTCAGGTGACTTTTTTGGTGAAGCTCCTGAAATGGATGTGTGTTGGTTTAAGGTAATTATGTTATTAATAATGACTGATAGCTTTGTTTAGTTTCTGCTTTGATAATGGGTCTAGTTTAGACAGTCTGGTTGGTCCTATACTATGACTATGTACATCTTGTCAACAATCTATTAAACACAACTTTGGTATAATTAATAGCGTTCTAAGCTCTACCAACATACAGGAACATGTCTCTGCCCTCATACAGTATCATGCTATAGGCTATGATATTACTGTAGTATAATTTTAATCATTGATTTATTTGTAATTGTTATCGCTTAAAGTAATGTATTTATTTTGGGACATAAATAAACAAAGATTGGTTATGGTTAAGTGAAATTAACACATTTTACAACACTTCATTATAGCTTATTTTCAATATCATTATTTTACAATAAATAAATCTGGTAAATGGAGTTTGACGTGACATTGTTACGTTCTTTGTGTTTTGCTTGTACTGGTTTGATAACATTTATTGTCAAAATTTGCTTCTGCCTGAATCTTACATACAGTATAGAGTCCTAATTTGTTACGTGTTAACGTTGTATAATCGCTCTATATGCATCCACTCATATGAGTAATATAATAAAGTGGTTTGCAGGCGGGGGATCCGAGTGTTTCACTTGTCTCATGCTGACCTGCTTTTGAGGCGGCGGTGTGTGCTTATTGAGCACTATGGTTAGAGTAATTACTGCCTCCACTGAGTGTCTCATTTCAGCTGCTATAATCTTTTCCTCTATTAATGCATTATTAGTTGGATTTAGTGCAAACAGATTAAACAGGGGGCATGGAAGGCAAAAGCCATTTGTTAATTGAGTAGAACCGTCTTCTCTTTTTAAGTGAGCAAGGAGTGAAAGGTTTCAGAGTTTGTATTCTAAATTAAGGCATGAGGATTTAAAGTGAGAGAAAGAAAGAAAAGCCTAGAGAGATGAATGTGAGGGGAAAGTAAGGAGAATAATATTGCTTCAGCTTGCTATACTGTGGTGTTAAAGATGTCCGGTTCTTTTAGTGATTATTCTTTTAGTGATTTTTGACTCAGCAAAGAGCAGAGCAGGGCATTATTTTCTACATTTTCTTGTAGGAAACTGCAATGTTAATTTACATGCATAGTCATAACCTTAGAATTTCCCAGCATAATGCTTGTATTTTTTTATGATTTATTTCCTTTCTTTCCCATTAAAAGCTGCATTAAGAGACTGCCTGTTCAGCCTTGGTCTCAGTGGATACCTGGCTATCGAGAAAGAGAGAGAGCAAGAAAGAGAGTGAGAGAGAATGGGAAAAAAAATCAAATTAAAATCCATCAGCTAATGTGACGTCGGGTAATGAAATAAGAGTCTGACAGTCCTGCGTATTGAAATGCAAAAGAGGTGTCCCACCGTTACCCTAGCAATTCATCATAAAAGCTGAAGAATTTCTGCTTAATATACATGAGCTTCTGTGAATTATTACGAGCCTCCTCGGCCTAACAAACTTCTCAAAGTGCATGTACAAAAGGGTCAAGTGTGTTATTTTCTGCTTGCGTCACGTGCGCAGGATAATCGAAACGGCTTTCTGGGGAACTGAAAACCGAGTCTCACTTTGAACACGTTGCAGTCTTTTCTCCCTCTAGACTTTCTCTGCCTCACTGTCTTTTTTGTGGATGTTTGGAAGAAGGGTGAAAGAGATAGAGGAGTGAAGTGTGTGCGTGTGTGTGTGTGTGTGTGTGTGTTGACTGGCTGTATTAGAGGAAAGGTGGAAAAGGCTATTTCCAGTCCTCTAATTCATCTCTGCCAACAAAGTCTCAAGGCTTTTGCATCTGTTAGCTGTGTACCCCTCAGAAGTGCGCCTTAGTACTTGTTGTACCCTGTTCACCTTGTTTTCCTGGGCCTGAGGGGATAGGGCCATTTTGCTCAGCACCTTGTACTTCACTTTCTCTTTTTCCCTTTTCCTTGAGAATACGAGGCATTGTAACCCTATTAAGGCAGAGGAAAAGTGCCTTCAACCAGCTATGTCAATGGGATAAGTGGTACAGAGTAACAAGAGTCTCAGTGTAAAGGTGTGACATTATTGCATGGGTGTAAAATATCAGATAAAAGTTCACAGCGATATTATGAGGAGTCCATGAGTTAAAGATGCAACCCCATTTACTCCTCAGAGCACAGATATGGCTATAGCAGACCCTGAGGGATGCTACATATGGATTTTTCATGTTAATGAGAACATGATTTCAGTTGTGCAATTTGAGCCTGATTTTTTTTTTTTTTTTTAAATGTGCACGAATTTGAACAAATGCGGACAACATGCCCATATATATATATATATCCATAACTTATTTAATCATGCTCAGCATTGAATTTATTTGTCATGTCTCACTCCACTGTAGTGGTTAATGGCTCATATGAGAGTAGACACTTAGATCTTTTTTAATTTGCAATTTGTCCCCAGTATATCTTTTTTTTATCTAGCCTATTAGGTTTAACTTTTATCACTCTATTGTGGCTCTTGTATATATTGTGTTTAACTATTAAAAAACTACTTGTGCAGTCAATTTTATCTCTCTGCCACTGTTATTATGGAGAGATGTGAATTGTTTACCCAGTAGGCTGCTTACACCCTACACACTTTCTCATCATCCTGCTCATCAGCAGCTAAACTCTACATCTCATAATACTGACTAATCAAATAGCAGATATGTGGTGATAATTCATTTGTTTAAACTAATTGATTTCCATTCTGTGGGTGTATTGGAAAGCCAGTAAACTAGGAGGAAGGGTTAAAAGGTGTAGTTTACCGATATGGAAAAATCCCATACATTTCCTATGTGATTATAGATCTGTCAAGTGAGAATTTATGAGCAAAATGTTATCATAGGCGGAAACCCATGTGCATTTTATTATGTTATGCCTTGAAACCACATATGTGGTGACGTCATGTGAGTAATTCAATTCAATTTTATTTGTATAGTGCTTTTTGTAACATTGTCACAAAAACACTTTCCAGAAATATATATATATATATTCAGGATATAAATGATTTAAATTTATCCCATAAGTCACATGTAAAACATATTTAAGTATTTTAGAAAATTATCTCTGAAAAATCAAACTTCATGCCTTACATGTGAAAAACAAACCTATGACAATATGTGGCAATAAAAAGACATGCTAAATGAAGAAATGGTTAAAACCGTAAATCATTAGAATGTCCTATCCTTTAGTCATGCCAACTGCAGGAACCCAAGTCATCCAATCTAAGTCATATTTCGGGTTAAGTGTCTAACAGAGAGTAAGCGCACAAAGCTAATGCAACTTAATACATCCTAATCTGCACTTAATTCCTTTCTATGCACGCCTCAGTAGGAGGGTTTTCACTCCTATGTGTGTGCACTGGCTTTGTATATCATCAAACAGCTTCAACTGAAACGGCCCACTTGAGTGTTAATGAAAGCTTCCGTGATGAGGCCGGGGCCTTAAGGGAAACAGGAGGCTGTTATTTTTTTTTTTTTCCCCTCACAGCCCACTAAGAATTTCACAGTGCATCTGAAAGCTGTCATATCACTCTGTGAGGTCTGACACTCTTTGCTAATGTATAATTTATGTGACATGTTTTTAGCGAGGCCTTGCCGTAATGCTGTTATATTATTTCCGAACGTCTTTGGATTCCCAATGGAGATCTGGCTATACAAATCAGTACCGTCTCCCACCACAACAGGGCCAAAGATTAATGACAAATGCAGCAAGGACAAATGAGAGCGTCCAGCGATATCAGGCAAAGTTTTGCATATGAAATGCCTCTGCACATATCCTAGAGGCCTAAAAACAAAGGGAGGCGGTTCTCATATGGCCCGCACTGACCCCTATTCACAGTAACACAAGAACCGAGTCTCAGCGACAGACGTTTGGCTCTCACATCGTAATCACAGCCTTTTGTCTTACTTGCTGGTAACCAGGAATGTTTTGTTAAAAATATTGAATAGCAAGAATGTGCTGCTGTTTATTGAACACATACCATTTTTTTAACCAGTCTTGACACACTTTCACATCTTGGCCTGGTGCTATATGCAATGCATCACTTATTGTAAATTTTAAAAAGAAAGAACAACATGGCACATCAGGTCTCGTAATTATTTCGCATAACACACCAACTTATAGTTAAAGCTTAAGAGCCTGTGGCATGTACCATATGTCCAGAGAGAGAGAGAGAGAGAGAGAGAGAGAGAGAGAGAGAGAGAGAGAGAGAGAGAGAGAGAGAGAGAGAGAGAGAGAGAGAGAGAGAGAGAGAGAGAGAGAGAGAGAGAGTGATTGTCATGTGCACTGAGTAGCTGCTAAGATGGATGGCAGTTCTGCTTTGCTGATGAAAGGCCCTTCACAATCATTTCCATCCTGTTGAAGAGTGAGAGCTGATTAAAATATCCACACTGCTCATTCCTATTACCTGAGCAGTCAGTCGAGCTCGAGCCTCCCTCGCTCAATTAAAGAGCCACAGCGTGGATCGGCCAACAGAATTACAAATGCTCGCAGTCACAATTCACTCTCCTGACAATTAGAGAGCAATTTGTTTCATGTTAACGGGTCCTTCAGGGCCTGAACCAAGCTCCGCTGAATATTGACAACAGCTGCCCCCCAGTGCCAGAGCTGAAGCGTATTTCAGTGTTGTTTAGCTTCCCTTTCTCTCTAACACACTACTACTTATCCACTTGTGATACTTTGCTATTTAATACAAAAAATACTCAGTATTAATTTTATATTTCTTTTCTCTCTCTCTCTCTCGCTCTCTCTCTCTCTCTCTCAGCTTTTTCTTTTACAGCTTTTTCTCTGACTGTTACAAAGCACAGACTTGAAGATTAGAGACTTCTTTCAAAACTGCTAAATAAATGACTGTATATGAAGAGTCTATGCCATGTAAGTCTCTGTGTAAGTTATTAGTAAATAAACAATAATAGAACCTGTGCTGTGATATAAAGCTTAATCAATCCCAAGCAATAAAACTAACCTGAAAACTCATGCTGAACTATATCCACTTGTCACTCTTTGACTTTCCATGTAAACATAGCTCGATAAGAGCCAGTAAAAAAAAATACAATGTTTATAAGTTTATAAGTATATATGAAAATGGGTAAAGCGAGCATGTTCTGTCAGCTTATATAAAACATTTTACACATTTCTTTACCTATGGTCTAAACAGTTACCTCTCCTAACAACACCTAGGCTAATGCTTCTCTTGACCTCTCTGTATTAGCATCTAGTGCATATTCATTTACATTGGTCTTGAATTTGTTACTTTAATTCACCGCTGTTACAGTGGTCAAGCTCCCCATTGGACCACTAGGGGGTTTTCAGAAGGGGCTGTGTGTTTTGTTTATGTATGCCATGTGTTTGTTTTAGCTCCGCCTTATCCTAATGTGTTCCCGCCTCGACTCACCTGTTCCTAATGTGCCCACTAATTATGTTCCTTATTTATAGTGGTATCTGTGCTTGTGTTCCTTGGCTAGTCCTCGTCTTTATGTGGCGTTGTTAATGTGTCTATGTGTATTATTATTTTCAATAAACCCCTGTCTGCCGGCTATCCCCACATTTGGGTCTGATCCATCCTGCTTCGTCTTCTGGCCCGTCACAACCGCCAACTAAAAAGACTCCTGTAGCACTTTTTAAAAAGACAGAATTTGTCAGCTTATAAATCTTTGCAGATTTGTCTCTGCCCTTCACTTTTCCATTTTTTGTAAAGTCGTTCTGACAAACAACTTCATTCAAGTTGAAGGAAATTGTTCTGAATTCAGTTACGCAGTGAGCAATGATGCTTAAAAAAACAAACAGGATGACAAAGCAGTGGTCTGTGATATAAGCTGATAAGATTTTGTTCCCTCAGTGTTTGTTATCCAGTCTGTAAATATGAGGGATTTGATTCACACAATAGTTTTTGTGGAGCCTTCTAGCTGTACTTACACACAGCACTTTCGTCCTGAGCCGTAGCAGAAAGCTAAACTTCTACGGTGGGAGTCCATTGTATTTGGAAAAAGAGCTTTAAAAAATGCATTTGCAGAACTAAAGAAATACCAAGCGCAGATATAAGACACAGCAATAAGGCACAAAATTGGGATTTTCATACATATATATTTATAAACTGATTCTTCCATTGCCACTGGAAGCTTACCTTTATTGTGTTACACGATGACTAGATACTATAATTTTTTTTTCAGCATTTTTTCCTCCTCAAATCACTTTTCTGTCTTTTCTTCTTCACTGCAGCAAATTTGTTTTTAGGCTCCATAAAATAGCCTTTTCTTATTTCTAAACAGTGTTGTGTATATGGTGGAAAATCGCTCACATAATGTATCTTTAAAAGCACATTACTCTGGGTGGTGCACCGTTAAGACTTAAGGGGCGCAGTTGATATTTACTGTCCTGAAGAAAAGGAGAGAAAGAGAGAAAGAGAAAACAGGGATGAGAAGAGCGGATTTCAGCGTGAAATAGAACTCCCCCACCCACGTATACAAATGCTGCTTCACTGTGGTGGTCGAACAATCACTGTGTTTACAATCCTGCCCTTAATGCCTAAGACGTGCATAAAAGAAGAGAGTTTAAGAATATAGGGATAAGCTCTTTCAGCTTTTTGAAGTCTTAAGGCTCTTTTGAATACCCGAGCATCAGCATCCACTGCTGTTGCCACAATAAATAGATATTACAATGATTTGGGAACAATGCGACTCTGCTGATTCTTCCCTGACGCAAAAATACATATATGTGTGTATGTGTGTGTTTGTACAGTGAATAGAAAGTGAGCATTAGCTGTGGAGCTCAGACAATGCAAGTGTTTCAGAGATGCAGAAGAGGAGAAAGAGATTAATGTCTGAGAGAGAGAAAAGGCGAGATGGCAGCTGGGGTGTTTGCGAGGAAAGCCAGGGCTTGGGGATGCTTTGAGAGGGTAAATCTTCCCTCAAGCACAAAGCAGTGGTGCTGATACAAGCAGCAGACATGGGGTCACCTCCTCTATGCACACAAAAAAGCTCCAGACACGATATACTCTCTCTTTCTCTTTCTCTCTCACTCTCTCTCTCTCTCTCTTGCTCTCTCACTCTCTCACTCTCTCTCTCTCTGCTCTGCTGTTAATGGTACTCTTAAAGGAAAAATGACTTCCATGAAAATCTCTATAATGAACATGTGATCTTCAGTGGCATCCAAGATTCATTTTGTAATAACATTTTGAGTTGACATTTTCTGGTTTCAATTTATTTTATTGGCATATCCACATTGTGGTTTCCTACATTACCCACAATGCTGCTTGACTACCTACTGACACCAGTGGGAATTATCCCACTGCTTCATCTTTACCAAAAGAGACTGATGCAGCAGCACTTTATTTCTTCTGTCTAACCTCCTCATCTTTACAATCTCCTCCAACAGAACATCAAACCATCAACAATTATGCTAAAACCTGTCTTTGATCAGTACCATCAGCCAGCTAGACAGAATTCTAACGTAATTCATTGCAACAGTAACGTTTGCATTTGTTGTCTCGACTGCGTCTATGTGCATTTCTTGTCAATATGTTACTGAACATTGCTGGAAAATGGGAATAAGATTAGAAGCTCCGGCTTTTCATTGACTGTTATGTTTGACATGAGTGAATTATGTTTTTATTTAGCACAATTGTAACTGCGCTAGCAAGAGAAGAAGAGTTCAAGAAGAAGCTTTTATTGTCATTCCAACCATATGTAGCTGGTGCATTACACAGTGAAATGAAACAACATTTTCCCAGGACTAAGTACATTAACACATTTCTACATAAAGAGCATGCGTTTAATCTTTTGTAAACAGTGCAAGACTGGAGACCGTGCAAAACAAACAGTACAGTACACTACAAGACAGTGCAATACAGTAGGTACACAGAGCAATGCTGACCTTTAGAGTGCAAGTAAAGATGCTTGGGTTGTGAACATAAGACAGATAGCAGCAGCTTGTAGCAGCATTAAGAAAAAAAAATTATGCACAGTTAAATGTGTGTGTGTGTGTGTGTGTGTGTGTGTGTGTGTGTGTGTGTGTTAGTGTCAGTCTGATGTCTTGGGGGAAGAAACTACTACACAGTCTGGTTGTGAGGGCCTGAATGTTTCTGTACCTTTTTCCAGACGGCACAAGGGTTAAGAGTGTGTGCATGGGTTCCACGATGCTGCTTTGCGGTGCAGTGTGTGGTGTTAATATCTGTGATGGAGGGAAAAGAGACAATGATGATCTTCTCAGCTGTCCTCACTGTCCAGCAGCAGGTATCACTGTCACAGGCAGGTTGAAGTTATTCAACCTGTTGAAGATTCTCTGGATGTGTGCATGCTTTGACTCTCTGATGGCCTGGGACAGTTTGGCTCACACTGTTCTTCTCACCTGCTCTGAAGGTGGAGTCTCTGGTCTTCAGCAGTGCATACAGTCAGAATTGTAAATGTTAGCAATGTCATGTCAAAATTTCTTACAGCAATACCAAATATATAACATCAGTCAAGAAATTAGCCCCAGAATCACTAAGCACTCCACAAATGTTAGAGATATGTTTCAGAGTGGACTTTTCCTCGATGTCATTAATGTTCATTCAGCATATAAAACTAGGATGTTCTGTGCTTTGTGTTTGACACACTAATGGACTTCAAATGTCAAAGAATGAAAGCCATGAGGCCTTACTATTGCTCAAAAATGAAAACACTTATATTGGGTTCCATCTTCTTTTCCCATGGAACAAGCACAAGAGGCTTTTCTCTCCTGTCAAAATAGCCGGAGGGGTGCCGACGAACGCGTGCCCGCACACACACACACACACACACACACACACACACACACACACACACACACACACACACACACACACACACACACACACACACACACACACACACACACACACACAGAGTTGTCTTAATCCAGCAGAATCACTGTTCTCTGACTCTGCCACCTCTCTACAATTACAGAGGCCCCCTAATCCCAGCAGCCTCCATTTTCCTGTGCAATTTAAGAGAGGTAGAGATCTGATCACTCATCCAACCCCCTCCCTCCTCACACACACATACACACAAAACTCAATACACGCTTCTCTCTCCTTACAACCCTGAAGCTTCAGCGCTGGAAATCACACACCGATGGCTGGGATAGATTCTAATGCTGGCCTCTCCTCATGGTCACTGCTTAAACACAGTTTAGTGGCTTAGTGAGGATTTGCTTGTATCAGAGCTGCTGGCTGTTGAGGAGAGGCTTTTTTTCCAAGTGTACTTCACTTGTTCACCCCTTTTTCTTGAAAAGGCTCAAGAATTTACAGAGTTTGAAGTGTCGTCAGTAAGATAGTTGATTTAGAGGCTGTGCTCATCCAGTTCATCCCAGCTCATCCAAGATCTTTCTAACACAGACCTTCATAATTCAAACACAACAAATAGGACTGCTGTATCCCTGAGAAAGGGTGCTGACCTACAGAGCCAGACCTAATGATTCAAATATAATGTACTGCTAGCAAGCAGTGTTCCTTATATTATATTTGTCACCGTAAGTAGAACAAAATGTAACAGGCAAGGTATGATATAATACCTCAAGAACAGTAATATAAAAAAACACAGAAAGCAGAAAAGAATTAGCTTTAGGTAGTGGTTCAGTTTCAACCAGATCTTAATTAATCTAAATACAAGAACATCAGAAGATGTAATAGAAAGACTGAGATTTTTTCTTTCCTAATAAAATGTTATTCAATGGAGCTTTATACCAATTTTCCTAGTAGCTTACAGCTGCGTAAAATATTGCTAAAGAACAACCAGTACATACCCTCCTAAGTCCTATTGCTCCAGACCAGTAAAGAAAACACTGCATTAAATCATTGCATTGTCTGATGTTCACTTGATACAAATATACTATAGTGATAAAGTATTGTAGAATCTAATGTATGTGTAATGACATTTATTAGGCCACTTAAACACTTCAATACTTTGTCTTCTCTGTTTTTTTTACACAGCAGGAGCATTGTGTGCATTGGGACTGTCATATTCATAGCTATCCAACAACAAGCTTTATTAAAAATGAGTGATTAAAATATATTCTTAGCATAAAAATCCAGTTTCGGTCAATCTACTGAGTTTTCCCAGACCACTAGAGACATTTCTAAACAAACCTCACCCATTGTCTATAATGATGCATCCTTACATGCCACTGCAAATTTCCTCATAGCCTACCATCAGACAAATGATTATATATTGACTCTAATTATTACTTTAGGCCAATGCATTATATGCCAAGAAGTCAAGTAAGTCATACCAAGTAAAGTCAAGAAGGCTTTAATTAAATTTTTTCTTATTAATGCCTGGTTAGAATCCATGAATATTGCATGAGGTAAGACTGATGAATCAGTGATCGCTGATGGGAACTAGAGAAGCGTAGCATAAACTATTTGTAACTACTGTTGCACCACTGTCTTGTAACGTGCCTCTCACAAGAGCTTTCTGAATGCCATGACTGTTTGTTAATTAAAGTGGCTTGCAGTTGATTGCAGACTTAGAGGTCTTGAATTTGACTCCTGAGGCAGTGCTTTACAGACCAGCAATACAGAGCACTAGAAAAAAGGGGAAAGACAACAGAGAGAGAGCGAGAGAGAGAGAGAGAGAGAGAGAGAGAGAGAGAGAGAGTCCCCAAAAGCGGCACAATACACACTGCTTAAGAAGACAAGAGATGTGCTTAAATGAATCATCCAGTTGGCTTAAACTGAGCTTGGCTGCCTCTGTTTCACAGCATGTTTAAAGGCGTTCTCTTGCCTGTGGGGACTGCCATTCTTTTTCCCTCCTTTCCTTTGCACCCGCTTCCTTTTAAATGTTGCATATATTCTGTTTTTTAAGATTTATTTCAAAACCTTTAAATGGAAAAGAATCGATCAATACTCTTTTGTGTATGTGATGGAAGAAATGCTCGGTGGGGGGAAAAGCACCCAAACACGACAGATGTTACAATTCCGATTTGCCTTTCATTCTTTTTTAGATGTGCACAATGGCGTAGCAAAAGGAATTTCAAAGGCTGGTTTAAATTGATTTAAGTTAGAGCTCTTGTCATAAAGCTCTGTGTTTGCAAGTATCACAAAGATGACTGGCAAGAAAAAGACGGTTTAGAAAAAAAAAAAACCATTGTACCATTTTGCCCAAGCCTTAGGTTTCTATCTTTTTTCTTTTTTTTCTTTTTTTTTTAAAAGACCCAGAATTTTACATATTCCCTTGAAGTCTTTTCACATAATATAGAAATGTATTCATTCAGTTTAAAAGATAGTGATCGTGAATAAAATACCTTGGATCCAGAGGAGGAGAGAATGCAAAAAAAGGAAGGAAAACTAACAGAGAACAAAAGGCCATCTCTAGCTTCAGATCAGCCATATTCTTCCTGAGCAACAACACAAAAATACGTGGAATGAAACCTGACAGCAAGTACAGTGAGATACTATCACTGTCCCAGCTAAGTGAAATGAGAAAATAAATGAGAACATTTATGATGATAGATGATGCTGGATTGTTAGGAAAAATTCACGGCATGATGTACGAGCTTACCATTCAATATCAGTTTTTAAGTTCATCATGGTATGAAATCCACATCTTCAGAGAAAGACATTTCATGATTGCAGTGAACTGACAGAGAAAGTTTAATTATTTGGTTAGGAGAAACAGCGAGGATATTTTCACTGATATGTTAAGAACAATGCTTGTAGTCTTTATTTGTGGTCATTAGAAGCAATGCAGAAATATTATTTTATCTTCTCTTCTTGAAAACGTAGCTTACCCTGTTATAAAAGTCTTAATGTGCCACTCCTGGAGTGTACGCTATGCTAGAATAACATAATCTCAAATAAATAAATAAGTAAATAAATAAATATAAATAAATAAAAATTCAGATTTCCCTATCCTGGCATACATCATACCAGGAAGGAGATTGGCTTCAGCTTGGCTTTCTGTCAGTCAGAGTTTCACATCTTCTCCCCATGACCATGTGGGATTTCTCTATGTTCTCCAGTGTCCTCTCACCTCCAGAATTCATGCCAGCAGCTAGACTGGCTTTGTTAAATTGTGAAAAAACTCAGGTTTTTTTTCCTTGCCACCGTTGCCTTGGGCTTGCTCATTAGGGATAAATGTTTGGGATAAATAGTAACTTAACTTTTACATTTTTTTTTCTGTTTCTATACTTCTGTAAAGCTGCTTTGAGACAATCTCCATTGTTAAAAGCACTTTACAAATAAATTGAATTGAATGTGTGTGTGTGTGTGTGTGTGTGTGTGTGTGTGTGTGTGTGTGTGTGTATGCTTTCTTCCCAGCGATGGACTTGCATTCCATGTGTATTCCCGCCACTCTTCTGCATAAGACTGATCTTCAGATCCCTTTATTCTTAAGAGTGTAAAATCACAATAAAATTAAAACGTGAATGGTGTCCATACATAACAAGTATAGGAGGTCTGAGTGTCTGTCTGATTATTCAAATAGGAAAATGTATAAAGCAAAGTAGTCATAAACACATTTTTTCATTCCTACAGTGATTGTGACTGGGAGCTTGGTAAAAAAAAAGTAAGGACAGGTCAGAAAAAGAGCAATAACAAAGACCCATGTGAAAGTAATACAAACTGTACCCAGGACTGATTAGGGTTACTGGGACACACCACCCCAGGAGCCAGGTTTGTATCAGCTGAGTGTCCCATGTGACCCAGTCAGGCTCAGCCTGATATGGTGATGTGGAGCCATATTGTGGGCTCACCACCTGCAGGATGGGAGTCAGGTGCCATGCTTGTTAAGCAGCAGGCATTTGACTCAGCGGTTGTAATGGAAACTGCTTTAGGAACATGAAACGTCAGAGAAATATCTAATTCATACAAATCTAGCTTAGGGGATGGAGTGGGTTTGTTTTTTTTAGAATATCAATTACATTTTTTGACTAAGCTGGCAATATTAGATTAGCAGAAATGAACGATTTAGGTGCTGTCTTAAGGATATTTTAGTGTTAGTGTTATTACATCATTTTAGAACATGGCAGAAATGTTATTTTTGTAATATTGCACACTAACATTCCTAAAATCAGCTAAATATGTTGCTGAACCTTTTCATAACCTTCTCTGCAAGCTGGGCATGAATTTTTTCTGAGATTGGATTGCATGAGTATTGAACATTTTTGAGGTCAGAGTCATTTAATAGTGCAGCATGAGCCAGTGTTAAAGAGTGTGTGGGTTAACATTCTTAAAGGTTTAATGTTTGATTTAGGCAGACTGTAAATGCTTGATCCGTGTAAAGCAGAAAGTGCTTTTCCTGAGCCTTTGATGGATCTGTTGTGTCTTCCCAGCAACTGGGTTCAATTACAACCAGCCAGCTTTATTGTCCTCAACACATAAATCAGCCTGTGAATCGAGTCACTCAGGAGAGAGAGTGAGAGAATACAGAGAAGAGACTGAAAGAGTGAAAAGATGGATGGACGGCGCAATAGCAGAACTCACAGAGAAAGAGAGAAGACGGCAGGCTGCATGAAGTCTCTCTGAGAACAAAATGTGTGATTAGAGCAGCAGCAGTGGTCATTAGTGACACTAATGAGTGCACTATCTACACCAGCATTAAAGTGCCTGCTAACGAGGCCTTGTTCATCATCAGTGAACACAAGCTGTGGCATAATCCTGTCGACTCTCCTCGGCAGGGGGAGCAGCCTCGCTCTGCACAGGATGGATAAGCTTGATGCGCATTTCCTGCATACGCAGTAAGCAAGTAATTATTTGATTAATTATATTTTTTCCCCTTACCTATTTTTGTCATCTCTGTCCTTATCTTTCTATTCTTTTACTTGCTGAATTATAACTTGCTATGCTTTATTGCTGGCAAAATATAAATAAAATAAAAATAGATAAATATATAAATAGAAAATAGATTTATATAATAATAAAAATAATAGAACATTATTTCATGGACCTTTCAGAGACAGTAATATTATTGGACACTTTTCACATACTGATCTTGCTATTCATTTTTCTTCATCCTACTGCTATTATATTAGTCAACAGGCAATTATTTGCACTGCTTTCTTCTCAGTACTGTTCTTTCTATACTGTTCTGTTCTCCTGTCAAGTTAGCATGCATTGTTCTGAGAATGTATTGTCTTACTGTGTATATCTTGTATATTTCACACTTGTCTTACACTATTTTTTACATTTTATGTAGTACTGTGTACTGTGTTGCACAATGGTCCTGGAACATTGGGCCCTTTTCACTGGGATGGTACGCCCATCTTTACTTCTCCTGGAAAAGTGAATATAGTGTAGCTTTAAAATGATTTAAGGTACATAAACAGACCATAAAGATTGTTGTTTTGTAGCTTCGTTGTTTTTACAATAAAGCTTTAAAGATACAATGCATGCAACAAGTTACAGAATACATACTAAAGGTGCAAAACATACCACCGCAACCTTGCAGCTTCCACCACCGGGACAAGGACCGGGACAAGGACAAGGTGCTGTAATATGAAAAGTGTAGGGTTTTTTGCTAACGCATGGAAGAATGACAAAACTCATTTGATTCGGTTTAATAATACAAGTCAATCTGACCCTCAACTGTCAATTACTTCCTCCATCACAAGAGGGCACTGCAGCCCAGACATTACACCCTCTCACCTCATTGTGCAGGGAAGCAGCTGATAAAGTCAAGGCACGCGATGGATGTGTGTGATAGCAAGAGGGGGTTGTGCACTCCTTAGATTCCAAAACACTTATTATCTCTTTTGATTCATTCCTGATCGTTAAATATTTTCACTGGCAAATCCTCCCACCAGGCCACGAGCCACTGCCTTCCCCTTGCTTTTTGTGTCCTTGTGTTTCAGCTTACAGTGAGAGAAAAAAGGATGGGGAATGTGAAGTTTTGTCTGCTAGTGACTTGAAGATGAAGAATTTTGTGAGAAAATGGTCAGAGATTCAGAAAAACCTGGCATTTGTTATAGATAATCAAAAAGGAGGCACAAAATAAAAGAAGACAATAGCAGAAATTAAGAGATGGTTCTGGATTTTGCTTACTCTGTTTCTGTCTTCCTCTCAGCTCCACAATGTTCTGGCAGTTACAAATGGATGAACAAGTTGGTCTTTTTTCTTTACACACACTCTCTCACATAGAGAGTGTGTTATTATATGCCCTGGGAAAAAAAGAAAAAAAAAAAGAAATCGTAAATCTGCCTGTAATGCACTCTAATTATGTGTGAGAGCATGAGTGTGAAATGGAGTTTGCTTGATGACATTTATGTGTTTTAATCTTGACAGGAGGAAATTATCAGATCACAAGTTTGTCATGCAAACTCTCTTTCACACAATTAAGAAAAACAAACAGGGCATGCAATAATATGTTCCAGTCCCAATAATATATTTCAGGAAAATGCAGTCAGACTGTAATAAAGACACTATCATGCAATACTTTCATGTTTACTCACTCACTCTATTCACAGACTGTAATAAAGACAATGTAATACAGTACTAACCTACTTATTCACTGACTTTAATAAAGCCATTGTAACACTTTTACTGACCTACTTACATGCCCACTCTACTGTATACTCACCTATTTTACTCACAGTCTTTAATAACAACACTAATACATTATTAACCTACTCTCTCACTTTATTCACAGACTCTAACAGAGACTGTGATACTTTCATTTTTTATTATCATTTTATTCAAAATATTCGGAAAAATATTAACATGCACAGTCCATTCTATCTGCTGTAATTTTTCATTAACAGTAACATGTACATCTGGTGCAACAGGATTATTGTTAATCTTTAAAGGACCACAAGCTAAGAATATGATCTATTATAAATCACTGTAAGTGCATACTGATTATGGTTGCAAGTCAGTTTAACACGTTATTTTTGTTTGGAGATGATAAAAAAAATTGTATTCATACCACAGGCTTATCTTTACTGAGAACATACTGAGTCCTCAGTCTCCCAGTGCGCTTGTCTTTTCTCTCCATCAAATTCTTTTTTCAACATTTTTGTAGGTTGCTATGCTGGATTTTGGAGTCAATTATTACAACAAAGGCCACACACAGCAGTTTTAGAAATACAAAACCATTCTAACCAGCATCACCATCAATTCACAAGCGCTCCATAAGATGTAAGTTCGCATAATATGTTGCATTAATTTTATGTTTTGCCTTTAAGGCCATATAGATACAGTGAAACCCTGTACATTCATTTTGTATGTAACGTGAACGTTACATAAAATAATAATATATAATTTAACTTTGTAATTTTGCAACCATACATAAAAATGTATGACAAAACATTTGTTTTTATTTTGTTTTATGCAATTAAAGACACAAAATATTATTAAAAGTACATTTTAAAAGGCTTTGACAGATTAAGACTAACACAGTAAAACATACTCGAAGTTCAAATTGCTTAGTATTCTATTTTCTCTAAATAACACGTTCAGCTCTACAGTCGTGCCACAAGGTGCAGCGAGGGCGCAGGCCTAAGCGAGACCTGGCATGTGTCCCCAGAGGGAGTGTGCGATGCAGCAGACAACAGATGAGGGGTTGAGATAAGAGTCCAAAACACTTTCAGGTTTGAAACATGACACCTGAGTGTACATTTGAGTCTAGACATGTTTGATCAACACCTCAAAGGAAGACTGAAAACGTGTGGATGGAGTTGGAGGAAACAGAATGAGTGGCAGTGAAAGCCCGCAAGTGTGCTAATAAACACACCGACACACACTTCATGAACTTAAGCATGTGTTAACAATCACAAAACCAAACTTATCACAGACATAACTTCACACCCTGGGCTTCACATCATGGGAAATCCTAGGCTTGTGGCTGGAATACATCCAGTCCATCACAGGCTACCATGCTCAAACACTGGTGCAATCATTCACACCCAAGGGCAATTTAGAACAAACAATCCACCTACATGCATGTTTTTTCGGAGTTGGCCGGAACTCAAAGGAAACTCACGCTGACAGCACTACCTGCTTCACCACATGCTACCTATTTATTTGTTTGTACAGTTATTTTTTCACATTGTTGCATGTTTAGGGTAACATTCAGTCTCCATCCTTCCATTTTCTGCATTCCTTATCCTAACACAGGGAGCCTATATCAGGAAACTTGGGTGTCAACACACACACACAACTATTCACACACTATGGACAATTTAATGATGTCAACCAGCCTACAACGCATGTCTTTGAACTGTGGGAGGAAACCAGAGTACTCGGAGGAAACCCCCAAAGCACGGGGAGACCATACAAACTCCACACAGACAACAGCAGTGGGAATCAAACTTTTGAGCAGTTGGAGTTTATTGTGTTTTATTACAGCTTAAACACTTTTATCACCACAGACAAAAACAAATAGTAATTAAATTAGATAAACTATTAAGCAAGTGTTCCATCAAAATCTGTGTCTTTGTATTTAAAAACTTTTTAGCTGACTGTTTTCAGATCCTATTGGGACTCTAAATGAGTGCCTCACTAAAGGCAATTAGATTAAAGATAAACCATAGATAAAAGACTCAATTGTAAAACGCTAATATCTGTTGTAAAGAAAATATATATTTTTGTGCTCTGATAATTAGAGTATCTAATTAGTGTCATCATGATCACGGCCTTTTCCAATTAGATGTTGATTGTTTCCCATAAAATTAGTAATAACAATTTCACTCATAGCTATGTCTTAGATTTTCTCAGATTAAACATTTGCTTTAATTTTAACCAGGAATGATAACATAGTGTGTTCAAAGCCTTTTGTTTGGTAGCACAGTAGAAACTTCAAGAAACACTGCTATCAAGAAGCTGATATAATCATCAATTTGAATGTATTGCATCAGTTGGGACCCTTTCACCATCTCATTGTTTGTCCCAGATGTTCTCTCTTTTAGCAGTGAACACTGCACCGTAGTACTCATTCCAACTCATCACATCTGGGGAATGCCTGTGCTCTCTGATCCTGATCAACCATTAATTATACATAGAGTCCCTCAGGTTTCTCTGAACCCAGTGTTTCTTGGGGTGACTGATGCAGAGGGACCTCTAGGAATGAGAGCACTGAGAGGCATCCTCGTTCGTGCCCATTTTCCATTATTAATCAGAGCCTAAGCGAGGGCAGCCTGGGGGTCAGCTCCTATTAGTGCCAGCTGGGACAGGAAGCTCATGTCCACAGATTGGGCATTTCACGCTGCACTGCTCCCACCACTCAAGCCCCTGATTTGATATTAATATCCATTTAGGTCTCTTCTCTCATCTCATTGAGATGATCAGATCCAGCACTTGGCCTCCTGACACTCATTAAGCTGTTGCATGATTTTCTGAAATTGTGATGAAGAGGTTTTACTGTTTCAGGTAGAGATTAATGGATAAAGATCTGTGTGAAGTTTGAGGGGTTTTGTTCTATCGAGAGATACTTTGGCAAGCACGTGTGCTATGCTAGAAGTAACCGTAGCTAACGTCTTCACTGGCACACACACTCCCACAAACAGCATGTCCTGCATATTTCCTCTTGCAATCATCTTCAGGGTGGGAACAGGATCTGATATTGGAATATATTTTTTTTTTGACGAACAATAACCGTTGGCCTTGGCAATAAGTGAAGACGACGAACCACTTTAGCGTGACAGTAGCAACAAAGGCAGTGGAGAATGACTTTGCCACACAGCGCCAAATATCCAGCCGTTATCTGATGCCATCAGATCTTGTTAACGGACAAACTACAGACGGGAGATTGAGGTGCAGGGAGAAAGGGGGAGAGGGGGACATGGCTGAGTGATTCAGATTCGCACCACAAACAGAATTATAGGTGTGGATGTGGAGGGGGGGGTGGCAGTGGATTTTCACCCTTAGGCTTGAAATGGTGACTTCGTCCCTGTCTTTTACCCATTATCCTCTCTAACAACTGCTGCCTCCTGAAACAAGGCATAGGTCAGATGTCAGGTCAAAGGTCATTTCATGGCCAAGGCACTAGTCACTTGAGCTTGGCTTCCGTTTGTTATAAATGCAGCGCCTGAGGGGTTTCCTTGTATGTTACTTGTTACTGACACTGAGAAACAATTCAATTAGACAAAAAGATGAGTGTTAACACATTGGGCCTTTCCTTCAGTCAGAGACAGAATCAGTCAATCTATCTTCAGTACCTACTGAATGAGGAAATGAAATATGAAAATTAGTGGTGTAAAATGCATTTTGGTGGCATGCTGTAAACCAAACCTTTTACAGGAACTTAAAAGTGGGTGTGCACTCTCTCTCTCACTCTCTCTCTCTCTCTCTCTCTCTCTCTCTCTCTCTCTCTCTCTCTCTTTCTTTATTTCTGTGTGTGTGTGTGTGTGTGTGTGTGTGTGTTTGGACTTGCTCTAACACTATAGAAGCGATGATTGAAGTAATGATTGCTTTTCATCAAAAAGAAAGCCGACAAGGAAGGAGGAGAAAAGTAAGTGTGTGTATATGTGAGAGGGTAATAAGGGAGGGGTGCTGTTAAAAAACCCACAAGATTGACAGATTTGCATTTGACTGAAATCTGTAAGACATTCCATTCAAACTGGTCTGTACATAGTTGTGTGTTGTGTTGTGTGAATCTTACCTTATTCTGTAAATACATGATAATAATATCAATATCAATATTAGTATGCAATGCAGTGATTTACTTTTTCACCAATTATAGTACTGAAGCTCGGCAAAAGTTTCCATTCACACTTATTGATTCTGTTCTCAAAATAATGTATGACTTTAAACAAGTGAAATCAATATGGTTGCTCTTCAGTGTATTCCATTCAGCATGAATGAATTGCAAAAAAAATGTACAAATGCTGACCTTAATTTTGTATAGTAGATTTTCATATTACTATCACATCATGTGACTGATTTTTCAAGTGCATGTAATATCTTTATGTGTTATTATTCCTTGCTTCCTTTCTGTACTGTCTACACTTAAAATGGTAAAAGAAACATCACGAATCCTTCCACAAAACCTAAAATAGGGTGCGCCTATCTCTTTATCCTTTTTTCTGTTTCTTTTATCATGTGTTTTTGTATGTGAGAAAGGATCTGATGTTTGCCCCAGGCCTAAAAGCATGCTGTGTGGAGGAATGTGTGTATATGTGTGTGAGGTCACCTTGAGCACGAGGTTTGGGTCCTCTGTGTCCCTCTTCTCCGTGCTTCACTGAGTGCTCCGCCAAGCGCAACACTCCCTCACCTGCAGCGCTTTCTAGCCCTCTGAGACTCCGGTCATTTACAGCAGATTAGGGAGAGAAGGGAAGAGGGAGGAAAAGAGGGAAAGAATCTAAGACAACAATTCTGGTCAGTTTGAAGAGGATGTATAGACGACTACAGACGTGTGCTATTTCAAAATCAAATCACATTTAGACATCAGCCTAATGAAAGGGAAGAGGACTGAATAAATCTGGTTGTCAGTTTCATGAAGAATCCTGTGGCTTTTCTTGGTCAGCATGCTTTAAATCAGACACAACCAATTTTCTGTAACCACATAACTATCTACATCCTACATGGAGCAGCTTCACATCCTGGCACTATGGCTTTTCTGAGATGCAGGAAATGTATGCCAGTGGATCATGAGGACACACAAAGCCAAGGCAAGCTTCTCCTGCACCAGGAGTGCCAGAGCCTCTGGCAAAGTTGGCAACTTGGTGAGAGAGGCACGGACAGCCATAACAGGGGTGAGATTATTAAAAAGGAAACACCAGTGACAGTATTTTTAGTAGTAAAAACACTGCTATATTCAATCTATAGCTGAAAAATATTTGTTTTTCAAACTACAAATCAATTCCTCAGAGGTCCAGATTTGAAGATGATTTTAAAGAAAAGAGGAGAGAATCTTCACCTACTGCAGTACACAGTCATGCCTTGTAGGCTGTGGTTTGAGAGGTAAAGAAAAGTGTAGAAAGTATAAAAGTTATCTATATCTGTTTTTGTAATGTAATTTTCTCAGTGTCATGGCAGTTAGATAAGATAAATCACCAGGCCTGGGGCGAGAGAAGCTACTGACATACTTATAGCGTTTACTAGTACAAATTGTTGACTGTCAAAATCAGCTAAATATCACTCACACAATGGACTGACATGTTTCCTGAATGTTGCACAGATTTAGCCGGTAAAAATGAGAAGCAGTTGCTAATCACCCACGAAAATCTTGGTTTCTTGCGGCATGTTAAAGCCAGGTTCTACACCGGCTTTTTATTCCTTTACAAAATTGAACTGTTAAAAGTATGCATACATATATATCAGTATATATAGTATACATCATATAGTATATCTTATTTTTGTGTAATTTTTCATTTAGTGACAGTTTTATACATGACGAAAACATAGTAAATATTTAATAATTTGCTAATTGCTTTTTTCCAGATTTATCTGTATGTAATAAATCATCACACAATTGAAGGAAATGGACTAACATTTTAAGACAAAAGTTTTTAAATGTTGAATAATATGTAACGTTTTTTGTTTTTTTTAAATCCGTCATCATTTTTTAAATCTTTTAAAAGCAAGAATAATTACATACTAATAGTAACAAAGTAATGGAAAAAAAGAAAAATATCCTATCAGAAAGATTTTTTTTCAAATCCTTCTATTCAGGGCATTAAATCCAGTACATGCCAACAAAAATGTATTACTTGTGCATGTACATGTACAGTTCAATTGTGCACTGGCTAATTTGCTAAACATGATAATATCATATTCTCTGTACACTCTGACTATTATAGTATTGTACAATAATAATTCATTTAATATAACAATATTGCAATATTGTATAGACCTAGCATCACACCTGTAGCGCTTGTTAGCACAATTTACATTTTAATTACTTGCTTCTAGTCAGCCTGTTCACGCTGTATAATAAGGCAGTAGTGCTTTAAAAAAATCTTTAGTGCTTAAACTTATTTATATGTCATTCAAATGTGTTTTGACTGCTGGATGCAGTGTGTATGTCTCAAGGCTTCTTTATTATGCACAGCCATCACAAGAGCAGACACAGCACAATTTAAACTGAAAGGGGTAAAAAATGCCTTACAGAAGTGTGCCATAGTGTTGCAGCTGATATTAATGAGAGCTAATAGTTGTAAGTGTTAACACAATTCATTACTACAGCTTCTAAATGAAATATAGCTTTGTTAGTCTACTCGACATTTATCCCTGAATTCGAATCAGCATACCTGGCTAGCTTTACATTGCTTTTGAATAATTATTGATACTATTGTGTCTTGTTGAACTGTTGAATATTGTAATGAGTTTGTTATGAGTGTGGAAAGGTTCTCAAATGTATTCAAATAAACTAGATAAACTAAATTTTTCATGGCATGGCACCAAGCTATATCTCTGAGCTCCTGTGCCTTAATTATACTATTAGAAATCCTCACCAGATGATTTTCTAGAGTTTAAAGTTGATCAGACTTGCTATGCCAAAAAATGAACTGCGTCCAATTTTTCGAGCTTATTTATTCTCTCAGGTGTTTGAATTTTGGTGAGGTTTATAGCAACTAGTCCTGTATCACTGGATTCATTACTGGGACACTGGATATTCAGATACTCAGACATGCATTCATACCTCATGCGATGTTTGACATGACTGCTTATTGAGATACATTAGTTCTCTTGCCAACATGCTCATAAAATGACTAGTATGATTTTCTTAGAATCTGTTACAGTTCTTCTGTAGAATTTAGCTATGGCATTTGCTTCTGTCTCTGCAGGTAATACCACAAAACATCCATCATGTGTTAATCTCAGAGGAGGTCTGTTTCTTAATGTCACTTTCTTGAATGAATGTACAATAATTTCTCTTTAACATTACACTTTTTTCTTTAACTTTTTCTATTTACCTTGTAATGCATTTGACATAAATTCTACAATTAAGACAAATTATATAAAAAAATCCAAGATTTTATATAACACTGTTTAAGTGTCTAAGACTATACTGTAGTACAATACGGTGTAATTTGAATGCTAGTGTCGGAGAATTTTCAATCTGTGATGCTTTAAAAAGTCATCTGCTGTTTAGAATTTCCTCTGATTTGTTTTTGTGTGTTACAGTACAGGATTATTTCCAGAGATGCTTTAACTCTTTCAGGTTAAAGCTTTCAGCTTTTCAATCTTAAAGATTTTCCTGTTACTTGCTAGTGAGGGTTGAAACCTTTGGTCTCTGAAACACTAAGGACACCCTGATCAACAAGGTGGAAAAAAGGATCCCTGCATTTGTACTCACCGCTCCCTCATGACGAGTCAAATAATGAGTGGATAATACCTTTGGCTGTCTCAACAAAACAGAACAATTAAAACACTTCAAAGAGCGAGCCGTCTGGCTTCAGTTTCTTTTCGGTTGAGTGAACGTCATGTCGTAGCAAGCATAATTGTTTCATAATTTCCGCCCTGCAGTCAAACAAGAAAGGCCTCCTTTTGTTTTCTTCTGAATTTCACCAAAGCTTTGACATGCTAACAAGCCCTTTGTGCATTACAAGGTGCGGCACCTGTTTTAAGATCTCACCACTGCCCTATGATAATAGACAACATCGATCGGTACAGTGTTTTATGAAACAATTGTCCTGATTTAGAAACATGTCCTGATTTTTATCCCTATCAGCTGCAGAAGTCTTTTTGAGAGAAAATCAGCACAGGTTTTCCCTCCATTCTTTTTGTGTAAAGGAAGTGAATCCAAACTTCCATCCCAGATCTCCACACCCTTCAGCATGAGTCCATTCAGGTATGAGCAGGAGAATACACAGACACAAAGGCCTGGTTTTGGCAGCTGGGTCACACTCGCATGGAGATGAAAAGAGCAGCCCCACCAGATAAATAAAAACTTATTGTGCTGGCACAAAGACACTGGGGTTAACCTCTCAGCCTCATCCGCTTCCTTTAAAGTCTGCTTCACTCTTCTCTATGGTAGGAAAGAGACAGAGCGTGGAGAAATAAAACAAATACACTATAATTACAAACTTGTAATAATTTTCACAAGCCAAGTCATATAAAAATCTATGGATAGATAAAGTAAAAGTTTAGTAAAATGACAAATTTGCACAACTTTACATTTACCACAATGTATTCAATCAGTCAATCAAGACATGATCAAATGTAACAAGTAAAGGATCTCTGTCCTGTATATTCAAATATTTCACTTCATAGAGGATATACTATTGTTGAAACACTTCTAGCTTTTTAACTGTTATCTAGAGGGAAGAATGGTGTAAGGTCATAATAAAAAAAAAATCATTCTGCTTGTCTGAGATGGCGCCTTGTTTAAAGGTTAATGTGAGTCTTTTTTTTTTTTTATAATTTAAGTTTATAATTACTCCAACTGGGATATACTGACATTGACATATTCAAATGATTATTTGTATTCTAGCTTATAGTTCTGATACAGTGTCTTGGTTGATTCACTACAGAGGATTTGTTTCTTGTATGGTTTTTCATGAAACTATCTTTTTATTCATTCATTCATTCATTGTCTTCCGCTTATCCGAGTCGCGGGGGCAGCAGTCTAAGCAGGGATGCCCAGACCGCCCTCTCCCCAAACACTTCCTCCAGCTCTTCCGGAGGGACCCCGAGGCGTTCCCAGGCCAGCCGAGAGACATAGTCTCTCCAGCGTGTCCTGTGTCTTCCCCGGGGCCTCTTCCCGGTGGGGCATGCCCGGAACACCTCTCCAGGGAGACGTCCTGGAGGCATCCGAAACAGATGCCCGAGCCACCTCAACTGCCCCCTTTCGATGTGGAGGAGCAGCGGCTCTACTCCGATGAATGAATCTACCTCTGAGTCCTCGGCCTCTGGTTCCTCTATGGAAGGTGTGTCAGTGGGGTTGAGGAGATCCTCGAAGTATTCCTTCCACCGTCCAACAACATCCCCAGTCGAGGCCAGCAACTCTCCACCTCCACTGTAAACAGTGTTGGCAGAGAGCTGCTTACCCCTTCTGAGGCGCCGAACGGTCTGCCAGAATTTCCCCCGAGGCCGTCCGATAGTCCTTCTCCATGGCCTCACTGAACTCCTCCCAGACCCGAGTTTTTGCTTCCGAGACCACCATGGCTGTAGTTCGCTTGGCCTGCCGGTATGCCTCAGCTGCCTCCGGAGTCCCCTGAGCCAACCAGGCTTGATAGGACTCCTTCTTCAGCTTGACGGCATCCCTTACTTCCAGTGTCCATCACTGTGTTCGGTGATTGCCGCCGCGACCGGCACCAGAGACCTTACGGCCACAGCTCCGGATGGCTGCGTCAACAATGGAGGAGGAGAACATGGTCCACTCAGACTCAATGTCCCCAACCTCCCTTGGGATCTGGTTGAACCTCTCCCGGAGGTGGGAGTTGAAGACCCCCCTAACAGCGGGATCAGCAAGACGTTCCCAACAGACCCTCACAATACGTTTATGCCTGCCAAGTCTGTCCGGCATCCTCCTCCGTAAGCGGATCCAACTCACCACCAGGTGGTGATCGGTTGAAAGCTCCGCCCCCTCTTCACCCGAGTGTCCAAGACATGTGGCCGAAGGTCAGATGACACGACCACAAAGTCGATCATTGACCTCCGGCCTAGGGTGTCCTGGTACCACGTGTACTGATGGGCACCCTTATGCTTGAACATGGTGTTCGTTATGGACAGGCTGTGACTAGCACAGACGTCCAGCAACAGGACACCACTCAAGTTCAGATCAGGGGGGCCGTTCCTCCCAATCACGCCCCTCCAGGTATCACTGTTGTTGCCCACATGGGCGTTGAAGTCCCCCAGCAAAACTATGGGGTCCCCAGTTGGAGCACCTTCCAGCACCCCTCGCAGGGTCTCCAAGAAGGTTGGATAGTCCACACTGCCATTCGGCCCATAAGCCGAAACAACAGTGGGACACCTATCCCTGGCCCGAAGGAGCAGGGAAACAACTCTCTCATTTACCGGGGAAAACTCCAGCACATGGCGGCTGAGCTGGGGGGCTATAAGCAAGCCCAACCCGATGCCTCTCACCATGGGGCACTCCAGAGGAGAAGAGGGTCCAACCTCTCTCAAGGAGTTGGGTTCCAGAGCTCAGGCTGTGCATGGAGGCAAGCCCGACTATATCTAGCCGGTACCGCTCAACCTCCCTCACCAGCTCGGGCTCCTTCCCCCCCAGTGAGGTGACATTCCATGTCCCAAAAGCCAGATTCTTTGTCTAGGGTTTGGTTCGTCGGGGCCCCCGCCCATGACTGCTACCCAAAACACATTGCACTGGACACCTATGCTCCTTCCTGCGGGTGGTGGGCCTACGTCTTTTCTTCAGGCTGTTCCCGGCCGAGTCCCACAGGCAAAGACTCGGCCACCAGGCGCTCGCCTGCGTGCCCCAACCCCAGGCCTGGCTCCAGGGTGGGGCCCTGGTGATGCCAGTCCGGGCGACGTAACGGTCCTTGTTGTTATTTCCATAAAGGTCTTGAACCGCTCTTAGTCTGACCCGTCACCTAGAACCTGTTTGCCTTGGGAGACCCTACGAGGAGCACTAGGCCCCTGACAACATGGCTCCTAGGTTCATTTGGGTACTCAAACCCCTCCACCACAATAAGGTCGCGGTTCAAGGAGGGGACTATCTTTTTATGTTTTAGATATTAAGCTTAATTGTAACTTCAGTTACAGTTATGTTTTAGATATTACGCTTAATTGTAACTTTAGCCATCTTTTTTCTATTATATACAGTACATTTGGTATCACACTAATGTACACTAGTAGCATTAAGTCAAGGCAACCAGTTTTGTGGTATACAAAACCAACCCTTGTACTATTAAATCTGAAAGATGCATTATAACTCATCCATCTCTGAGCCCAATCTTAGAGATGTGAAAAAATAAATAAATATATAATAAATAAATATAAAACATCTTTCAGATTTAATGTGTTCAGACATCTTGACATATTGTTACCAGACATTCAAAATATGCCTCAGTAGCGAATAAAAACATTGATGTCCTCTCTAATTTCAGCTATTTGAGAGCTTTGGTGACCCCATCCCTCTTTCTGGTGCCAGATCTAGTAGTCAAGGTCTCTAGATTAGAGGTCCAATTACATACTGAAGGAACAGAAAAGGTTTCAATGCAATTACCATCATTTAGCCTTCACAAACTACATAAGAGAATTCCTGTGGTGCATTTGGTAACAACAACAGTTTATCAACAAATAGAATACGGCTTTTTTGTGTGCTACATGCCATCTGACCATATGGTAAGCGTTCACCTTGATCTTCTGTGCCATCTGAGGAAGAATGCTTTCATAGAGAATAGTCCAAAATGAAAATAAAGCAAAATAATAATTCCTCATGAAAGGGAGAATGAATAGGTTTTGTACTATGCTCTAAATTGGTCTATTGAAATATGAACATGCTACCTTCTTTCCCCATTTGTGTGTGCTAATTGTTCAAAGGTTTTTAGTCTCGAAGAAAAAAAAAAGGGAATGCAAACATACACTGGAATGTGTCATGACTCAGTCCCTGCATCTATTCTTTCACTCTCTACCTCATCCTGTTGTGTTTTCTTCTGTCCTGTCTCATACTAATTGACATGGCAGTATTATCTGGATTGCTCATATAATTGAAACTATATTGACATTTTTTTTTTCAAAATGGAAACTATATTTATTTGAGTTTGTTTACTAATGTCAAATGAATTCCACTGCTGCTTCTATTCAATATGTTCTATTGCATGCAAATGTACTGGAGGCAGCATCATGAGCTAGCTCACCACAGAGAAGATTTTCACAAACAGAAAAAGGAATTATTACTGAATTAATCCAAATCCAAAATTAATCCACTTTTTCTTTTTTTTTTTTGCTTTGACCCAAGGCCTAAACTTGTGTCTTTTTCCTTAACCTTTACCAGCACACTAAGTGGTTGATAGCTGCATTCTGGAATAAAATGAGCTCATAGTTCTGGTTTATTAATTTGCATATGCTGGTAAAACTAGTTTTGGAATCTTGTGGTTAACACTTCATAACAAACTGTGGAGGTGTATGCTCTTTTTGTGCTTTGTTGTGGCAAGCCCTCAGAGATCATCACTCTCGGGTGATTTATTACAGATTTTTATGTCAGGTTCACACAGGTCTGTAGTGCTAAGAAAATGCAAAGCTTTATTATTCCAGTTTATTATTCAATTATTCAATGACTACGTGGTGTCCCAAAAGGTGCAACTGGTTCCTTAAGCTGGCCAATATTTCAGTACATTGTTATTTTGTTAAAGGCTTTCTTAAAGTAAAAAAAATTAAAAAACCTGTTTAAAAGTGTTAATTTCCCTTATGTATTGAGACGTTTGGGACACTCTATACTAGATAGTAGAAATTATTATCAAATTATTTTACAATAACTATAATAAATTATAAATGACCATGGTGAAACTGATAGGAAAGATATGAACGGTGTAGTTAACCTTCTGGTGAACCCCAATAACAATAAAGCAGCTGTTTGTTTTTGTTTTCTTTGTTTTCAGTGTCAGCTCTTGCACTAGTCTTTATTCCTTATTTCAGAAATCAAGTAATGCCAAGCTCTGAATACATCTAAACTAGTTTCTTAATGCATTATTAAAACCTAGTGAGTCAGAAAATAATTCTCAGAATATTTCTGACACAATTATCTTACAAAATAAGGTGTGGCTGTTGTAAAAATAAACAGATAATAAAAGTATAATTATTTTTATTGCCATAATAATTGCATGACAATACAAATAATAGCAGTAAATTCATGATGAACACACCTTTTATACCATCCTGGCCATTAAAAAATGTCGTTAACATTAAACAAACACAATTAAAATGACTTTTTACACAATTAAAAATTCTCTCTTCATTTTTGAGTACCAGACATTTTGTAAGTATATTTGCATTTATATATATATATATATATATATATATATATATATATATATATATATATATACATGTAAATTGACATGTAAATATGAAGATGATTTTTATTCACTGTCAACATACCTCTGTCTCTCAATTACAGTTCACACCTACACAAGCACAGCTTTCCCAAAAAACTGAGAATAAGAATGTATTGATTATAGTGAGCGCAATTAAGATTAAGAATATTGGTATATATTGGTAAATTTAAAATAAAGGCTAGAAACTATATGGCTTTTAAATGTAGGAGATGAGCTGGATTAAAGAGAATAGCAGTAGCTAGTGGACAGAATGGTGTTAAGAGACTTTTTTTTTTGACTCAGTGAGTTAAATTCAGCTTTTTGAAGGTTCTTTCTTCCCCCTGCTCAGCCTGCAGCAAAACAACACTTGTGTTCTGCCACAGCACATAGACACGCACAAAAGAATTGATTAGCATAGATGCAAATCAAATTACTGGCAATGTAAACTGCTCTTCCTTCTTGCTCTTATGCCTGTAATTACTCAAGCGCATACAAGAATGATGAATACTAATGGCACTCGATAACTAAGTACCCAGACCAAATGACAGCCGTAAAAATGATATCCTCATTACGTGCTTTATATTCTCTCCTTATGTTTGCTTTGCTTCTCTTTAACACCTCCGATAGTTCATCTTTCAATCACATCTGATTTTAAATGTGCTTTTCCTAAACTCTACATTTCATGCTATCTGTCTTTTTATCTTCCTTAAACATCTTCAATACATAATATGAAAGAATCCTGTTCTAACAATGAGGAACCACAGAGGTATGATTCATCACTGTACCCCGACAATTTAAATATAACTTGATCCTAAAAACAGTCAGAAAAACAACACTGACCTGATTATGTGTAGAAGGTAAAAACAAAGTACATGCAAATTAGAGGTGGGATGGTATGAAAACATAACTGTAAGCTAATCACGAAACCCAATATGATGTTTTACTGTAGTTTACGATTATAAAGACAACAATACTTAATGACATACAAGGGCTTTTTCACAAATGTGGTACATTGTTTACTGTGTTGGTGTGGTTCACGTGGGGAGGTGTGAACACAGTAACTGAACCTGGCCACGGATCAAAACAAATGTAGAAAGAGAACCAATGAATAAATGACTTTTGGCAAATACAGTATCTTTCCAGCTTTGCCCCTTCTCAAAAGCCCTTCAAAACACTTTTATTTTGGTTGTCGCAAATCTGTTATGTAAAACTGAATTGTAGCATTGTAGTTTTACGAACACTTTTATCTTGTTTTACCTACTTAAAAAAGAGAAGACTTCAACCTACACCTGTAACCTAACATTAATGCACTATTTATTAATACCATATAATACCAAGTATATTTCTCACTATACACTTAATGCATAGCAAAAATAATAGCAAACTATTATTATCATCATTAACTCTTATCATCACATTATAACTGTATCCATGCTCTGACGTAATATACATTTATCTTCTTTTTTTTCTTACATGTATGTATTTATTTGTTGTGCCCCTGAGACTGGGACTTGCATTGTTGGTGATTTTCTCTGGAATGTTCTCCTTCAGTCTAGAGAGATTCACCTATTCTCTCAGTGAAAAAAAAAAAAAAAAAAACAGAAGAGATTAGCTTTTACAGACTTGGTGATTTCAGAAATGTCTCAAACTTTTCTGTAGAACAATGAAGTCAACACAATGTCTTTTGTGCTGAAACAAGCAGCCTTTGTTACTCAAAATATTTATTTATTTAAGCCCATTGAAATAAAGCTTCTTCTCCAGAAAATCAATCCAAAGGCAAATGTCTACATATTGTACTTCACAATATAGCTGCTTTGGCCTTGAGGGCCAGGAAAATGACGCTCTTTAGTTGAATGGAGATGAGATGCTCTAGTGGACTGTTGAAGTGTTGATGTGCTTAGCCCAAAAGGAAACTTTGTGGATTTGGATCAGAAACATAGTACATAGGAAAAGGCATGCGTGGGTGAGTTTAAGTTGTCTTTCAGGCTGCCTGACAAATCTTCCTGTCATTTATAGCCAATCGCAACTAAGCAAAACTTATGTAATTTGTAGAGTTGTTTATGTTTAATAGAATGTTGCACAATCTGAACTGTTAACACAAGTAATATAATTGCGCATCATGTTCCACTGCTACTATGTGTAACGTTCAATTTAATTCAATTCAATTTTATTTGTATAGCGCTTTTAACAATGGACATTGTCTCAAAGCAGCTTTACAGAACATAAGAAATGTAGTACAAAAGTCCAAGATTAATTTTAGACAAAATCACCTCTAATGAGCAAGCCTGAGGTGACTGTGGCAAGGAAAAACTCCCTTAGATGGTAAGAGGAAGAAAACTTGAGAGGAACCAGACTCAAAAGGGAACCCATTCTCATTTGGGTGATGCTGCAGAGTGTGGTTATAAATTATTATAAACACCAGAGAGTGCGATTATGAATAAAGTCCTCTCTACAGTCAGAAACAGTCAGTTGGAGTTGTGTGATGCAGATACAGCATATGTAGAATGTTATTTTGTATATTGATTAGGAGGTTGTTGTCCTCAAAGTCCACATGGGGTTGGCATCTTTTCTTTGAATGTCCGAAATCTTCATGAAGCAGAATCCAACTGGAGCTGGTCACTGCACATCATATTCTATTACTTATTTTTGGTTTATTATTTCTATTCATTCTTTCTAATCTTTCTTAAATTTGCTTTATTTACATGCACACTCTAAAGAGAAGTAGGCCATGTTTTCATTTCACTGCAAGTTTTATACTGTATATAATTGTTGCAAATAAATTCTTCAATCCTGAATATTCACAGGTGGGAGGGTGTCTCAGTGGTTAATACCCTCTGTGAACAGGATGCTGTTCCCATGAGATGAATACAAAGTCCTTCTCACATTGCTTAACATACACACAATCTGTTCATCTCGCTAAGAAAAATGGATGCTGAATTGCAGTCCAATAACAGAGAAAGCACGACAGAAAGATGTAAGGAGAAAAACACAAAGACACAGAGATAAAGAGAAACTAGGATTTGCTTGAGCAGTTGGAGGAAAGCTCAGCAATAAAGTGCCTGTTAAGTTTCAGTGTGACATTTTCAAGAAAGTCAATGATGGCATCTCATAGGCAGAAGAATGTGTGGTCATTCACATCACCACCATACCATGGGCTTCATATGATGCTTCTGTCATCAATCCCTCCTCTCTCCTTATCCTCTTGCTTTCACTTACTCTTCAATCTCATCTCCTGTGAAAATGTATTATTATTATTATTATTATTATTATTATTATTATTATTATTATTATTATTATTATTATTATTATTATTATTGTTGTTGTTGTTGTTGTTGTTGTTGTTGTTGTTGTTATTGTTGTTGTTGATGTTATATTAGTACTGTTAGTTTTATTGTTATTAATTATCATTCAGTAAATACACCTGTACACTAAAAGTTTTATTTTGTCTGTACTTAAATAAACCACTCAGAGAAAACAGACAAAAACAAAGACTGAATATAATCTTATAATGTTTAAAGCACGTTTAATAGCTTTATAGCTTTTGCTCAAACTACCTTTAAGCCCTTTTTATACCACAGTTCATAATGAAAATGTAATTTTTTTTATAATCATTGCATTTTCGATTAGGATGAGTCACTCATGACTATATTGCATATGGGAAATGCATCTTCCTTTATTCATTCATTCATCTTCACTAGCAATTAAACCCTGATCAGGGTCAACCTGGATCCAGAGCCAATCCCAGGGACACTGGATGTGAGTAAGGAGTGCACCCAGGATGGGACACCAGTGCACCAGTGCATAAAGGGTCCCAGTTCACACCTGGGGCACTTTATTGCAATCAGTCATCTACCAACAAGTTTTTTTAGTAAGAGGAATCCAGAGGAAACCAATTTCTACAAACAGGAAGCATACAAAACGAGCTATACACAGAAAGTAAACCAGGATCAGATCAGGGACCCGCTCACTGCAGCCGATACATGCGATACACCTTCACAGCATGCAAGAACATAACCCATAATGCAGTGGTTTAAAATCAGTTCCAGATCTCAACCCTTTACTGGCAGGCTGCTGCAATGATGCTTGTTAAACTAGAGCAGAACCTGGTCGCTCAACACCAGCTCCATCACCAAGAAAGCACAGCAGCGTCTCTACTTACTGCGAAGGCTGAGGAAGGCTCATTTTCCACCTCCCATCCTGATCACCTTCTACAGAGGGACCATCGAGAGCATCCTGAGAAGCTGCATCACTGCCTGGTTTGGGAATTGCACCATCGGATCGGCTCGCAAGACCCTGCAGCATATAGTGAGGACAGCTGAAAAGATCATTGGAGTCTCTCTTCCCTCTATTACGGACATTTACTCCACACGCTGCATCCGCAAAGCAGCATTGTGGATGACCCCACACACCCCTCACACACTCTTCACCCTCCTGCCGTCTGGAAAGAGGTACCGTAGCATTTGGGCCCTCACAACCAAACTGTTGAACAGCTTCTTCCCTCAGGCAAATAGAATGTCTCAACAGAGAACTGAACTAAACTGAGGAACATGGACACACACACACACACACACACACACACACACACTGAACTCAGTACTGAACTGAATGGAATCAAACACACACACATACACACACACCTGATCTTGTTTACATGTCACTTTAAATATTTGTACCACAACTTTAAACATTATAACTGTGTTAACTATTTCTGCTGCTATTCTTGCACTCACCATTCTTTGCACTCACTGTACAATACTGTTCTTTTTTTTTCACACAGTCGGCGTGTGTCTTGTTCATCTACACTGTCTCGTCATTCCCTGCACTTATGTTGTATGTTTAGTTTAAAAATTCTGCACCTTAGTTTAGCTTTATGTTTGTCCGCGTCACCCTGTATTTTGTTTTTTGTTCTGTGTAGCACCTCTGGTCCAGGAGGAACGTTGTTTCATTTAACCATGTACTGCATCAGCTATATATGGTTGAAGTGACAATAAAGCTTCTTTGACTTTGACATTGGCATAAGGAAACAGTGACTGTGTTACACTAGATGAAGTTGTAAATGAAAAAGGTTTCACAGTGGATGATGAAGATTTCAGAAGATTTCTTTATAATTCAATGTTTTTTTAATACCTCATTGCAAGTAATGTGTTCATACTGGTCAATTCAATGAGATGTAGTGTACTACAACCTGAGCATAATAGAACTACTGGAAAAATGAAGTGTGCCAATCTGGGCATGCAGTTTGTGCTGTGAGAGACAATTCAATTCAATTTGTATTAGTCACACACACAACCGAACATGTACTGTCCAGTGTCCAGTGACCTAAAAAAAATTAATTGACATAAAACAGAATATACTGGCATTGAAGTAGAACAAGAGAAAAATATTAAAATAATATATAAAAGATATGTGCAATAAAATGCAGAGCAACATCAGTGAATGTTAACTCTAACATATATAATAAATATTAACAGGAAGATAGGAGGTGGGGGTGTTGTGCAAATAAATCCAAAGTCTTGTACCAAATAATAGTAAATATTAAATTAAAAATATTAAATAATTATTAATAACAAAATTAAGTAAGTGAATGGATATAAATCCTAAATAATTAATTAATGAACATTATATAACATAACACAAATATATTACATTCATTTTAAAGTTTAATATCAAATAATGAATCCAATGGTAAGGCCTTGATCTGTAGTTCAGTTGAACTGTGTTATGTGGAACTTCATTGTACATCAACGTCCTAGAAGAAATTAAGGTAGATGGAAAATGTTGGACTTAATATGTTAATTGTTTAGCTCACAATGACTAGCCAAACTCTATACAGAATAAAAACCTACGTAGACGTTCAGGGTCTTCAATTAATACGACTATAAATATAGAGCACTTCAGCCATGGCAACATGTCCTGTCAAGGCCAGCCTATCATCAGCCTGATCAAATTCACATTAGTCAGTCCAGCAGCCTCTATACAGAGACTCAGATGCAGTAAAAATATTAGCAGCCATTACCAGGGGTTTTTACATCATAAAACTCGGGATTGCTCATAGACGAGCAATTAGAAGTGTCTGTTAGGAATGATTTATCATGTTTAATGAGGGTGAATCATTTGAATCTGGTTCTTGCTAAGCTTCACATCTATGAGAACAATTAAGCCTGAGGAGAAAAGCTCTTAATATTTCTCTCTTCAATGGAATCATTAAACATAACTCTAAAACCAGCCCTTTTGCCTCCAATTAACTGTCCCAAACTGGTTCCCACTAGCATTGGATTTTTTATTTATTTATTTTTATTTTTATTTTTTTTTATTAAAACTTACTTAGGGAACTTTTCCAAAAAAAAAAAATCGTTTGGCTTTTTCAGCTGAAAGCTAGAGATATATTTGTAAAATATCCAGGATCAGTTGTATAAATTTATATTTAGATTGAAGTAAATATTAATTACAGATATTATTAACTTTAATGTGTTAACATTCCCATGGTACAGCTTTAAATGTTGTCTTGGTGTAAATGCACTTTTTTTTTTTTTTTATCTTTGCCTTTGTTGCATTGACTACTTTAAATCATTGTGATCTGTAGTAGCTCTACAGACCTGAACACAGAGAAGGAAAGAAATAAATAATAACGACAACAAATGAGCGGGTTGGGGAATTTTAAGACATCAAAGCCCTTGCTATCTCTTGTGGCACGTAAACAGCAAAACGCTCCACGCGTCGAAGAGCTCTTTTCAGTGATTCCATGGAAGATTGCCACGTAGACAAGCATCCTGTAATAAATAAAATTAACAAACATTTCTGTAGGGTTTGTTCAAAGGCAAAGGGAGCCCAATGTTTTTGGTCCTGATAAGTGGTCTATACATCCCCACTGCTCTTTCCTGATTAGTCTAATCCAGTGAGAAGTGTGTGTCGGCGTTTTTGATGGAGCCAGACGCCGAGGACCCCGAGGGGAAAACCTTCTGATAAGTGCCTTTACCTTTCACCTCCACAGCCCCACACACACTCGACTCTAATCTCATTTAGCCCAGGAAGACATGCTCTGGCATGGGGAGCAGTGATTAGCATCCACACAGCTCACACACACACACACACACACACTCACACACACACACACACACTCATTTGCACACTCTTTCTGGTTACCTTTATCACACACACACTTACACAAAACAGACACGGTCCTCCTCACACCAGACAACAGCAAGACCAGTACCCATCACCTGGGCAAGAATCTTACACACACATTCATTACAAACACATGTGTTTGTTCAGCTAGACACTGTGTGTGTGTGTGTGTGTGTGTGTGTGTGTGTGTGTGTGTGTGTGTGCATGTGCGTTTGAGTGTGAGTGTGAGTGTGAGTGTGAGTGTGTGTGTGTGTGTGTGTGTGTGTGTGTGTGTGTGTGGGCTCATGCACAGTGGTGCTTGTTAGATTTACTTATTATTTATGTATTTGTTATAAATACATTATATATACAAATAGTTTCCCAGCTACCATAAATGTAGGCTATCCATAAACACATGCTTGCGCTCCAGTTTTTGCTGCTTTAGTTTTGCACTTAAGCAGTGAGGCTAATATAACTACGAAATAATGGAAATCTAAAATCTTTTCTACAAATATATGAGAAAAATTTTATATACATCATATATGATGCAATGCCTTCTTATTAAGCTGTTGGCCTATAGTGTCTTTTTTAAATTATGCCGACATGATGTCTAAAGCTGTGTCAGAGAAATCTATTGTGTCATGATGTCAATGAATTATATTGTGTTCCTGTGCTCAGTATCTCTCAAAGACTGGCCTACGCTTATTTAATAAAATTCCCACCTGCCCTCAGCAATAAGCTTTCATTTGGAAACAGATTAGTTGCTGCTGTTTTTTGTGTTTTGTTTTTCACATAAATGGCTTAAATATTGTAGTAATTTTTATTCAGTTTTTAGTAATCATTCTAAAATTAACAATAAGCATGTTTTCTGAACAATTTCTTGAATGTACCCATTCACCTAAAAGACTGGAGAAGCAAAAAGAGTTCTACTTCCTTCTGTTATGGACTGCCAGGGCAAAATCTTTGAACCTTATATGTTTCTGTTTGTTTGTTTCCTTGTCATGTACTCGTAGCTAATTGTCACCTCATGACAATAACCTGTAGCTTCTAACTGCCATAACTGCCACCTTTTCCTCTTTCCCATTATTGAAGAGTCAAAAAAATTGATTCAAAAAGCTTGCTATAGTATGCCAATCCTACTTTTTCTGTTTATCTTGTTACAACTTCACCATGTTACTTGATGTTCCCTGCTTGTGATATTTCAAATATTTGACTGATTACTGTTTTGCCTATGATTGACTTGGGGTGTAGCAGCATGGGCACAGTTTAACTAATCTCACATTATGAAAACTTTTACAATCAGTATATTTACATTTACATTTATGGTATTTGGCAGATGTTATTAATCGAAATAACTTAACTCTCTAACATTAGATAAATCCTGATATATCATTTGTAAATACAAGCTGTTAGATGATGGACATGATCAATGCACACATTGGTTGGGACCTAAACATTTGCCAAGCCCTTATTACAATGCTATGCTGTTGCATTATGCCATTATTGACATGAGAAGCATACCTCACAGGCTTCAAATAAACTTCTGGCTTTGAATAAACTTCTAGCAACAATGCTACCATGTGCTGTAGTGTAGAAGTGTTGTGGAGCTTAGTTCCCTCTATCCTCCTCCAAGGGTGTAACTTTGGATTGAGAAGTGGGGGTTACACAAAATGGGGGGAAATGTTTTTGATTTGAATCCCACTTCCTGCATTTTGTGGAAAATATTTTGATCTAACACAAAACAATCTAACACTGGTCTGTTAACACTTTGCTATTATCTGACTCCAACTCCACACTGACCCGACCGCTCAGTTGAGTGATCTCACTCTAACTAAAGAAGACGAATCTTGCAGACTGGATGAAGTGCAGATAAAAGGTTTTATTTGTAATCAGCACTGTTACAAGAATTGAGCTGCTCACGAATGAACATCCCAACAACTTCTGCCTGCTCATCTCAGAGCATAGCCTTTTTATACATTTCTCTTATCTTTTCATAATTTTCAAACCAACACCTCTTCGCTGGAAAAGTCCCACCTATTTTCTTTTTTGGAACTTTAGGTTCTTTTTGGACACCATTATCTTTTACTTTTTAGCTTTTTCAACTATTATTATCGTTAAACTTTTCGCGATCAATCATAAAAAATAGTGGGCATCTTTGTCGTTATCAGCAGGAATTTTTCAGCTCGCTTTTCATCCAACAGCTTATTTGAACCAGAGAGACAGCATGGGTAAGTTTCAGGGCCACTTCTTCTCTTAATTTTAATTACTATTTCTCTTTTTCTATTACATCATGTGCCAGTCTTTATGTGATATATTGTCCTGTGTATTTTCCCTCTCAGCTTTATCTCCTTCAACCCTCGACGCCCTCCGCCGCGCCGCATGTAAGCTTAGGGCTGAGCTCTCCTCATCTCAAGGCACCAACACGCCTTCAAGTGATCAAGGTGTCCTTGGGCACAATTCCAACTCTGGCCATGCCACAGTTGATGCTGCTGTTCAGGTTCCTTGTATGGCTGAGAAGGCCTGTCAGACTGACATCACTGATACTATTACTCATTCTTCAAAGGTGGTTCAAACTTGGTACAAAGTTAACAAACGTACCCAAACTGCTTGTCCCACTTGTCGTGTTAAACCTTATGCTGTTAAACCCTTAAATAGAGATGCTCAATAAACTGTGGTGCCTGATACCCAATCATGCTGTCCTCTGGTCATTTCATACACACACAAACAAGATTGCATCCAACTTCACTTCAAACACTCAAAAATTACTCCCACAATTTACATAAATTTAGGGACTATGGTGATACAAATCCAGGAAATAATTAAGTTGATTATAATAATAAATTCTGCCAAAAAGAATAGTAGGCTACTAAACTATGTATATAAAAAAAGATGTTTCTTTATTGTTTAATAAGGGCCGATCACCAAGACTTGAGAGAATCATTTTATAATGTCAAAAATGTTCACCATTAATGTTTTGTGTGTGAATAAAATTAAAATAATGTGAGACTGAAGTTCCACTGTTAAACAAACTTTTATTTCAAACTAACCGCTGTACCTAAAAATGTAAAATAAATCACTTGCTGCACAGGATGTTTGTCAGAGACACATCCACCAAACCGGAGGTGTTTAGAATAGAAAAAGCAAAAAGCTTTTATGACTTGTGTGTGTTGAATCACTATTTTGTAATATCAATTGCAGATAGACAGCAGCAATATTAATATGTAATTATATGAACATGTTGATCATTACTTTAATAATTGTCTTTCATGCATAAACAACCACCCTTAGTTAATGAACAAATTAAAAAATTTACATTCCTGGTGCTAATTTTCTTTGCAGCACAAATACCTAAAGTAGATCATTTTTATTTTCATGCAGTGTTTATGCAACACTGTATTATAGCAGGGTAGGAGGTAATGTTCTGTAATGCTTACTTCTGTAATCCAAAAGGATGGGAAAACTGATAACATAATAGATACACAACTTATTTGGTACACAGGATGCAAGATCTCACACAATCTCACAAACATAAAAAAAATTACTTTAATATAAAGAACATTTTCCATTGTCCTCCATCTATCCATTCAATCCCATCTCTCCATGTATTGTAACTATCCCACTCATCTGTCCTCTGATATGAAAACGTTATGAGTTATGATCATATTGAGTCTAACATTAAACTAGTATCCAGAGTCTGCTTGTTATACATTGCTGACAGAAAATGCGCGGTTTAAAGCGAACTCGTTTTCATGATACACAGGATGTTCTAATCTATATTAAATATTTAACTAACAGTCTGAAGCTACCTAGCAACAACAGTGTATGTTAACAATAGCTCAGTCAACGTTAGGCTAACATCAACAGGTATGGACAGTAAATATGATTATCTTGACCTGAACTATTCTTCTTGCTTTCTTTTCATCCATGATGACATTAAAGTCATCTGTTGCTGCTTCTGGAGTTTCATCCCTGACTGCCGCAACCACAATACCTGTTCATTACACCTTTCAGTGAGCTATTTTTAGAGTGTGCACGTAACGTTCCTGGACATGGACGCGTAGACACAGGTAGATTCTCTGTGTCCTGCTCAGTCCTGCTCCTCCGTGGCGATGACGGCGTGCGATATAAAAAATCATAACAAATTAATTTGAAAGTGGGGGGAGGGACGACACACAAACAGGATTTTGAAAACTGGGGGGACATGTCCCCCTGTCCGCAGTGGAAATTACACCCCTGTCCTCCTCACACAGATACACACACTGAGGTACAGTATGTAGTGGCTGCATCCATGGCCATAGATTTGGTTTGAACATTGGAGGGGTTGAAGTATGAATTGGTATGCTTCCTAATATTATTAAATTAAATGTAAAACAATAAAACTAATTATGCAGAGTATATTAAATGCATGTTGTAACTGATTTAAACTTAACATAACACATAATTTATTGTAAGGATTTAACATACCATCATGATGCAGGAAGGGGAACATCTTAAAACATTTTTGCAAGTATGTCTTGAAGTCATTTGTTCTTTAAACAATGGTAAATAGTGAGGAAACATGTTGAAAAATAAGTAAGAAGGTTGGAAGCGTAGAGGGGCGAATCAACTAGCATTGTCACAGAAGACAATGTGATATGTAGGGTCCAGTGTGAACAGCCTTGTTATTGTTGGCAACTAATGGCAACTATTAAAATAACATGTAGCAAGCATAATAATAGTCTGTTTTTGCTCAAATGTTATACGGATAGTTATGGCTAAATTGCAATGAGTTATCTAGTTAGCTACAGTGTAACTGTAATACAGTATATTATCTCATCTCTCCTTCTGAGTACATTTTTTATTTCTTTATACTCTTCCTCCCTGACCAGCAATGCAAAATAGTCTACTGGACATTGCTTCTCTTCATCTGCTCTCACACTCAAACAGCAGTGATCAAGTGGTGTGTTGTGAGACAATAGTTGGGCGTTACCACCTTGTGCATGTGAGGGGAGATTTTAGAATTTTTGTCTAACAAATATTATTTTGACAAATCCACAATTGATTCAGAAAATCAATAATGTCATAAAATCCATTACTTCTATATATGTATGTATGTATGTATGTATGTATGTATGTATGTATGTATGTGCATATGTATGTATGTATGTATGTATCTATGCATGTACGTACGTATATGTATATACTGTAAATTCCCCCAGAAAATATGCTCCTGGCTGCACCCAATTCTCCAAGCTTGAGGCCCACTTTGGTGGAGATTACTGATAGCACTGCACTATAGTGTCTGATGATCAAGGAGTAATGCAGGAGTGCGACGTAGCAGCAGTGGCAAAAGAGCAGCAGGCTGATTTTAAGGCTGATTAGCAAAAGTAAAGTTGGATTATCCACTTAACATAGTTCCTCAAATGCCTAACCCAGCTTGTGGTAAAGTCACCCAAACACAGGACTGGGCTATCCAACAGTGTATCAACATTCAAGAGCTTCTATGTCTCAAAAGAGCACAGAAGCTGTGATATGAGAAAAAATGTATACACAATGTAGAAGTACTAAGGTTGAGATGTATGCTTTGAGTTCGAGTGCACCAAAAGTCTCACTAATAGTGCAGGCTGATGAAGCTCTGCACTTAAATCTGTGCAGCATGCAGCACAGAATGAATAGTTAAGCAGGATACAGAGCTTGTCACACTGGCGTTGCTACAAAACACAGAATAATAAATAATGATTCCTATTAGATAAGATCATTGCCACACCAACAAACATGGTTCATGAGAGTGCAGAGTTATCACTGTATTGTATTGGAAAACATACAAGATCATACAAGATCCACAGCAACTGGCTAAACAGACTGCAAAAGTACAGTCAATATTACAGACAATAAAGTCTTGGACCAGACCAGTTCTATCTAATATGCGTGTCAGATTCAATGTGATGCAAGCAATGAGAAAAATTGATTGTTGCTATAGACCCAGAAGAAGAATTTCCGCATTTAGATGTTGTGGGATGCAAGAGATTTCCCTTCATTAAATATATGTGGAGTGACATGCTGTAAACTTCCCTATGGATTGGCTTTAGCACCCAGAATGTACACAAAGTTCACAAAGTTGCCTTAAACTCCCTGTAAAGGACAGCTCTGTATGTACTCCACTATATGGACAGTTGCTGACTGGACAGTCCTAACGGCATTTATCTAGACAAACAAATGACGTGTGCACATATGTACAGAATGTGCTAGAATTGAAAAGTTATCACAAAAAAGAGTCACTTGACTTGTTTTCAGACTGTTTAATGGCATAAGGGTCAACATATTCTTTATACACTTTTGATGGGTGAAAGAATCAAATTGGTCATGAAATTGCGAGTGGCCAGACATTCTACATCTAGTAGGGATTTTATTACTTGCAACTCTGAAACTGGGCTTGTCCACCTACCACATGCCATTTTGATGTGGGTTTAACATTCTGTACCTGTCATCCATATCACAAAAGCAGACGTCACTAGTAATATGTGTGCACACCCTTAGGCATTGAACCAGCATGAATTATAATGACAGATGCCTCACAGCAAGGCTAGTGGATTGTTTAAAAAAAAAACTTAAAGGTAAAAGAAAAGTGGGGAAAGTCTTTACATCAGTATATTGATCTCTAACTATAAAAACCTGTGAGGCTAGTTCTGCACAAACCCAGAAGGGGTCACACATATTATTACAGAACAACACCACAGAGAATTTTTATATCAGCCACCATATTTATGCATGTAGGCTCTGGAAGTGGACAGAGGAACAACTTTCTTAAGAGCTGCCTATTGTCTGCCAATTTAGAAGTAGGTAATTCAGTGAAGTTGAGGCGGCATTAACAAAAAAGACTGTTCCCTCAGCAACAGATGCACAAATAGCACATGGTTCTAAAATAAATCATAAAGGGTATTTTCTGGCACTTTTAACTTTTGATGCCACTGTTAAGTAAATGTGCTAATAAACAATAAAAATGATGAGTAAAAAGTCTGGATTTGGCTTATGTCTCTTCTGGAGCAGTGTGGTTACCAGTATCAGATTAATTCTGTTAGCTCACATACCACAGATATCTTGTTTACACATATCAAATGAGGTACACTTGTTGGTCTTATGGCAGAATTGGTCCTTCCTTTTGTTTACAACATGTGTACAACATTATCACTTGACAGTAAATTGATAACACTAGAAAGATGTGTTCTGTCCTGTTACTGTGTTCTGTCCTAGTACCATTGTAGGGAAGGTAATATTTCCCTTTGTAATTACAGGTCTGTCTCTTTTAACAATTAACAGGTTGAGTGATTGTCAGTCTCACTAAAGTGTAGTTTCTTAATTATTTCTGAGTGCTGTTTGTTATTGTCTGGCAAGGTGCACTGTCAGGACATATTATGAACTTTCAGATGGTTTGTGATATACAGCCTCAACTAGGAAACCACCCAGATGATCCTTTAATGAAAGGACATACAACAAAAGGTTACATATGTAACCCTGATTCTTGTTCTTGTCAACCTCAATGACCTCAAGAATGGCCAGAAGACACCCATATTGTAGAGGGCCTTTTTATCAGCTATATATTTGATGTCATGGTTACATGGTCACATTTACTATAAGTGCTCAGCATCAAAAAGATAAAACAGGAAAACTCCACCAGGAACAAAGGAAACCACCTTAGTGGTCATCCAGTCAACTGTAGAACTATGTTTAAATATGCAGCCTTCTCTGACTTCCAGCTGTTCTCTCTTTTAGGAAAGCACCTGTGAGAATATCTAATTAAATGTAAGCAATTACATTACATGTATTAAAATAATAAAAGAACAGATAGGCTTTAAGTGTTTCTGTAACTTTTAGATAAAATATGGGCTGAAAATCTGAAGGATGTAAAAGATGACTAATGAATTAAAATATATAACCAGTGACGACACACTTAGAACAAAAAAAAACAAAGGAAAAAAAGCACTAAGCAGGACTGTCAGGCTCACAGTATTTATGCCAAATTGAGGTTGAAGGTGGAAAAATGCAGTGCATGAGTGGCATTTTTGGGCTTGTTTAAAAATAGTCTGTGGTCACCAATATTTTATTTTGTGAATCAATTTCCAGAAACATAGGTTATGGCAAACAAAGGGAAAGTTTAAATGTTGCCAGTGGATCTATAATGTACACAACTATTTCTGTTGCATCATCACACCGAGGAGAAAACTTTAGTCCTGAAATGAGAATTTTCTTTTGGATGTTTATATTTTAAGATGTAGGACATCAAGTGGACACAAAAATTAAATAGTGAACTGTATTGCCACTGTTCTGTCATTTAACATCACCTTTTTGGGCAAATTTCAGGTCTCTTTGTTTGGTTGATGAGATGCACAGTAGGTTTGGTGGTAGGTTTCCTGGTTGACATAACTTTTCTTTAATGTTATTTAATTTTTCTGACTTTAAATTGCTACAAAATCTCTGCCAGATTTGCTAAAGAAAAAAGAGGAATGCGGACCTGTAATCCAAAAAGGATAATAATAATAATAATAAGTATTTATTATTATTATTATTATTATTATTATTATTATTATTATTATTATTATTATTATTATATGAAGTTATGAATGCTTCTACTTTAGTGTATGACAAAGTTGCCATTTATTTATTTATTTATTCATCAATCATTAAAACAAGACAACCACAGCCCTAAGACAGCTTTTGAGTTTTTGCATTGTTGACAGATAATTGCAGATAATTGTATGAGTTAAAGGAGAAAGACAGTTACACCCAGATTCAGGTATATTAATTAGACAACAGACCGTCATGGCCCAGTGATTTACACTAGAAGATATGACGGCTCTGATTACCCAATACTTCACAAATGGTAAAAAAGATGGACAGCTTTTTATCCTTGCTGGTGGAACATGTCACAGAGCTCTTTCGACAAATCCATTTCATTTTGTATTACTTTTGCAATGCAGGCAAATATGTATGTTTTTTTATATGATTATTTATTCTCAGAGTTACATGATTTTCCACATTCTCATACATACTTTCATATGAGACTTTGGGTTCAGGTCATTTGAATTGACTTTTCATAGTATTTTAATTAATCAGTATACATAAAAGAGTAGTGTCTCAATTCACACATGTATGAGAGATATAAACAAATAGAAGTGTAAAACAACCCAAGCAATGGATTATTTACAAACACTAATGTCCATACAACTGACACTGTTTGCTCTAACCTGGTATCATTTAGCAGAGTAGGAAGGATGTGTGATGTCAAATCAATAGAATGGAGTTTTAGGAAACATATGTTGACTTAAGGAGTGTATCTCATATATTATTTAAACGAAACATCCTGAAACAGATACTGTACATGAATAATTTATACACAGGGGATAACATGCACAGTAGCTCACAGTAGCTCATACGAAATTCTGGCACTATAATCTGATTGATAAGTAAATCATTTTAATTATTTGATGTGACTCAAACTCAAATCACTCAAACAGACAACCTCTAACTACACTAATGCTCCTGAGCCTGCCATAATACAAGTATGTGTTCAATGCTTCTTGTTATTGCAGAAGTTAACAATACATTTTGTCGCTTATATTCATTCATGGGGAGCCTGTGCCTATCTCAGGCGTCATTGGGCATCAAGGCAGGATACACCCTGGACGGAGTGCCAACCCATCGCAGGGCACACACACACACACTCTCATTCACTCACGCAATCACACACTACAGACAATTTAGAGATGCCAATCAACCTACCATGCATGTCTTTGGACTGGGGGAGGAAACCGGAGCACCTGGAGGAAACCCCCAAGGCACAAGGAGAACATACAAAGTCCACACACACACGGCGGAGGTGGGAATCGAACCCCCAACCCTGGAGGTGTGAGGCAAACGTGCTAACCACTAAGCCACCGTGCCCCCTGTCTCTTATATTATTGGGGGTTTTTTTATATCGGAAATCCGAAGAAATTAATTGCATAGGTAGCCACCCAGAAACAAAACTAATTTGGATTAGGTGAACCTGTCACTGACTTGATGACTAAACCAAACAAGTCATCATACATGTAAAACATTTATATTTTAATCTCAGATACTGCATATCAATATCTGACATATGCTTTAATCACACTTTAATCATAATGATATCATTACAATACAATATTATTATATATTATTATATAATCGGAAGATCAGAGGTTCAAGCCCCAGCACCGCCAAGCTGCCACCGTTGGGCTCTTGAGCAAGGCCCCCAATCCACCCTGCTCCAGGGGCGCTGTATCATGGCTGACCCTGCGCTCTAACCCCAACCCCCAAGGATGGGATATGAGAAGACAGAATTTCACTGTGCAGTAATGTACTGTATATGTGACAAATAAAGGCAACTTAACAATTAAAAACTCCATATAAATGCCTAGAGTTTCACACATTGTTGCCACTAATACAAAATGTAGAGCTCCCCCACCTGCTAACTGCTTAATTACAATTCATACCTTCATCACCAGTAACAGTTTTATCCTGGTCAGGGTCATGGCGGATTCAGAGTCTATGTCAAGAACACACAGGAAACCCGCACGAGGAGAACATGCATAGAAACGTCACACAAACTGTAACCCATCCCTATAAAGATTATTTTAATTAAACTTTAGTTGTTAATATTTGTTAATAAACTGTTCATCAAAATGAAAAACACAAGTAGCAAAGCAAACATGAAAGCAGCTCAGTAAAGCTGTTCACATCACAAATGCATTTTCTTTTTTTTAATGAATCTCTCATGTATAAGACCATTCAAAAATCCATTAAAGCATTCACTTATCATCTAGACTTGTACATAGTAAATGTGTTTAATTATCATTTATAAAATATTAAGTCATACAATGTGAAATAAGACAGTTTGATTGTGCTGATTTCTTTTTTCAAAATAATTAGATTTAATTGAGTTAGATGTCCAGGAATCCATTGTTTTAAAAACGCATACAGTTTAGAACCTCTAAAAATTTCAGCAACGCATAACATGTCCTTTCAAATCTGATGACCACCAAATTCAGACTAAACAGCGGCCCAAAATATCCTTTCTTGTGAGTTTTGAACGTTGGTCATTTATTACAAATGGTCATTTATTTCAAATAACATTTTGTTAAATGTGAGCCAAAATCATCACAATTAAAAGAACCAAAGACTTAACCTACTTCAGTCTGTGTGCATTGAATTTATTTAATACTTGAGTTTCACAATTTGAGTTGAATTACTGAAATAAATGAACTTTTACACGACATTCTAATTTATTGAGATGCACCTGTGTTTGTCCTTGTTTGATTATAATATTTTATTATGTCATTGTCATCTCCATGTTCTGGTAAGCACTCATGAATTCACCTGCAAAGCATTATCAGGCTCTCTTTTCAAACAAACACAAAGCCATGTTTGTTCTGGTCTTATTCACAGGAAGTCATCATCATATAACCAAGGACCTTACCTTGAAGACACTTGTGCCCAGCAATTCATGAAAAAGAAGTGCACAAATCCAATGTTATTCCAATTGCATTTGAGTTATATTTAATAACAAACACTGGTCACCTCCACACAAAAAAGACTGCAAGACCCCTGATCCTGTCCATGTCTACCAAAAAGTTTGGCTAGACGGTGATCTAACCTGGTACTCAGCTGTTAGATATACTTTTCATTGAATTCCTGCAGTTTATTGAGAGCTAAAAGTCTATACACTAGTGCCATACAGAGCACAATGGCGCTACCTTGTCAACATCGTCGTTGTACTTAAAGTAGTCTACCACCTACATAATGTCTGACTGGCAGGGCTTGTGTGGAAGGTACGTCCCAGTGAAGGACAGAGTAGATGGGGGCTGACAAATTGTGCTACATTTAGTAATTATACGCCAACAAAAGTGCACATATATGGAGCTGGTTAATAGGTGTAGAAACATGGCAGTAATTCATTATAAATACTACATTATACATACTCAAATTGGATTTTTAGCTTTGAATGGATGGACATTTCATTAATTCGCTAATACAGACTATGAGTACTTTAATTAATTAGTATTAGGACACTGTACCAGCAGTCCTGCAAGTTGTGAGAGGGTTATAAGTTTGAATCTTGGGACTACTGGAGAGACACTGTAAGGTCCATGAACTAAGCCCTTACCTCTGACCTGCTCCAGGGTCAGGTGGAGAGGGTTCCCAGGAACACCAAGCATGAGGCAAAAATACACCTTGAATGGGACAACACTCCATCACAGGGCATCATTTGCAGGGTACACAAATTCGCACCTAGTGGCAATTAAGAGTAGACAGTCCACCTACCTGCATGTTTTTGGAAACTTGGATGAAAGCCATGAGTATTCAAGGAGAACATGAGAAACTCCACACAGACAGTAAACCTGTGAAGCAGCAATGCTACCCACTATTACAATTTTAATAATAATCCTATCATTCATCATCATCATCATCATCATCATCATCATCATCATCCTCAACAACAACATCTTTTAAATATGCTTTGTTTGAATCAGTAACAGGACTTCTAAGTTGTAAAAAAGTTGCATTCAATGAAGAAGACACACATTACAGAAATACTATATTAGCATAAAAAGCTCTGCACAAGTTGTTGCCTGAGAAATTGCGTTTGTTTGTGTTCTTCATAGCAACTAGTATAGAACACTGTGTTTAAAAATAAAGAAAACCAACTATACGTGTGAGGTTCACATTTCATATTACATTTTAAATATACGTTTCAAATGTGTAAGTAATCTGTGTTTATTTTTAATAAAAAGATGTAAAAGGCAAATTAAAAGAAAATCTGGTGGCTTTGTTATACTGTGTCCTTCACTGCCAAGCAACATAATGTTCCTTTGACATATCCTGTAATGAAGCCTATCTTGATAGGAATGATCTCTTTCTGGATGACCCCACACACATCCACAGGGCATGAGGGCTCACTGAGTAGTTTAATGTTGATGAAAATTGTGTAAACCATATGCTTTTGGCCTTCACAGTCACCGGATATCAACCCAACGTTAGGGACATTTTGGGAGATTTTGGTCCAGTGTGTTAGACAGCACTTTGTACCACCATGTTTTGGAAGAATTTGTATTTATACTTCAAGTACAGTTTTATGATGTTCTTGCTACTCATGGTAGTCTAAGACTCTTTTGTTGTTGTTTTTTTCCATTAATTTTTTTCACCTGCCTGTATCAGTCAAAATGGCATACAATATGAACACATATATCCCTGGTGGGCCTTTCTTTGTTTTTTGGTATGATCCTACATGCATTGATTTATAGTGGCTGAATAACATCAAAGTAGGGATAAAGCAGTTGTTCCACCCTTTGATGAAATGCAAATCTGTTAAAGGGGTTATACATCTATGTGTTTCTGTGGTGCAATGCTTACATTCATGCCTGTCTGTGCATGTATATGTTTGCATGATAATATGTGTTTTTGCATATGAGGATATTATGCTTCATTATATACCCATGTACTTCTTTATTACTGTCATTACTGGATATTATTGGTATCATGATTGAATTGTTTGTTTGAATAATTGCATTGTTCTGCTGCTTCCTCTGTTATTGTGGATATATAGTTCTGCATCACTTGTATTTCTGTCAGGTTGAAACGCTAGATCTTGTATGCTGCTGCTCTTGTAATTTTTGGATAAAAGTATGTGATAAAGGAATACATGTGATGTTGCCTAAATGTGAAAGTGGCTGTAAAATGTGTATATGTATATATGTATATGTACGTGTATGCCTATATGAGTACATATGTGGGTGTGTATGTTTAAGTGATTGTGTGTGAGTATGTGCGGATGTGTGTGTATGAGACAGACACAGAGACTTTATCCATATTGTCCCCTTCACTGAGTCGCAGGGGGTAAAGTCTCAGTGTAAATCACTTTTCCTTCTAGAAGGCGCACGTTTAACCAGCCGTGCCGTGATTCCTTTTCTCTCAGCGCAGGCCTCTCCGCATTTTCTTATCAGCTCCTTCACCAGTTCATTTCTTTCCAATGAGAATCCGGGGACCCCCAAATTCAAACGGCAGCGCCTCGCTGCTTTCCTTCAGTCTTCAGTTCGAATGGAACCCCAGATCCAATTTCAGATAGACTGCAGGCTTTAGCACTGATGCTTTTGAGACTCTCCCACACAGAGACAATAGTTAGGAGCTTAAAATGAGAATCAGCCCGACCCTAAACCAACCAATAATATTCTTATTTAAATGTAATATATTACACATCGAACTGCATCAGGTTTGAGATAACCATATGACTGGTTGAGAATAATAACATATAATAATAATAATAATAATAATAATAATAATAATAATAATAATAATAATAATAATAATAATAATAATAATATATTGTAAACAATAAACAATTATTATTGTTGTTATTATTATTACAGTACATTGCGTTTTGCTATTTGCTTTGTTTATTGTTTTATTGCAGGAGAAAATGATTACGCTTAGACATAATGGAAGATATTTTCCGAGCCACAATATCATATCACACTCAATTCATGCTCATTGATTTCAGGATGACTTTACAGGAGACAATTAAGTAAATGACCCATGGGATTCAATTAAAAGTGTCATGCCCCCTTTTTACTTTTGTTTCACATGCTTGATATTTTGGTCTCAATGTGTTTGAAGAAAAGAAAAGGCTCTACATGACCTCCTCCTCCTCAATGATTTTATCATTAAATTAAGCCTATAAATGACCTGAAAGCACTAGCTGTGGCATGAAATTAAATAAAAATAAAGAACAATTATGCTCTTTTTCCTCTGATCACCAGCTAAAAAGGAGTCCAGCGTAGATAAGGCACAGCTCACAATAAAAACGTCCAGAGGAATTTAAAATGAATGAGAGAGGAGGTTTTGAGGGCCGTAGTGTCAAATCATAATTTCCCCTCTATTATTTTTCCTCTAAACGTGAATTTTGCAGAAAACAGACTGTGTCAGTTCAACATGGCCTGAAAGATCACAGCTATAAATTAACATCCAATTATACACACATTTGCTCAGTTGTAGCACTATCAACTTCACTAAACACCACCAAGGACATATTCATAAAAAAGGTTATGTATTGTGACTATAAGGATTTTTGATGATCCTTTAAATCATTTATATTAAAAAAAAAAAACCTTCATTTTTAAATTAGAATATTTCACAGACTGAATGATTTATCCTACTTTTTTAAAACAATATTTTATCAAGATGTAGAGGTCCGGAGGCATCCATATATTGTCTACAGAGCTTTGAATTTGATCAACTGAGACTGAGTTCAGTGAGTCCACCTGATTGAGCTACATATATATTTATGGAAGTGAGCCTTCATTTAGTAAAGTGATCCTTGAATTAGGTCTATTAATGGCACGTTTCAAAGTTGCTTTGGGGAGCTGATGTAAAACTTGGGTTCAGTGAAGTATCACCCTCATTTACAGGGGCAGATAAGAGGGAAAGCTGTCACAGAAAATCTCCCTCCCTCCTCCTTTCTCCCCTTATATTGAATTGCACCTTGGGCAATAGTGCAGAATGGTGAATCTTAACTTCGCCCAGCATGTGTTCTTGGCAGATAAGTAAACAATCTGGATGTGAAATGATTTTTTTTCGTGTTTAATTAATGCAGTAATGCTATTACACCTCGCTGTGCAAATCCCATTGCCTAAGACCTGAGACAATAGGCAAAAAGTGAATCGCAATCCTCCGCCTGTTTCTGCAGCCAAAAACTGTTGTGCGAGTGTGTTTTCTCTTACACCATAGATATAGCTCCTGAAGATCACAGAAATGTTAGCTTTAAGAAATACAATATGGTTAGAGAAATCTGCACGAATTATAGTGATTATGTGACTTATTTGTCATTTGATACGCCGATGTGAGACTGACAGTTACTTGTGACATGTTTGGATGTTGCAACGTGATGCAACGTTTGTCCGCAATAACAATTTCCCTGTGTGTTTAACAGAATATAACAATATAAGACATTGTGGATTATGAATCCGGTTTAATAATGAAAATAAAAAAATAATAATAAATGCTTCACTTATAGGACCGGACCGCGCTCACGTGTACGCGCAGGCAGGTTAAATTATACGTTATTTAATTGTAAGTAAAAACGTAGCATTGCTTCTTGTTTTTTTAAGTTTAACAAATAATGAAATAAACGACAATTAACACATTTTTTTTATTACATCTAAGATAAAAATGCTTTAATGAAGACCTGTACTGTTAACACACAGCCTACAATTTAGAATCACATGCGAATGAGATTTTTTAGAAATTAATTCAATTATTATTCAATTATTTTTTAGGGCTCTTAGCTTCAATTCTACCTGGAGCTCTTTCTAATAGGTAACACTCAGGTGAAGGGTTCTCTATAGAACCATTAAGGATTTCTCCAGAATGAAACTCGAGAATCTATTAAGTGTCCAAATCAGTGTTGATTTAAATCCAGTTGGCCTAACATAAACACTACATAAATATTGCTGTGTATTAAAACAAATTAACAAAAAAAAAAAAACAATGCCAGCTTGTCAGTGCTTGTCTCTTAATCGAGAGTTGTAGTTAAAGGCGTATGATCAGCTTTTTTATTTTGAGCTGAGGTGTGTTCATGTGCTGTGGGTGTCGATGTAGGAGAGTCGAGCAGGCTGAGCAGGTCAGACTGGCATGAAACCCTTTGGGTGACACACACACAACCAAACATTAGCACATAACCGAGTATCACATTCTCTCTCTCTTCCTCTCTCTCTCTCTCTCTCACTCTCTCACTCCCCCACACACACACACACACACACACACACACACACACACACACACTCTCTCTCTCTCTCTCTCTCTCTCACACACACACACACACACACACACACACACACACACACAAAAACACTCTCTCTCTCTCTCTCTCTCACACACACACACACACACACACAAAGTGAAGAAGCCTGACCTGTTCAGAAACAAGATAGCCTTTAACCCATAGATTACACTGTCAGTATTACAGATCGGAAATTAACAGAAATAATAAAAGATATTCCTTGATGACGCTGCTACTAGATAAACCAGTAACTGATAGCTTACGAAAAATCCCTTTGGGGTGAAATGACAACAGACAGCGTTTATATAAATTCAGCTCCACGCAAATGAACACTGCAGGTTCATTCTGTACTGTAGGGAGTTAGATTAACTTCAACACTGTGTGAATTACTCCTTCATTACGTTCAGCGCTTTGATCAGTTGACGAGAGAGCTTAGAAGTAAATATTTAGTAGTGTGTGTGTGTGTGTTAATTTAGCAGCACACAGCCCTTATAATTATTGTAAAGGCTAATTCAGGTTATTAAGTAACAATATTAGAGGTTTTTTTCTAAGTATATAACACACTGTTCATAATTAGGTGTTAATAGAATTTTACATAAATTCTGTAGTTGTTAATACAACATTGTAAGTGTTAATTATAAACTAATTAACATAATTCATACGACACATAGGAATTGTTCCGTGTTAGTGGTGTCAGTCAGATGCAAACCACATCTTTGTGCCTACATCAGAAATATTATAATCATTTTCTGAGACGCCAAAGCTTTATTACTCCTGCGCCCAAATCGGAACAGATGTTAAACAGCGTGAGTCATGTGGATGCTGTTGTTTAGTGTCAGGATAAATTGTAATTCGTGTCTTTTGTTCGAGGCGTTGGGTTTGTCGGAAAGACCTTAATTGTTTTGCCGTCTAATTTGGATCGAAGGTCCCTAAAGAGTTGTGAGAAAGCCGAAGGTTTGACAGCGGTGTTATCTCAGTGTCATATCTCCCCTCTCACACACTTTGCTGTTTACACACTCCTGCTGCGCCTCCGCATAAATCCTGATGCAAATGCATGCTTAATTATTTTTTAACATACTGTCCATGCAATTATTATTACCTTACATTTAACACCATATAAGATCATTGTAGGTCAGCCATTTAAAGGTTTAATGAATTAAAAGAATTCAAATAAATTGTTTTAAAATCTTACTTATTATTATTATTATTATTATTATTATTATTATTATTATTATTATTATTATTATTGACGTAATGCATTTTGTGTAACAAGATTTTAGGTATAAATATAACCTGTTTGAGGTGTTAATTAACTTCGAACCTATACAGTGATTTAAAACACAAAATGATTTCGTCGAAATATGCGTAAAATAGTCAATATAACCACGTTTGTATAATTTTGAAGACAGATTGTCTTTATTCAAAATGTCTTTGCTCAGGCAAATGAACAAAGAATCGAGGTATCACGCATTTGGATACATCTTCCTTTCCATAACATTAGTACAGCTTTTAAATTACCATCGCAGTTTAAAAAATAATAATAATCATAATAAAACCACAACATTAACTGCTTCGTTTCAAACGCCAGCTTTCTTCCTCAGATGAATTGAACGTGTGACTAGCACTGAACCACAATTTGAAAAAAAAGAAAGAAAATGTTTTAAAAAAAAAAAAAAAACAGACAAAAAAAAGATATTATTTTTTCATTTGATGTTTTAAATAGTTTGTCTAATTTTATGCACCAGTTTGATAAATAGCCTATAAACAATATAACCCGTATGTTCATCCAACTCAAAAAGTTCTAAGCGTGATCCAAACCGTTTTATCTGAGTGCTAAAATATAAGTACAATATACAAGAGATATGATGGGTGAATGTCACTTGTGCAAACCAAATGGGCTTTAAAAAAAAAAAAAAAAAAGAACAATAATATCATGAAACAAAATTATTATTAGTATAGCATCAAAAATGTACATAATAAATAAAGTTAAAGGCATCCTTAATAGGATAGCCGTTAATAAATGTTATAACATTTACATTTCTTACAGTTCAGGGCTCCTTGATCTCTCACATCTACTCCCAAGTTCCCATACAGAGGTCCGGAGGGGAAAATCGAGCATGATGAAAAATCGAGTCTTTCTCCAGTTCTCAAAGTCCTCACGGCCTCTGTACAAAATGAGCTTTGCACTTCTGTATGGTCGCATCATGCAGCGCAGAGATCAAGCTTGCAAAGTGCGACATTTAGGTCAGTTTACGCGGTTCAAGTCTTCAAAGAGCAACAGTGTCTTTTTTTGCTGTTCTATATCTGTTTTATGACCTGTTTTTTTTCTTTAACATTATTCAAGTTTCCAAAAGAAAATTGTCTTTTTCCTCTCTCTCTCTCTTTTTTTTTTTTTTTACAGAGGGTAATATCACTGAAGTTTCCGTGGAGAAGTGCGTTTTCTTCTGAGTTCAACACCCCCATTTGCGTGGCTATTAATTAATTCATTTATTTTACATCGGTAGAGTTTCCAGTTAGAGACGTCTTTTGGGGTTCAACGTATTTTAAGTTCAAAGAGCAGAAGTGTCTTTAGTTTTAACACGGTAGAAGTTTTCGGAGAGCTCGACTGTCTGTTTGCTCTTGTAACTTCGATCCTCTTTATGTGAGTGTGTGAGAGTGTGTGTTTTAAGTGGTTCAAGTTTCCAAAGTCAAAATTGTCCCTCTGCTCAACTTTCGGGTGGTTATTTTACATGGCCGTGGCATGCGCCGTCGGATAAGGGTCGATGCCGCTCTTCCCCATACCTGGGAAGAGGATGTAGGCGACGGGCGGCTGCAGGCTGGACGCCGCTGACCATGCTGTGCAGTTGCAGGGCACTACATACCCCGGGTTGGTGGGTGACGGGTGTGTGTGTGTGTGCTGCCCCGGACACGCCAGGCCGCCAAAAGCGCCGTTCTGGTAGCCGAGTGATGAGGCATAGGGCAGCGAACCGGCGGCAGCGGCGGCAAGGGCGTGTGGCATATCGGCCATCTTCTGCGCAGCGCTGGAGCTGAACTGACTTGGGTCAAGGAACGAGTAAGGCGCAGAGGCCGCCGGAGGCAAAAACGCACGCGCCTTTTCCGACCCGGAAGCCAGCAACGAGTCGGCACCGGAAACCGGAAGTGCTTTCAAGTGTTCAGCATCGCCCAAGTAGGGCAGAGGGAACACGTATCGGTCCTTCTTGAGCAGGTTCTTGGGTTTGCGTCGCGGCCGGTACTTGTAGTCCGGGTGCTCTTTCATGTGCTGCGCACGCAGCCGCTTGGCCTCGTCAATGTAGGGACGCTTCTCAGACTCGGAGAGAAGCTTCCACTCAGCACCGAGCCTCTTGCTGATCTCAGAGTTGTGCATCTTGGGATTCTCTTGGGCCATTTTCCTTCTCTGGCCGCGGGACCATACCATGAAGGCGTTCATGGGCCTCTTGATGTGATCGGCCGGCTTGGACATGGCTTTTTTAAGCGACACGAACACCGATCAGTCCTTGTAAAATAACGTCAAAATGTTTATGCCACCAAAACAGAGTGGAGAAAATTATTCACCTTGTTGACGGACGCCGATCATGCCACTTCTGGAGAGTCGGAGAAGAACTGTAAAAAAGGCATCGGTGAAAAAAATCCAACCGCGCAACTCTTTCGAGTTTCGGCAAATCGTTAGAAATGTTTCTTTCCTCTTCAACACAGTGTGCAGCAGCCAAAAATCCGCCGAGGTGAGGCAAAAAAAAAAGTCCCGTGGTCGACGAGTGAACTCTGGGTGTTTGTGTGTCTGTCTGCGTGTGTGTATATGTGTGCATGTGTGTGTTTTCTCTTCCCTCTCGGAGGTTTGTCGTCTTTTGCGAAGCACCTGGCTTAGGAAATGAGTAGAAAAGCTCGTGAATGGAAGCCAAAAGGCGGCGGAGTTGAAAGGCTGGGCTGCACATAAACGGCAGGGCGTTCACTGTCCAACCTGAGCGCCCAATCAGCACTAAGACACACACACACACACACACACACACACACACACACACACACACACTTAGCGCAACACCTACGGACAAAATGCACACGCGCGCGCACCATACGCACACACGCACACACAAACACACACGCACACACAAACGTACGCACACACACACACACACACACACACACACACACGCTGCGCAGACCATATCACAACGCCAATAAAGATTTGAGGAGGCATGAATAAAAGGAGGGCCAGCTACTCCACTCTTCTTCATCCCCTAAATCCTTTTAGTATAAGTTGTACAAACACACACACACACACACGCACACACACACACACACACACACACCTCTGTTATCCATATTAACAATTTTTAGCATGCGCGGCAATTGTTTTTAAAGGAGCAAAAATAATCATATAAGTTGATAGTCAGGGTCACGAGACGTCTAATGTTAAATAGCGTATAAGAAAGGTGATTATTATAAATGCTGACTGCGCCAACAAAATAAGAACAGTATAAAGTCTATTGTATTTATAAAGCAGTTGTCATATGTGTTAATTTATTTTAATGCATTTGTATGTTAATTTACATTGGGTTTGGTCACAGAGATGGATTGATTTGTTTATTGCAAAACATACACACTTTAGACAGCAAGGCGGTAAAGCGGTGGCGTTTGGGGGTAAATGGGGAAAATAACACAATTAAAAGATTAAAAGTTCTCCAGCAGCAGCTTGTATAAATACATGAAACACACCCTAAATATAATATATAATAATGCGGCTATTGAAATAAAAGTACTGTGCGTCAGAACAGTGTCCCCTCGGGCCAATATTTATTAAACGAGAATAATTGTCCAGAAGTCTCCCGGGACAGGCTGCGCGCGCGCGCGCGCGTGTGTGTGTGTGTGTGTGTGTGTGTGTGTGTGTGTGTGTGTGTGTGTGTGTGTGTGTGTGTGTGTGTGTGTGTGTGTGTGTGTGTGTGTGCACCTGTTTCTCAGCTCTGATCTCCCAGCAAAGCACCCTGGTGTAAAACATGCCCACATAGACCTCATACTGAATGGAGGTCAGCACACACTGATGTCCACACTCCAAAATCTGACATTATGAACACTTTAGAGCTTTGCCCGTTGTCAGCGTATGCGTTGTGATCATTGTGATGCCACTGGGGTTGTCGCATGGGAAAACAATTTGGATATATTGTTTCTGTATTAATTATTTTTCTTTTGGCTTAACAGGAAAAGAAAATCCGTATAGTATCACATTATTGGCTCCAATAACGATTAAAAGAACTTTCAGTTAATTCTGCATTTCTGAATTTGCTTGGTCAAATTATTAAAATAACCACATTTAGAATATTGGATATACATTTTTCATTTTAAAAATGAATATGCTGGTGCTCTTATGCCAAAGTAAATTCGGGTTGAATATAAAGTAAAACAAATGGATGTTTGAAGGCTTCCTGGTCACACCGGAATTTGTCTTTCTTTCTGTGATTTATTTATTTTTTTGCTCCCAGAGGAAGATGTTTAAGGCAGCCTGTACTGAAGGACATTAACATGTAAATGTGACTGTTTAAAAAAGATCAGTGTAGTAAAATCAGCCCGAGGCAAGACAAGCTGAGAAAGCTGATCTATCAGAGGCTGGCTCTGATTTGATTCCTCACTGAAATACAGTTTTGGCCCAGTGTGATCTTTAGCACAGAGAGATGGCCCTGAAGATGTGCCTGCAATTTAGCATTTTTCTACTTTCTTAATATAGCTGCATGGTATATTAATCTACATTATAAATTGCGCATTTCATATTTCCACAATCTAGCCTACAAGCGAGAGTCTGGATTAAAAACATCAGCGCCCATATTTCACCAAGACAGTGCAAATTACTGTGCGACTTCTTATCTAAGCTACACTGGAATGTAGAGCTGTTATAAATTAATATTGTTGTAAGTCTTTTTTTTTTTTTCTTTTATGTTTCAGCAAAAACACCCAGAACAACACTTGTTTCAGTAACGTGTATACCACGTTAGAATGCAGATATTTAGAACCAGTAATAATACTGAATATTACAAACAATAAATTTAATAATAAGAGAAAATAATTATTCTTGTACACGGTATAATATGAACTGAGTAGATTTAAGTAAAGGTGGTTATATGCTTATATGCTGATATCTATCGAGCTTTGCCTCTCATCCTCCCACTCCATTTCACCAGTGTGTAGCAGAAGAATAAATTACAGCGGGAATTAATGTAAATTATCGGGGGTGAAGGGGGGTGTAATTCTCATGAACACCCTCCATTTTATCCATAGAGAAGAAATCTGCTTAGAACCAAACACATGTAAAGAGTTGTGAGATAAATCATACTGTAAACATTTAGTTATTAGGAGGCAATCACAATAGTATCACGTATAGAATTTGCATTGCATTTCTATGTAGTTTGATTTAAAGAAAAGTGTCTAAAGTGTCTATTTTTATTATAGAAATCCCAGCGCTCATTAACTGCCTTTGTCTGAGACATAGGATTCAAAATCTGATTGCATCTAGTGAGCACAAATAGTGGAGGGGTGAAATTTTGTGGAATTAAACCAACATATTTAAATTTTAGAAAATGTATTAGATTGCTATGGAGCTGGAAATTAATGCAAAGAAATAATTCAACTGGAAGTGAGGACGCTAAATTGTTTTAGGAAGATAAATATTATTTGTGCTCATTATACGGTATTTGTGCTTCTCCTAAGAGTGATTTTTTTTTAAATAAACACAAAAATTGAGACAGCATAAGAACAAACAAAAAAATGTTTGAAATAATAACAAAAGTAAAAGCATTTATCCTTTTTCAGATCCTGAAGTGAATACAGGTTAAAACTCAGCGTATCCTCCTCAGTGCCTCTCTGACTCCCAGCGCGGATTTACATGCGTTTCAAAGAATTAGGCTATTTTTCGGACTAAACCTGAACCTGTAGCCTGCATGCCACTGTCCCCGCTTTTCCTGCCGCGCGCCGACAATGACGCTATATGAGGTCACGTGAGCCAGAGCAGCGCTCCAATCTGCGTGGTTGTGATCCAAAGACTGAACGCAAGCGGCAGGCGAGCGCCACTGGTCTCTTGGTAAGCCATACTGTCCACAAGCCGTATCAGTTTGTAGTGGAATGAATGAATGTATACAGTAAAGCAATTAGCGGTGTTTCACAAGAACGGGAACCTGCTGGAATCTGCGCGCTAATAAACTGTGGTTAAACTTCATATACAGCAGTTAGTGTTCCTTACATTTGGAACATATTAGACCTATCATTTCAATCATACCTCAAAAATAGAAGCTAAATGTTATAAATAAAGCTTAAGTATCACATAACCTATATTTAGCTGCAACATTTCACCTGACACACTGATTCAAAACAACCTATAGATGCTTTGGCGTCTCCATTAAAGACACATGCTCATGCTAGTGCATGTTAGGGTGTATGGGATTTTCAAGCTAAAACGAGTTAGTACAGCAAGTAAAACACACGTCAATGATTTAATGATTTAAATTTAATTCATGCCCACTATATGTCACAAAATTTCTCAAATCTTCCAAAATGCACAGTTGCATACTTGTAAAATGCCAAGTTTACAAACTATTAATTAGCCCATGTGAACATCATATAACCTATATTTACATTTACAACATTTCACTTACATACCTGTAAGTGTAGCCTACTCAGGGAGATTAGTGTGCCCGAAATACGAGTATTCATCAAACAGTATGCACAGTGGTTTGATACTACCATGAAAATCTAGGGTACAAACTCTGGACACTATCTAAGTATGTTTTGAGAAGATGGAGAACCTTTGCTTGTAACTTAATTCGACATTTGAGGATGTATACCACTGATGTGTGTCCACTATGAAAAACAAAAGAATCTTTATTTACTGTTATTTTTCGGCGTCCCAATGAGACGCTATTTTGAACACATATTTTTAATGAAAATCACATTCACCCAACCTAATGAAATTTGTGTGTTAGATAATGTTTTTAATGAGTTAAACTACCGACAATTGTATTTGATTTACCTTAGTTTCACAGACTGTTTTATTATCATTATCTATGGCCAGCAAGCCAACCAACTCTCTAGCTGTCATCAGTCTTGTGTATGTAATGGTCAAACGTAACCAGGGGAAAAGGGATTATATGGTATAGGGTTTTAAAGGCACGGAGTGTGCGCTTGCTGATAAATTAGAACACTAGGCAGTGTTCTAGAAATTACGGACCAGTGTAGCATTAGGCCGTGCTGACTGCAGGACATTTATCTAAATAGGCGTAATGGGTTCTCTTCTATCACTTTAAGTATTATATTTTATTCCAGCGTGGTATTTACTGCGTTGTAAGACAGTGTTTATTCTGTCCTGGCGCGTCATAACGGGTCTAATAAAGAGTTGCGGGAGTCCGCGCGCATTTGGCAGGGCGCTCGCTGTCGCTCTCCATGGTGCTGATGCGCTAAAGTGGCTTTATACACCAGTAACTTGCGCTCCCACTCAGGACTCCCCTCAAACCCATGTCGACTTTTTCAATGCCTTTTTTTCTCTTATTTCCATCCTGTTTGCTGCCGTGATTTGGCTCGCTTGATGCTGGCACGCGCAGACATTCTCTGCTGAGGTTTTTCTACAGTGTCCTGCAGGAAGGAAGGAAGGAAGGAAGGAAGGAAGGAAGGAAGGAAGGAGGGAGGGAAGAAGCGGTATATGAAACTTTAAGTGGCATGTTCATTCTTACTCCATGGAGTCGATTAAAGTTTTTTAGGGTGTAAAAGCAACAAGAAGGTTTTTATGTAATTTTATGTAATTTAAGTAGGTAAGCTATAAGAAATTTTTAAAGTATAAAACGTTTAAAACCTGGCAACATTGCTGTCAACAAACAACTAGAAGTAAATAGTAAATAGAAGTAAAAGACATAAAAGTGGGGCATTTTTCATTTTTAATAAAGCAGTAACAGACCAAATGAACATACAGAAGAGCCACAGAGAGAACAAAATTGCTTCCAGTGTCTTGTCATGAGAACACTTAATAATGCATGTTGAAGTAAGCTGATTGTGATGGCAGGTTGGTTGCAAATTGGGAATCCTGTTCTAAATGTATATGCTACCTTTCTGCAACTTCCAGCATCTGCTCATTCTGATTACCAGACTTCAGGGAAAGTCCAGGATATTGCACCCATTCTGAAGTCAGTTGGTCGAGAAGTGTTGACTTTTCTGCCCTCCCCCATCTTCTCCACACACTTGCATTATTTCACATATTCAAATTGGCAGTGTTTGTTCTGGCCACAGCTTTTAGTTTCCATTGCTCTCCAGTGTGGAAATTGATTTTAGTTAGCTGTCACAGCCAGCAGTTTTCTGGCACCTCTGCAAAAAAATATATTTACAAAAAAATTGCTGTTTGGTTTGGAGAAATTTCATTAACCCACACACTATTCCAGGCTATTTCTGAGAAGCCACGGGGGTGAGGATCATAATACTATTTTGGGAAAGCAGTGAAAAACTGCCCCTGCCCCAGGATTGGGCTTCATGTGTAGGAAAGGCCCAGTCCATCTTCTTCTGTTTACATATCTGATTTCACTCTCACATCTCCTATCCCCTCATATCAATCCATGATTATCAATAGCAGGGGCAGAGTCAAAATCAAAACCAAAATGAATGCAGCCAATGGGAGATATCAAATCAAATCGACAATTCTCATGGCCAAATCTTTTTACAATATGATATTTCATTTGGGAGGAGGGAAAGCTGAATGAGGGCCTCTGATTGCTGCATGCCTTGTGGAGGGAGCAGAGTTAATGGAAAAGGAAAGACAGATCTAGTGATTGAATGAAATAAAACAGAATGGAAATTAAAAGAGGTTCAAGGCAACGAATGATAATGAAAGAAGAAGGGCAATTCTTCAGAGACAGAGCAGAAAGCATTGCACCACTGTACAATACAATTAGGATTAAAGGGGCCAGTCACAGATAACAGCAGATAGGGATAAATTATCACCCAAAGAGAAAAATGGGGCCTCTTCTCTGACCTTCATTAAGAGGAAGAAAAGCTTTCAGAGGGCTGGGACAGCTTGTAGGAGAATCTCAGCCTTCTCATCTCTTCCCTGAGGGGTCAGCTGAAATTTACACCAAACAAACACTATAAATGGATTTTAAATGGTTATGCACTCCTGCAATATGAACTGAAACCAATATTAATAATAGTTTATGAAGCCATCTGGATCAGAAATGCAAGAAAATTGATTTTTTATTATTTTGTGTCACTAAATGAATTTAAAAAATCAGGTGAATTAAAGAAAAGTATAGATTGGAAAATTTCTATTGCTGTTACCTTGCCATGGGCATATTAGGAGTGTGTAAAGAAATTAATATGTGTAAAGAAATGAAATTAAAGCCAAGCATCCTGAATTTCTTTTAGCAGTTGACTTCACCAGCTACATAAATAGAGGCACTAAAGAAAGAAAGCATAGAAGAAAGCATTTTACAGACCCAGCAAAGAAGTGAGGTGCACAGGAGGAAAAAAACAAAAGGTCAAGCATGAAAGTGAAGCAATTAAAAGATCTGAACACTTTTGAAGGCAGATAAATTGATTTAGATGTAAAGCTCAAATAATAAACATTGGTATCGGGTGCTGATTGATTTTTTCCCCCCACACTGCAATCTTTTAAAGTATTATGAGAAATCAGTACTCCTTTTCATTTACTTTCTGTGATTATCAATAGACCAACCATTCAAAAGACAATTTCATTTGGCTTTCGACTGGAACTGTTCTATAAAGCGCCTTTCAGAGTTTTGGTCTTTTGAGTTGGTACTCCAGTATGTTGATCAGAAATTTAAAAAAGCACTCATTTCTTTTCTTCCCAGCTTTTTCCCCTTTGACTGATTTGATGCTGTTAAAACATTATTGCTTTTCACCAGTAACCATACACTTGTCATTATTCTACCCAAAGCATAGTGGATCTTCCTGACCATATTAATCCATGCTTTTCATGAATTACTGCACAGATAAATGAGCAATTTCCTTTTGCATGAATCATTTCTCTGAAGTAGTTTATATTCAGTCAGACATGTTTATTCAACAACAAACAAAAAGTTCTGAATGCAACAAATTACTGTGACCAAAGCTGATGCTCAGGGAGGTACAGTCAGTGTCCAGAACTATTAGAAACCAATACACATCTCCCTTTCTTTCTTCTTTCTGCCATTCTCTCTCTCTTTCTTTCTCCCTCTCTTTTGATTCTAGAAGCTATTGTAGGCTGTCAAACAAAAGGGTTTTCATCAGAGCCTCTTAACGTAGCCCCCCCCCATCCCCTCATCTCTCTCTCTCTTTCTCTCTCTCTCTGTCTCTCTCTCGGCCACCAACTCCTTCTATCCCTTCCCTTTCTCATTCATTTATTCCACTGTGTGTGGAAATAGGACGGGCAACAATTAATTTCTGAGTGAATTCAGCCCGGATCTATTACCCACTCTGTGGCTCCTTTTGCTCTAATGGAAATCTATTTCACTTCTCTTTTGTGTCCAATATAATTTAATGCCCATTTTATTAATGGCCTGAAATAATTATGGAAGCCTTTTGTGATTTTTGAGTATGTTTCATTTAATTGTGCAATAAATGTCTAATCAGGGCTCCCATCTGAAGCCATTATGGCATTAAAATTAACAATTATGCCACAAATGTCTTGGTGAATGCGTCCGGGTCTATAGAAATCGCTGCCGATAACAAGACGCACATACATCATTCATGAGAAATTTTTTTCACCAACTAGAAAAGGACAGTGAGAGATAGGAAGACCAGAGAGAGAGGGGAGAGAGAGAGGGGAGAGAGAGAGAGAGAGAGAGAGAGAGAGAGAGAGAGAGAGAGAGAGAGAGAGAGAGAGAGAGAGAGAGAGAGAGAGAGAGAGCGGGAGAGGAGAGAGAGAGAGAGAGAGAGAGAGAGAGAGAGAGAGAGAGAGAGAGTGAGAGAGAGAGAGAAAGAGAGAGAGAGACAGAGTGGGAGGGAGAGAAAGTTTCTTTATTCCTTTCAAAAGAGGGGATGCCCAAAAGATAGGGTATTCTAAAACTGTGTCACCCACTCCACTTCCTTTCTTCACTGGTTTCTCTCTATCCCCCTTTAATTTGCCTTCCTCTTTATTTTTTCAAGTGACAGATTTCACTCGGGGAATGGAAATGTATTAAGCGTTAACTTCAGTGATAAAATATCTATCAGCCCTTTGCGCCTCTTGCCTGGTCTTCCATTCTAAGCTGCGTGGCACCCATTTCGCCAGTGTGGGTGACCGAAGGCAATTAAGGAAACTTTCTTCTCTCTCTTTCCTCCTCCTCTCGCTTGCTCTCTCTCGCTCGCTCTCTCTCTCTCCCCATCACTCTGTCTCTCAACTGATGGCTCGGCTGCTCAGCACACCAACAAGAATTGTTTCCTATGTTGCCAAGTATCCAAATTTCACGGTTTGACGGAACTCCATCTGCCAGGAATAAAAAGCCTCGTCAGTTCCTCCTTTTCACTCCCCAGCTAATATTCCACAATTGGTTTTGGTGCATCTATTTTGAACTCTGCCTGTGTTTGACTCTGTCTCTTGATCTGCCAATGGCCTCTAAGGGTTGTGAATTGTTTTAAACTCATCACTTTATGTCAATATGTATATTGAGAAGTACTGTGTTCTGTTGAGAGCTATGAGTCTCTGTGTTCTCCATGTGTCCGCTACTAGCAAGCAAAACTTCAGACACATTAAGTGACCTTAAACATTATTTATGATCCCTTTTTTCTATAATAGTGCAGTCTGCTTAATAGTGCAAGTGTTGCAATCGGGGGTTTTTTAAGAGAGAAGCTGAAAATCTCAAGAGAAAGATGCTAAAAGGCTCTATGAAAACAGTATTTAATACATGGCCATATTGGTTCATCAGCAGCTTTAAGATCTGGTCATGTTCTATTAATTTGCAAACATAGACCATGCATGCTTGTTTAACAGGAGAAGTGGATGTGTATAGAGATGGGAGCATTTTGAGTGACAGATTGATTAATGTTTACATTTGATTTACATTTAACTGAAAAAGTAACTGTAGGGGGTTGAGGTCTCTACTGCAAAACAAAGCTTTTCAAACAAATGATCAGACAGAACCATTCCTCATGTTTATTCATTTGAGTTGTTACTGGTATAAAATATGAATATTAAATACCTAAATAGAATTTAAAAAATTCTGGACATTTTACATGGTTTCACTTTGCACAATAGCTTGAGATAGGAAATTAGAGTTTTGGCCAAGAGAAATCTACACTACTGTTCCTATCTGTCAAGCCAGCTCACATATAAAGACTGTTTTAGCTTTAGTCTAAAAGGTATTTGCTGTTAGGAGCATTCCCTTTGAAATTGCATTCCAGAGGAAATGCAGAGCATTCATCCCACTAAACGATACATATAAATCTATTAAAGTTCCTTTCCTTTAAACTGATTCTCTCACATTTAATAATCTATTTAAATGATGTGCAAATTAACCTTGGCATTTGCACAAACCCACTTTTATAAGTCACACCTTACACCTTTCCCCCTCTTTTTCATCTCTCCTTCCACCCAATTTAATTCCAGGCGAAGGATTTCATGGTCAATTTTATTTTTCTCACTCTCAAGGAGTCCGTCATCAATTCTTGAGAACTTTTCATGTCCTCCTTTCTCTACAGATTCACTGCGAAATTGCCTATTCAGGTCGCTAAATAAGTGTGACTGCCATAAATTTGCTACAACGCCCCATGCTTTCCAGTAGGCATTTGGAGTGCTGACCTCCAGCAGTAATTAGTTTTACTTCTTTGTTTATCCTTTACACAAATCACACAGCTTTTTTTCTCACCCAATTCTATCCCTATCCCTCCCATTCCCCGCCCTCTCGCCTTGCACTAAAAAAAAACCTTGGGTGCATAGCACAAAAGATCGAAGAGTTTGACCTCTGCTGATTGCACACTCCACTTCATGGCTTCTAAATATATATTATTATGGCATATTCTAAACGGAATATTCAGATACACACAAGGTCAATACAGACACTTTGTTATGGTGTGATTTAAACAATGCTGGTAACAAGTAAGCAGAGGGTTTTTTTCCCTTTTGGCATCTCTCCAAGTCTTTAAACATCTCCGTGCATGCCTACCATTGTCAATGGTGCATGAACGTAAATAACGAAATATTGTTTGTACTGCAGTGACCCTCATCTGCACTGTATTGGCAACAATGAAAGCGAGATTTGATCCTGACTATTCAATAGACTGCAGATACTGTAGTCAAAGGCTGAGGGGAATCAGCTCTATTAACACCAGCTTAGGCTTAAGGGCAGTTAGTGAACAGGCCATCTTTGTCACCTCCTCTTCCTCCTCATTTGCATGAAGACCAGGGAACACAATAGACGACCAGTATACATCTCCTTTTTGGCAGAAGGAAAGGAGAAGGGATCCCATGACTCCAGGATTACCCTATTATAGCCGCAATGTTTCACTAAGCCCTAAACACTGACACACATTCCTGTTCGGCCCGTTCACTTACAAACACGTCTTGTCAGGAAGGCTTACTGAAATCTACATAATCCGCTCTCTCATCACAATTAAAGATATCAGTGAACAATGAAATTGCCTGCTCTTTGGTTTGTTTCGTCTTGCTTTAGAGAGTAGGGTTATATATGCCGGCACTCTGTTCAGAGGTCGGCCTCTGCTGTGAAAGTCACACGGAATGACGCAAAAATAGGTGGCAAAATGGACAGCGAAATTTGATGTAACCACTATTATGAGCAATTACTTTGCTGTATTTATTTACTTTCCATAAAGAAGAGATTGAACCCTGCTCCCTTGTTTTTTACTAACTCATTAACAATTTTTCCAGGGTTGAAGTTCACTCAAAAAAAAACACAACTTTATTTATTTGTTTATTTATTTCAAATTAACGGCAGAAAGAGAAGTGTCCTTTTGGCATTTTAAATTCTCTTTCAACAGGGCACTTATCTTAAATTATTTAAAAATGTTATAAATAATTTATTAAATCAGAATAATGCAGAATAGTGAGGTTAAATGCAGCAATATTCTACAAGGAAATCTAAAATAGTTCTTATTATCAAACAACAGTACAGTTAGATTTGTGCTACACCTACAAACTGTATTTCAACACTGTCCGTTCAAGATGAAGAAGAATTTCTAATATGTCCAGTTTATTAAGAGTCCACTTTATTCCCTAAACAAATAATTGTTCCTTGTTTTGCTGATGCTATAGTGTTATATGTCTCTTAGAAAATGTCAACAGAAAGCACTGAAAATATACAAACTGTAATACTGGGTTATGTGATTATTATACAGATCATTTTAGCCATTTCCTGTCTAACTCAGTATTCAAGAGCAGCTACAGTAACTCACTTTGTTTAATCAAACTGGGATATATCAGAATTTTAATCTAATGCAGAACATTACTTCTAAACATTGAAGTACTCTACCTACTGTTTTAGTTACTACAAATTACATAGACATGCATAGACATAGTTCCCTAAAGATTATATAAATCAGATAGAGCATGGTCTAATTGATCAAGTGGACAACCACAAAAGACACATAAAGAAGCAAAATGACTGAGTCAGTATTAGATATTTAAGGAATAAAACCGGTTGTGCTGTAAATGAAGCAATATTGCACAAGAAAGAGAGAGGTTATACTGAATATTGGCATGGCTGTGATTCAGATGTAGGCATGAGGCAGACTGCTGTAGCTAATGACAGTCATGCTGATATTCAGTATAACCGTACATTTTTTTTCATTCATATCAAGTAAGTGGTATTTATAAAGATATCAGTTTGAGCAAACACTTTGTTTATTCGTACTATGCTGACAGAACTAGATTCTGAAGAAGGTACATTCACTTTATGGCAAGTTGGCTAGCTAACAATGATTTGTACGTTCCAGTTAAAGGTGATTCCATTTCATCTTCATCTGTTGAGAAAAATGCATCGTTTGCTATGTGCTGCCATGTTGATGATGTTGCTCTACTGTAGTAATGGTGTTAAACTATCACTAACATTAGAATTGATAGAACACAGATGGGTGGAGTGATAGGAACAGTGGAACATCTCAGTGCAAATATACTAAACATAAGCACTCTTGGAACACCGCTCTTCTAATTAAATTAGTGAACCAGAACTAACTGTTGTATAAAGGACACTAATCAATGGCAGAGAGGTCTGATGCCAATACTGTCCCCAAGTTCATAGTTTTCCAATAATGCCACGTGCCAAAGTGTCCTATTACTTTTATACTTTAGCAATTTGTCAAGTATTATGATTTTAATTGATTAAATACTTGTAATAATTACAATTAATGTCGTAGAATGTTCATGAAAGAAGTTCACTTATATTATCAGCTGTAAACAACCATAAACTCATTAAACTTTCTTATTTCTCTTGTTTGAAGTTAAAACTTACACCTTAAATAAATATTAAATAAATGTCTCTTACAGAGAAATCTTCAACATCTCAGTGATTAGGCACCAATCTGACCTTTTAACAAATTGGATTTTCATATTCAACAGGGCTGTTGTCTAAATGTTTGTAGACATCAACATTAACCACTAACACACATTAGTGGTTCATATTGCACGACTTAAATAAATCCAGCCATAACAATTTGAAATGCTGTTAGTAAGTAAAGTGTATGCTGTACACACTGTATAGTAATTATATAATCAATTATGATTTCCTAAAAAACTGTCTTAAATATGACATTTTTATAGTAAAAAATAAAAAGTATTAACTCAATAGTATACATAGTAGCTGACTCAGACCTTTGGATGAGTGAATTTTTCTTCACTGTTTAAGTGACGCCACTGACTGTTCGATACTTAGTGAGTTAAGTGTAAGGCAAATAGGTGAGATGACCTGCCCAGTGACCCTCATCATCTGCTAACTGACTGATTGTGACTTGTGACCTTGATAAGGAATCACTAAACCCCACAGGTCTCGTAAGCATGTGATTCAGTGGCATGTGTTGGCTTAACATATAATTAACATCCAATTAATCCAAGATTGTTTGTCAACAGTTTTCCCTGTCTGTCTTTACTTGACAACAAAATCGACGGGCAGAGTTGACAGCAATATTATCTAAAGCTGCTTGTTCCAGCGCTGTGACCTGGTCTAATAGACTAATAGCATATCTCTCATTTAAACACAGATGAATGCACATGGACTTACCTACTGCCAGCCAGAGTCTTCACTAACACACACAATATTTCAGTCATAATTTATCATATTCCCATTCACTACCAGTTATATTATGCACTGTGGAATTCACCACGTACAATATGAACAATATGATTCTACAATCTGTGCGTAAAATTGTGCGTAACAAACACTCAGGCTGCCATTAGAGAATCCTGGATGCTGATAAATAAGAAAGGGAAAGTGATTTGTGTGTAGTGGATGCACTATGATGAATAGAATTCAAAGGGCTGTGAGGAAGCAAAAAGACGACTAAACTAGGCATGAACGCTGGCGGTAATTACTGAGGGGGAAGAAAGAGAGAGAAATCATTAAACAAGTGAATGACTTACACAAGCTCATTAAGGCTCATGCGTTCCTTTTTATTTTCCTTTTAGTTCAAGGGAGACAAAAGAAGGACAATATCCCAATAAATGTTGTTTTCTCATCCCATTCATTTAAAAAATACTAAAGTGTGGGAGGATTAAAGTTGGATAGCACTCCAATGGGAAATGATTCTTCTCTTTGAAGGCCTGCAAAATCACACAGAGACAAATAAGGAGAAATAAAAGAGCAAGGGATAGAAGAAGAGTACACTGTTTTACACTTCAGTTATGTGTTGGGTTATTCAGTTGTGTGTGTGTGTGTGTGTGTGTGTGTGTGTGTGTGTGTGTGTGTGTGTGTGTGTCTTCTTGTTGTGAGGTAATGTCGGGCTCTCCCCAAGCTTACCACGCAGATAGGAACCACCAGGGGTAGCAGAAGGGAGCAGGCATTTGTGATTTATGGCTAGCAGTGTGGCTGATAAGAAGACTCCCTTCATTTACAGCCTTATCAGGCACACTAAAGAAAGGCCACAATTTGCCATGTTCTTTAAAGCCCCAGATGCAACTAATCTTTCAGTGCGTACAGACAATCTGCCTCAGTAAAAACTATAGATCACACACACACATCGAAGAGATCTCGGCCTTCACTTTTGCTCCACCAGAGAAACTACACTACCTAAAAGGGCTCAGCAAAATGGACGGAAATATAAGCGTACACAGAGCTGGTTTCAGAAGACCAATGAAACACAAAAAAGGCAAGACAAAATCAAATCAAAGTGACAAAATAAGTACTTACAAAAATCCTCATTACAGGCATTTTACCATTCCAGGACAAAAATAAATATATCAAATAAAAAAATACTGTCAGACAACTGTTATGTTAGATTATGGGGGATAATCTGGGGGTTAAGGTGTTGGCTTAATGACTGGAAGGTTGTGAGCTTGAATCCCAGGTCCACCAAGCTGCTACTGCTGCTGGGCCACTAAGCAAGGCCCTTAACCCTCAATTGCTAAAATAAAAAATGAGATAAATGTAAGTTGCTCTGGACAAGGGTGTCTGCCAAATGTCATGATATTACAAAATAATAAATATGTTTTTTAATCAAGATCGCCAAAGTATTTTTTTCAACATTAGATTAGATTTTTGCATTAGATTAAGAATGTATAAGAATGTATCCAATTTTTTGTGAAAAAACACAGTATCAGATGTGAATTCGAGATCAGCAGAGTTTTAGTGTACATACCTGATTTTTGTCTCACACCCAGCCTTTTAATGTGTAAACACACAGAGCAGTCAGCACTGCCTCCAGAACCAGTGCTAGTACCTTGCAGGTGAAAAAGAACTACCAACATTTACTTACAAGTGAAAAGCACTGATCAGATTAAAAAAACAAGTTACAAAATACAAATTTCAGATGCAATTTAAAGGAAGGTGATGTGACAAAACTATTGTGTATTCCAAAACCAAACATTACAAAGCAAATTAATAAAAACTTAATTATTACAATAGAATCCACTAGTTCCCTACCTTTTACATTATGTTAAAGTAAGGGATTAAAAATAAACTTAAAACATTTTAGATAATTTTTATATAGATAATCAGTGCCATCATTAGTTCAAGAATAATCACTATGATCCGCTATGTTCCAAAAATGTTGTTTCTTAATTAAAAAATATATGGATGTCACTGTTCATTGTGTTAAAGCCTGTCAAAACCAGTCTACAAAAGGACTCCAGGGAATGTATCTCCAACATGTTTGTATTCAAGAATTGTTTTAGCCATAACATAGAGGACAGTCCGACTCATAATCAATACTAATCACAAATATAATTAAATGTTGGAGCTTAGGATCTTCATTGATTTGATTTTTTTACCAGACAGTTTCCATTCACTTCATATCTGATCTTAATCATCACTTGGCTGATTGTGAAGAAAATGCTCAAACGTCTTGGAAAGGATCACGTGTATGAATCAATTTGGTATGCTCATTTACAAAATGAAGAAGGAAGGAAAGACGCTTTCTTCATTTTATATATTTTGCTTTTCGATAACCTTATTAACATAATGATGCATGAACCTGGGATGATTTGATAATCATTGGGATGAACCTGCTGACAGAAATCTACCAAGATAACCCTTACACTCAGCAAATTGTTTCTCGTGCACTCATTGATCTGTGCACTGGTCACTGGCATGTAGAAGTTGATGTTTTGGTGTCTAATTGTTGCTGCTTGTTTATGTATTTAATTTTACTTTTTATTCACTCTATTCTATGGATGGGAAGACTGTAGAAATGAATTGACCTATGGGATTAATAAAGTATCTGAATCTGAATAATCAAGTGGAAAAAATGCATAAAAATAATAGTGTCATAGCCGTTATTTCATGTTAATGAAAACAAGTCATTCGATATGAAGCTGCATTAGCTTCTGTATCGTGTGTGTATGCGCGTGTGTGCGTGTGTGTGTGTGTGTGTGTGTGTTCAAAAAAGGGCTGCAGACAGACTGAACAAAACAAGATTTTCTCACTCTCTGTTCTTCTCCTGCTCACTTCTGAAGCATATATTAAGGAGCATTAGTTTAATTTAATTTTTATTACTTTCGATATCTTGACAAAGAGGGGAAGTGAAAGAGAGAGAGAGAGAGAGAGAGAGAGAGAGAGAGAGAGAGAGAGAGAGAGAGAGAGAGAGAGAGAGAGAGAGAGAGAGAGAAAGCATTTACAAGTCAAAATTTCAGGGTCTAAAAATACTAGAATAGACTTGGCATTCATGTTACAGCTGGAACTACCTTGGAAGTGGTGATGTTATATAAAATTAACGCATATCTTCTGACCAATCAGATTTGAGAATTCAAACATACTGTGGTATAATGTATTTATTTTCTACAAAAGAAAATGAAAGACATATTTGCAAAAACTTGCCAGGATAAATGACTGGTGACACACACTTCCTTCCATTCATCAGTGAGCTTCAACCCATGGGGAAGTTTATAATCCTTCTCCTAATGCTCCAGTGAGTAAAGGAATGCTATAATGCTATAGGAAATTTAGGAGTTCATTCTGAATATTTTCATTGTATCAAGCAAGTTGATGCTTTATGTATGAAGTTGTACAAATTTAACACCAGGAAAAAAACTTTCTTCATATGAAGTGTTTGTATATTCAAGTCATATATCCTCCATGTCTTTACAAGTGTAATTAGTCTATGAGAAGCAGCAGTGTATTTTTCCATTCTTTAAGTATTCATGAAAGCCAGTGATCTGACAAATGGAATTTTTCAGCTCGGCAGCGTCCTGCCTCATGCGCAACTTCTCCCGCCTGATAATCCTGTTTGTGTATCAGTGTGGCTCACGCGGGCCAGGTGAAGACCCCCTGCTGCTGCTGCTGCTGCCTGCCTAAATGCTTACACACACACACACACACACACACAAAAATGGGAGCGACACATATTCTCATATCGTCTAAATTACAAGTAAATACAAAGAGGCAGAACAGTGAGAAATTGCAAAAGTGGGATGAAGGACAAAATTTGAATGAATTAAGTGATTGATTAATTTTAATGCCCCCTGACAGTAAGGATATCCATCCCAGTGGGAATAGTGCATGAGTACAAATTAATGAATGAATGAATATCCAATCTTACAGTAACTTACACTGAGAAAGAGAGGGAGAAAGAGACAATCATTCTTATTCAATAAAAAATCGCCAAAGAGACAGATAGGGAAAGTGAAATAAAGGACAAATTTAAGTAAATCTTCTCCCTATGAAGAATGAATGGGTTTCCTCTAGGAGTGCCTCCCATCTCCCCCAAAAAAAACATGCCAATAAGTGTCTCAAATTTGTCCCTAGGGACAGTAATTGTCAAAGTGTGTCTCGCACCTTGACATAATCCAGACCAATCATGACCATAGCCGTGATGAAATGATTGAAAATTAACTGTAGAAAGCCATTTTCTCTAATAAAATACACAAACAACAATAGCTCATCAGATTTAGTGACTCTCAGCTGTGAGAAATCCCTACAAATAGTATTTTGCATGAAAGTAGTGTGCACTGGTTGGCCAGTGGATTTATGGTGCACTATGGGTAATTATGTAATTTCCAGACAATACAAATATCCATTCAGTACAGCTGACACCCAAAATAATAGACATAGCTTTAAATTATAGCTAGCTTGACTAGCCACATACAGTAAAGTTAATAATGAAAGTTCACTACTCAGCTCGGCAATGTAATGTAAACAATTTTACACAATTTTATTATGTAGACTGGTTAGTTTTGCTAATACTGCTAAATGTTCTCTTAATTAAAGCCATTTTTGTGTTAAACCATATGTCGGGTCAGAGAAGTGAAAAGAAAGGCTAACAGGTGTTCCTGGCTTTTGTTCATTTGATAACGCTGTCAAGGGGCAAATCAGCCACACACCCACACTCACATACACACACACACACACACACACACACACACACACACACACACACACACACACACACACACACACACACACACCGTCTTGCCAGCTCCTCTCTGCTTTACAGTGAGGTCAAGGCTGCACTAAGATGATGTCTGCTCGCCCAAAACACTCGCGTAAGCTGTGGTTCATCCCAACAGCTTTTGCCTTGCCAGCTGCGTCTTATTCATCAGCTGCTTGACTCCAGTGCCACAGTTATGTTCACAATCCAGAGATGAGCTCCCTAAAGAACCGTTTTAGAGTGGAACAAGCTGAAGAGAGAGCACAGGCCACAGCCATCACTCCCTCTCCTCTTTATTCTCCTTATTATCCTCGACCTCAGTAACTCACCTTCCCTAACCCGAACACGAGTGCCCTGCGTGTGCACTATATGCCTGACGCCTTCACTGACAGGCTCGGTTGTTGACGGCTCACATTGTTGTGACGTTCCTCTGGGAGGATCTGTCCCAATCAGTACTGACAGTAGGGAGGGAGGACCGAGGGAGTTTCCCTCCATCTCTCTCTCCCTCTCAGGGGACAAACACGGCCACATGGGCAGCTTCTCTCATTCACTTTCACCAGACATGAGACTGCAGCTCCGTTTTTCTTTTCATCTTTCCTCTACTCCAGGTCCATCCATGTCTCTATCCTCTTTCCTTTTCTATAACACACACACACACACACACACACACACACACCTCCTGCCTGCTGGGCTGACAGACAGACAGACTGATGTTATCAGAGGTGCATCTTCAGCTCTGGGGCCTCAATCACGGTGCACAAACAGCCCAGCGCTCCCAGCCTGCCTCCCACAGCCCGCCTCCGCCTCTCTCTCTACCTCCGATAAGACCCGATATCAGTGACGGAACATATTTTATGTATGAAATGCAACCCACAACAAGCAGTCAAGCATTAGGTTTGTTTAAATAGATGATGTATATCAGGTATTCATTCTTTTTTTTCTCTTACGCAGAGTCGGACATTGTTCTCTGTCTCATCCTCTCTGTCACTATCATCTGAATGTGTTCCTCAGTGCTTTGTAAAAGAAATAGTTTTTGAGTGAAATCAAAAAGGTTTTTAATTATGACTAGGTTTGATATTAGCATATATGCCATCAAATAAGACCACTTTTCTCCATCTATTTTCAGAGCGCACATGGCACCAGATTATGTGCCTGAGCTTTCTCTCGTCAGGAAGATGACACTTCCTTCGCGTCTGCAGGCTGTTGTTAGCATCAGATATTGGATGGATTCCCATTTAGGGCTCAGGCTGTGGTTGTCAGTTTTTGCCCAACATATTTGTGATGAATGAAATAAAATCTCAGAGATGCCATAAGACCATTTGACATAATAGTTTGTGAGAGGATGTGGGATGAAAAATTTCCGTTCTCCTTTAGCGTACTATGCTAGCATATAAATTTCTAGAAACAGTCACCTGCTTTTCTTTTATTTGATATTATTTTAAAGTGACTTGTGAAAGGTGCAGCACCAGGGTTAAGCTAAGCTGGTTAACACAGGCCCTCTTAGCCTTAGTAATCTTCAACACATGCACGTCAGAGAGGGAACTCGCCTCCCGAATACCCTAGAGGGGAACCCAAAACACACACATGCACATGCACACCCACACACACGCCATCATTACCATAAGAGGCCAGTGTGTTTCTGAAGATACACTTGTTCTGGACCAGCGAGGGGAGTGGGGCCCCAGCTTTATTTCAATGACAACGAGCCGACACAAGGGCCACCTCGTCAGGCTCTAAATCACACGCCAGCGTCCTGATGTGCTGATAAGCTGCAGATGCTGTGCCACAACCTAACGGCCTGATTACTCCTCACTGCTGTTTGCTCACCGTTTTAACCGAGTGCGTGATCCACTACACAAATCACATTATAGACTCCTACTGTTTACCCACACACAAAAGCTTTTATTTACCATGATGACCAGAGACATGGAGCATGAAAAAGTTTCTATAACCATAACGTATGTTATATCTTCAATTAAACCTTTAGCAGCAGAATAATTATGCATATAATGGCATCAAATAAAATCAATTACTCTTTGGATTAAGTGACAAATGACTGTTTGATTAAGCGCCACACCACAACAAGATCATTCCATCAGTTCGCATTACCCTGTAATAAATCACTCAATACTGTACGCTTAGAATAGACAATACTGGGATAAACACCAGGCTTGGAAAATCACATGTTTCTCCCATGAGATACTTGTTATTCTTCATGAACAAACACAGCAAACAATTTACACAAGTGACCCAGTGTCTCAAATGTTTAAACTGTCAGAGAAAACAAATTTATATCCGGCACTGAGGCTAAATACACATATTCACATAAATCCACAAAATCAGACAAAGTTATTTTTAAAAGCTAGCACTGATTACATTTCCTATATGTTGATTACAAGCATGAGTGGCTGTGCTGAGTTGACTAAAAAAAAGTTGTAAGAATGTGAAAACACTTTTTTGCACTAATCCTCCCACAAAACATGGACAACAGACATTAGGAAGTGGTCATCTAACAGAGAGAGAATTCACCACAACAATCAGGGAAGCTGAACTCTTTGACCCTACCTCCCCTTTCAATCAACAGTAGTAGGTGAGGATAACGAAAACACAACCCTGATGCTCAGTTAAGCTTTGCCTGACCTGACCTTTGACCTCTGGGGGTGTTTTCATGGACTGTTTTGACCCTACACCCCAGTGACAGGTTGAACGGTTTAAGCAGGGAGGAAAAAAAACGAGTGGGTTTGAGCGTTCCTGCCACGCGCCACGTGAACCGATGACAGAAGCCGTTTCATTTCAAAATCTGCCTTTCCGCACTTGGCTGAAGTGACAATGAGAATATAATTGAGAAGCAAAAGAGCAGGATCAATATAACTGGGAGGAAAAAAAGACAGAGGCTGAGAGAAAGAAAGAAAACTGAGGCCCAGGCTTATGTCTAATACAGTTTAACTGATATTTAATATTTCTAGCTTTCTCTCTCTTTCTTTCCTTTTGTCCATGTTAAAATACTTCAAAAAGAATTCTAATGAAGTGGAAATTAAAAGGAGCATAGATTGGGGCTGGAAAGAGAGGCCCCTAATCCTGCTATCTCTTAATAATTCAAAGTCTCTTTTATTTTCAGAATAAAAAAGCGGAATTAATCTGGCACTGGGAAGCTGTCCTCTCTTCTCCCTGTTTAAATAAATCCCCGCTCGTACATTAGACGCAAGGAGGCCAGCTCTGGCATGGAGCCAGTCTCTGTGTCAATTCCCCGCTGCCTCTTTTCCTTTCTCTACCAGCCCCCTTTCCCTTTATTCCCTTTCTTGCTTGCTGCCGGGGAGAGACCTGGGAGAGCCGACGAGCCATCAGAGAGCTGCTATCACTAAAACCTGCTCAGTACATGGGCCTATCACAAACACCAAGGAGCACTTAGCACCTCCCAGTTTAAAAAGGCACCCTTAGGAAACTTTATGAAGATATTAGGGCACTGGGAAGCACATTACAAAGGCAGAAGGGAAAGCAGAATGACCACGTGAAAGTGACTACCTTAGCTGCTTAGAGGAATAGGGGAAATTTTTGAAGCTACTGCATGGGTACTTAGAAATTAATGCCATATTGTTTGCTTTAAATGCAATATAGCTGCTCTACTGATGTGTATTTGTTTGCCATTAGCACAGCATCCTGGTGCCAAAACTTAAATATCAAGTCCCAATAGCAATTGTGTTAAATTAAAGGAAGACTATGTGATATTGGTAACTAAATGCCAAATGCCATGTGGAAAATTTCCATTAGTTGTCTATGTTAACTGACCTTTTACACAATTTACAACTGATAAGTTGGTCAACCAAATTTGATCGCTGCATCAATGCAAGTTCGACAAAAAATCTACCAAATTTTATTTTTGGTAAATTAAAAGCCTTTCAGCATCAGCCCCAATATTTATGCTCAGTATCACATTGGTTCATAAATAAATAGCTTCTTTACATTTCCTCGACACTGTTCAGTGTTTTATATCCTTTATCATTCTTTATACACATTGTTTGCGTACATTATATAAGAATTGCATTTTAATGCCATCTTTGCTAGATTTATCAATACAATATTTGGTCTTTTATGCAAACCACAACATCTTTTACATGACAATCTGAACCAGTTATGTTATTTAACACTCAGCTCTGGGACTGAGTTACTTATACTCATGCTGTACTCCACACACTTGAATTGACGCCCAGACTACCATTTTCAGGTGGATCAAAGATCAGTTCCTTGGACTACACTCAGCAATGATGACAGCATTCATTCCCTCACTACACGACATTGGGACTAGAAAAAAAAAAAAACTTAATGAAAACACCATTTATGGCCCAGCAGTCTTTAATTACCTAAATACTAACTAGAAGAGCATAGGTCCATCTTTGCCCTCTAGATCACCACAGTTTTCCTACTAAATCCACCTAATACTTTAACAAGCACACAGAACTGCCAGACGACTGTCTATTGACTGTCTGGTATTGATTGATATATTGTCTACTCCAGTCCCTAGTATCCTCTCAATGAGATCCCAACTGACACAAGCTTCCTCTGTCAGGATCCAGGCTCTCCAGCAACATTCTTGGGTTAGATTAGCTTCTTCCTCTCATGGCATGCATACTTGCATATAAAATGGTTCTAAGGGCTGCTCTAATTTAGAGGCAGGAGGATTCATTGGTTAATGAGTGAAGCTTACTGTTTAAACATCACATTTATCCAATAGCTAGTGACATGTCTGAGTGTATTGCAAATTTGTTTTCAACCATCAGTGCTTTCCATTGAGATGCACTTTAAAAAGAGTAGATTTTTTATTTATATGGCAGTCTAGCAAAAACAGAGGCATTTTTATTTGTTTTCTTTAAGCTCCATAAGGTAAATATTTGATCAACAGAATTTGTTTTTTTACTAGCTAGGAAGATTGGGCTAACGTTAACTAGAAACTTGTTGAGCATGCTTATTAGTATGTTTAGAAGTGTTCATAAAATGTAAACCATTGCCATAAAGTTACCTTATACCATAAGGCATAAGATATGATCACTAACATTAGTTTTGAACATTAACAAAAAGTCTCATTAGTATTCCAAACACATGCTAGCATGCTAGCAAGTAGCTATATTCTGTATGCTGCATTTCTGTCTGCAACAGGGAGCACGCTAACTGAAATTACATTTTAATATTAATTTGTTATCTCATACAATAATAGGCTGCATTCTATATGTAAAACCTGATCTATTTAATACATTTAATCATATCTGAAGCTGATAGAAGTGACCTTGCATGTCGACATGAATGCTTAATTGTGCAAATCAATAAACTTTCCCAGCTATATGACTATATCAGTGATGCTTTCACACGTGTAATTTTCATTCCATGTAGGGAGTCTGCATTAGTCTGTCATTTGTATTGGCCTTTTAAGGTAGATCACTTTGTACACATTTAATGGAAAAGGTGATAAATATCAATAACACCACATATGACAGAAAAGTGCATTTTCTGCCAAAGTGCCAAAAGTATGTGGACACTTGACCATAACACCCAAATGTAGTTCTTCCACAGTCTGTTCCCACAACTGTCTAGAAAAAAACATGACAATCCCCCACACATAAAGCGAGATCCATAAAGACATTTCTTGCCCAGGGTAGAGTGGAAGAACTCAAACGGCCTACACAGAGCCCTGACCTCAACTCCATGGAATAGGTTTTCCATTCTTTTAGGATGAACTGGAGAGATGATCATCTTGCCCAGACCTTCTCGCACAACATCATTGTCTACTAATGTGTTTATAGAAGGATGGGCAAAAAATCCCCATATGCTCCAAAATCTAGTGGAAAACCTTCCAAGAAGAGTGGTGGGTATTACTATAGTAACAGGGTAGTAAATCTGGAATGGGATGTTCAACAAGCACAGGTGTTCACATACCTTTGGCCATGTAGTGTTTATTGTTTGCTAATTTTGTGAACATTTGCAGTTCATGTGCAGAATTTTGGTCTCTATGGAGACTTTGAAACACAACAAAATATCTTACTGCTCTTTTCATTACTGGAAAAACACTAGATTCTAGATTTAATTACAGGAAAAACAAGGAGTTGTTATTAATAATTGGGCAAATCCTGAAGAAATCAGGTTATAGGATAGTAAAACAAACAGCAGATAAATGTGACTAAATATATCAGCTCAGTTCCTAAACCACTTTCTCCATGTCAAATAATTTAAAGCTTGCCAATATCAATGTGAGAAAGTACTTGTTTTATTCATTTCTCTCTTTCTTCAGGGGGAAATAAGCATCTTCATCTGTTACACCGGCTGAAATGAGATTGACATGGCCTGCGTAAGGTTAGGCCTGTTTAAAGCCCACTACCTTCACGTTTCACTAGGCGGTATTGCTACTCGCCGAAATATCTACTTTGTGCCTTATCAAACGAAGAAAAAAAAATCATACAGAGAGGGGTGGGGGGTGGGGGGGGGGATACTGAAAGCCTACAGGGAAAGCACAAAAGGCGCATCTGAAGATCCCCAAAGGCAACATAAAGTCATTTTCAAGGAAGGTGTGCTATTTTTATTTATATATCTCCCTTGCTCTGTTTCATCATACATACTGTTTGGAGGGCTGTCATTACACCAGCTGGAAGAGCTGAGGTGAAAACCATTTGCATTGCTAACCTGGGTGTCTGACTTCAGGCGCTTTGCCATGATACTTTATTCCAAACCATTCAGTGAGCCATTATCACTTTGCCCCCCTCTCTGTTGTACCTCCCTCCCTCACAGACACACACACACACATATTCAGGCTTATCATGAGCAGCATCTACTGCAACTCTGGCATGGAGCAGAATACAGGATGTGTTTGTGTGTGTGTGTGTGTGTGTGTGTGTGGGGGGGGGGGGGGGGGGGGGTTAATTTCTGGATATTGGTGTTGGATTTTTTTTTTTAGGGGGGGTTGACATTGTATTGCCATGTAATTGTCCTGGTGAACGCTCAATAGCATCTTAAAGCAAGCAAGCAATCTCCAAAGCAGCACAGCACTGGGAGGAAAAGACCCTGTGGCTATGGGGGCCCTAATAGGAACTCCTTTCTCCCAGAGATAAATGGGAAAAGTTCCTTTTATTTCTCCCAGCCGGCTGTTTGGGACTGGGGCTATTAAAGCGCGGCGATGCTATTTATCCCTCCAAAAAGGATTGGCGGAACGCACGGATGAGGGCAAGACAGGAGAAGAGAGGGGCAAGGAGGAAAAGCGGCCAGTGGAAATTGGCAGAATCGGCAGGTCAAACTGTTTATCTTTTTTATTCCCATGTCGCTCCCTTTTCTTTCCTGCTCTTCTTGAACCATCCTCTCTCTGACTGTTTCTTTCGCCCATTTTCTCTTTTGCTGATACCTGTTGTGAGCCTTACTTGACTCTGCTAGCTGTTGTCAGGAAACACACTCTCCTTACTTGACATGCTTACAATTATATAGCCAACTCGAAAAGCGGCACTCTCTCTCTCGAGTCTTCCCACCAAAGGTGAGTGAATGCGTTTCACGGTGCGATAAAGCCCAAATAGCAGTAGGCCTCCGTGTGTGCTAATCTCCTGATGCTCACCAAACAATATATCATCCCCAGCCAGCTCGATTGTGCTTACGTATCTCCAGTTCTTGTCTTATCCACTGTGTAAGGGCACTTCCTACCTAAATCATGCCACGTCAGCTTATCTAAAGAGCACGCAGCTGCTGAAAAGAGACCCTGTAATCACTCCTCAGCCCAGTCATTAAAACAACACACAGGCAAATGTCACAGCGCTTCATGCCAGCTCCTTACAGACAAATCACACTCCAGTCACTAGAGGTAGACAAGGCATACTTCTTGTGTTAAGTGCAGCGCTGAGTAGGGCTCCATCTGATTTACAGAAGAGAGTAGAGATTGCCAGTGTGGTTTGAGGACAAGTGTGAGGAAATGTTGGCTTTATTCTTTTAGTACTGCCCAAACAACCCCCAGGTCACATAGCAAACAACACAGCAACAGGCAGCACTTAATTTCTATGCAGGTGTAGTTCCAGAAACAGCAGTACACATAAACTGCTATATACTTGTATAATGTCAGTGAATATCTTTTGCGCATTCTCTCTGATAGTTTCTCAAACTCATGTAAAACTTGTTACAAGTGTAAAAGATATTCATATTCAAGTGTTTGACAGTGATTCTGCCCTTGTTGTTATGCTATCTTCACTCTTTAGGTAGATGCATAAGCAGCCAGTAGATTGAGTATCTTGCTTTCAATCCATGACAGAGGTGAAGGAGGATCGGATCGGCTGAGCAGATATGATGAATGATTGTAGTGATCTGCTGCCATCTATTTCTGCACCAGTATACAAGAGGGACTGCCCTCATGAAAGAAAGCAATGCTTTGAATCCCCCTGACCCCCCCCCCCATGCCATCTCTCTCCTTCTCTCACTCTATCTCTGTCTTTCCTCTCTCTCAGTGAGGAATTCCCTGTGTACTTCAGCTTTATAATCAACCGGCCCTCCCACACCTGATTGAGTCAAGACCTGGTTCTGCCAAGCACAAAGGGAATTACATAGTGAGGGATGCCATCCAACAGGGTTCTCCAGGAGGCAATTGCCTCGCCATGTCTTACTTTGGCAGGGCACAGCGATGCCTCTTTTCTCCCATGATTTTCTCTGTCAGAACTCTGGCTGGCCCCAAGTTGGCCCTTGGTTAGGGAATCTTGCATAAGGGAAGGGAATGTGTTGGAGTAGGACATAGCATGGTCACGGGACAACTGTTCTCATTGGTTTGGGTATGTGTCCCAATTTTGCTCTGATTTTTGCCAACATAGCTCTGATCCCATTTGCAAGGAACAAAAAAAGCAAAGAAGACAATGACAGTGAGCCGTGAAGCAAGCTCCAAGTTTCCAGATGCCAAACAAGTCCTTAAATCCTCATGAACAAAGATGCAACATGCCAGTGATTACCTAAATCTAATAATGTAGAGATAATTGAAGGATAATTGAAAACACAAAGGAGGATAACAGCATTTAAGGGTTAATGGGTAAAGGTATTAATTAAGTACTGTACTGAAGGCAAATTAGAGGCCAAATTAAGACTTAATGAAACTCATCATACTCTACCATAAAATAATGTTAGATATTAGCATTCATGTGCTCTTCCCACTAAACTGTCATTCAAAAACAAAGCGTGTGCTCTCTGAAAAAGTACCACACTCCTCCGTGTTGTATCATAGCGTAACAAAACCATTTTTAAGAAATAAATAAGACACCATTAGTGATCACATCCACATTTCCTTTCTGTATAACAGGTTAGTGCTGAGGTTCATTCTTATCACATGACTCACAGCACTGAGAGTATGACAGAGAGAGAGAGGCAGGGAATGAAAATAAGAAAAGTAGAAAAGGAGCACAGGTCCCACTCAGGGGCAATGAAACAGTAGAAGGATAATGGAAGTTTCCTCAGGCGATCCCCTACAGAGGGAGAGAAGACAGACAGAAAGAAGGATGGCAAAAAGGAAATATGCACATGTAAATGAGAGGAAGGAGGGAAGCAGGTCATGCTGTCGTCCTTCCACTGGTTTCAAATTGAGCAGGTACGACCGGCATGAGCTGTAATTTCTGCCCAGCCAAGCGTTCACCTGAATACCAACACAAAGACTGAGTGAATAAGGGAAGATGAATAACTGTCACCCTTTCTCTCCTATTCTCTGCCTATATCTACACCTCTCTAGGTCATAGAGAGGGTTTTCTCCTTGTGGTTAGATAATAAGATAATAGAGCAAAAAAAGTACCCGAGTGTGGCGCAGGTCGACTCTGACACGCCTTACATAATTGATGGATCTTAATTGGCCTGCTGCTCCCACATCGTTATTTTAGAAAATCTCCGGTGTGGGCCACGCACACGAGCAGCGGGAGAGCAGTGTTGTCTTTGTGCTGTGTGAACACAGGCCCTTTTGTGTCAACACCAAATTATTAATCATTACCACTTTAGGAAAGAGGCGCTCTCGGAAGGGGTAAACAGCAGTTATTCAATTATCTCTGAGGCTGTGGTGTTCGTGGTCCCTTTTGCAGGAATAATTGCCTGAGTGTTATTTAAAAACAAATTTCAGATGGGTGTGCAATTTCTGAATATTCTGTCATTCACTAAAATCCTTTACTGTCTGGTAATTTCTTAATTAGGAGTAGGGTAGGCGGTGGTATTTTTTTAACAACAGTGTTTACTACATACATGAGCCTTAACATCATAACTGCTTATAATTGTTAACAATTCAAGCATTTTTTTTACATATTTGACTTATTTGATTCACATCAGTCATTCAAGATAACAGAATTTATCGAGGATTTCTTCATAAGCTAAGTCCAGGCTATGGCCCAAATAAACATTCACTATGCTTTAATCCGACAGGCTTGATGGTGTGATGTAACTCAGGCACTCTCCATCCATACCTACCTAACCAGCTGCTTGTCATTCATTCATTTCAAGTTGATGGTGTGTCTGTACACCCTGTACAAATAGATAGTCTGATTTTATCTTGTCCAACCTAACCCATTTTCATTCCAATAAAAAAAAAAGCATCAACTTTATATACACTTTTAAAAGCACACAGAATATACACTGAGTATAAATCATAACACAGGCTACAAAATGCACTACATGAACCTGCATATAATACAGGTTCATGTAGGAATACAGGAATACCAAGCATCAATTCAGCACTTTGGCTATGAGCACAGCTGGAAAAGGACCTGCTACCCACTGTCAAATATGGCTGTGGATTACTGATGATTTGGTGCTGTTTTTTTGTGTGGTGGATCAGGAGATCAGGTGAAGACTGATGGCATCATGAATTCTGTTAAACAGAAAGTCAATTAAAACAAAAAAACTTGGTTCTCTCTATTAGGAAGTTTACACCTGAAAATAGATAGAGCTTTCACCACAAACCAAAGAAAATAAATTCCAGGGAGGAGTCCAAGACCCCTGAGATTGGAGACACTTGTTAGACTACCCAGGAAAAGACTTGTTGATGTCTAGGAAAGGCTTCACATGAACAGTAATTGTGCTAATAATTCTAAAACTGATGTACAGTGTACAAAATAAGAAAACACTTCAAAAAATAACTGATTAAATAAAAATTATACAGAGTCCTTGTTTCAGCTCAAAACATAACGTATGCTTGAATATTTGGAGGCTGGCTATAATTTTGGAGGACTCTTTTAATGCTTGTACAAATATGTTTCAACAAGGTCAGTATGTGCAAGGATTTTATAATATTTTAATATATACATTTTTTAATTATATAATTTATATCCACTTTAATCCTCTTCACATTTACACACACACACAATTTCTTTTGACTTTGTACATAATAAAAAAAGTATTCATACAAAAATGTATGTTTGTGAGAATACTTAAACCAAAACTATATTTAAAAAACCAAGCTGATAAGGGAAAAATATTGGACACAGGCTGTATATTGCTAATTATAAGGAGTTGGGTATAAAAGTTTATTATTATTATTATTATTATTATTATTATTATTATTATTATTATTATTATTATTATTATTATTATTATTATTATTATTATATTAATTCAGCAAGTTATTGTATTAATATAAAATCTAAAAAGCTGACCTGTTTCAAGTAAATATAAATTGCTAAATATGAAACAGATGAATTTCACTAGAAACAAATTATAATGTAATCCCCTCTATCTCAGGTTTTTTTTTAACACCCAATCCCTTGGTTTTAAGGATGTTTTGATGGCTGTTTGCTGCATGGTGGGTGCTCTTGCCTTGCTGAAAGACTGCCCAGTTCTCCATGATACCCGAGGCGATGTCGCAATTGTAATCCTATTCCTCTGTTTATCAAAGGCAGAGAGAGGGGGCATCGAGCTGACTGCTTGATTGTGATGTTCCTGTCTGATAGCTTGGCTAACCTTATCCATCAATTCCATGTCCGCCTTCCAGCCTCATCTGACACCACACACACACGCACACCCACACCCACACACACACCCACAAACACACACACACACACACACACACACACACACACACACACACACACACACACACACACATGCATATCTGCCTTAGCAGTCTTGCTAGTAGACCTTTCCAAATGTATCAAGACTGACAGGTATGCTATGAACATGGACACATACTACTATGCTATGAACATGGGCACATACTACTATACACACACACACACACACACACACACACACACACACAACCTGATACTGCACATCACCCACTGACACAAAAATGCTTCTGGCTGTTAGACAAGCACCAGGCCTCTCACAGTCTCTCTATTTTCATCACACACAAAATAACTATGGACCTATGACCCCTTTATCAAGTCTCTGTGTTAATCCTGATCTGCTAAATGCAGGTCCAATCAGAGGGAGCTAGAGAGAGAGAGAGAGAGAGAGAGAGAGAGAGAGAGAGAGAGAGAGAGAGAGAGAGAGAGAGAGAGAGAGAGAGAGAGAGAGAGAGAGAGAGAGAGAGAGAGACTGATTAACAATTAGCTCAAGGCAGAATAGGATGACTAACATGCCGATAGCCAATAAACACCCAGCCACAATCCTCCTCCTCCTCCTCCTCCTCCAGGTAACAGTCTAATCTTTCATGTCCTACATATACATAAATGAAATACACACTTCACCAATGCAGACTGAACTGTAAGTCAAGATAATATTTTACTGTTGTGTAAATCTGCATGCCTAAATCATTACACACTTTTCTTTAATTGTGATATAATGAGAGTTCTGACACTGTAGGACACACTGCATTATAAATAAATAAAATGGACCAAAGTATGGTGTATAGAGTATAAAACAGAGCTATTCACTAATCACGGTGAAGAGCAGTCATTTATAAACTGTTATCTCGTTATGCCTTGTGCTGAATAAACAGTGAAGTAATTAGAGTGGCACAGTGATTTAGTAATGCTTAATTATCCTATACATTTACAGAAAAAGTGGCTATTAAGAATAACGCAAGCCCTAAATGTCAAGGATCTAAAGTGCTGGTGCTTGTAAAGATTACATACAGAATTTAAATGCAAGTAAACACATATACAGTTATTACAGAGAAAGTGTCAGCGAGTGCTGGACAGCTAGAATATCATATTAAATTTCTTGTACATTTTACCGAAATGAAACAAAGATCTAAATGAAACAAAGAGTAAAAAGAAAAAAAAATAATAATACACAGTGGGAACTAAACTAAAGAAGAGAACTTTGGACACCAAACATGTCTCAGATGACAAGATTTGGCGTAAAATGAGAATTGCATGTTTAATTTCTGTTTAAAGTGTCTCTTTAAAGAGAGCGAAGAAGCGAGTGTGAACAAAAGTGCTGCCTGACACTCACCATTAATATCTTTTAATTGCACACCAATGACAAATTAGTCACAATTAAAGTACAAACTGGAAGCATTTCCTTATTGCTGCACTGTGTTGTGGTGATAATATTTAAATTCAGCATTGCAATTTGGAATGGTATTGCATGTAGCATGAATGCTAGGCTTTAAAGTTACATAATCCTGTCAGCACAGATCCATATTCCAGTATGTTATACCTCAATATTATCTTTGCATACTGCCACACATTAATGTTGCTGCATACTGACAAATAGCACTTGACAATTTCACCATCTGCCTTTGGTTTAGAGAGGAAACATAAGTAAATACGACATCAACAAAGAATCCGTGGGCTTGAGAAAGATGAGCTTGGTGTTCCTCACACCTCAGGGCCACCTGTCACTCAAATGAGGCACACCGAGATGAACTGACACCACATATAACCACACACTGTATATACAAAAACATGGGACAAAAGACATGCACTCATCCACTTCGAACCTGACACTACCCAGAATCCTCACCAGGGAGATTTGCAACCCTTCCCTTCTCGTTTCGGTTACATTCCTAGTGTAATCTGATTAAGATTTTTATAATGTAAACGACGTTTGTGAACATGCTAGTTGAATAGTGCATTGAAATAGACCTAAAAAACTCATTCATGCTAAGACCAATTTATCTCTTTTTCTTTTGTGATCGGTTTAATTATACGAGCCGTTCCATTTTTCTATCAGTGAAGTATGACTAATGCGAGTTCAAGCAGATACCGAGCTCTCAGAGAATGACGTCTTCGTTTTTTGTGTTGGGAAACAATGGCAGACAGAGCCCCGGGGGTCTCGAGATGTTCAGAAAGAGGGACAAAGAGAAAGAACAGAAGTACAAACCCAACTTCAAACACTAGTGTAGGAGCACAGGGTGAGTGGCTCAGCTTGTATAGTTCATCATATTTCGGATTTATCTCTATACCTGATCATGCACTTTCATAAACCCATAAGAAGAGGAGTGTTATAGCAGGAGAAATGAAAGAAAACTGGAGAGAATGGTATGGTGGGGTAGATATAAAAGAAAAACAAGTAATATGGATGAGGAAAAAGTAATAAGAGAGGGACCAAAGCAGAGGAAAGGAAGCATGATACATATATATTTATATATATATATAACAGAAAGACCACTATGAGGACTGTTAGAAGGAAGTGCAATGGTGTGAAGGGAAAGAGAATATTTACTCAGTGAATTAGTTAAAGACATTGTGTGTGCGTGAGGGCTTTAGATCCCTGGCTCCATTTCAGGGCCCGAGTGGCTCAAGCCGAGTTCCCTCCAGGCCAGGCCTAATTACCACAGGACTTGGGCCATTAAAATGCTTAACTAACCTCGTTTCTCCAAAACGCACAGATTAGCGGCTGCCTCCAGCAAAGTGCCAGGGATAACCCTGCTGCCTAATACCCTCTTTGATTTATTTTTTGAAAAAGAGTAAAGGAGGAGAGAGAGGCAGTGTGAGGAAGCAATGGTGGATGCACACTTAGAGTTTTCTACAAAGCACACAGGATTGAATTCAAAACAAACAAAGAACAAGAAGCTTTTTCTTTCTTTTTTTTTTTCAATCAAATGGTAGATTGTTCCATGCGCATGTAAAAGCCCAGACACTGAGTTCATGTTTTTTTTTTTACAAACATAGCCTATTATGTCATTTTTTTCTTCTTGCATTAAATAAAAAAAAACATTTGGAGGTTGTTTTTTTCCTGTTCTATTGATATACTAACTCAGTCAACATAAATACACAAAACAAACTACATCTCAAAAAATAAACTGCATCTAGGACTATTGCATATATTTACATAGAATATATTATACTGATATGTGTTAATTGGCAAACGCTATTTTTGTGTTTGTTTTATATAACAAAAACCAGGCACAATAGTTGCTAACAAAGTCATGGTTTACAGTATATTCTGTATATTTGAGTAGTAAATGGTGGGGTAAATTAGTAGTTTATATAAAGTACTAATTGTTAAATATACATACCTCATACAAGCTAATCAACACTACAGTAGCTGTGGAGTGTTTAACTCAGTAGTTTGTTACTGTCATGATTTCCTTATTTATAGGATTACTGACATTCTCATTTATGGCTAAACCTATAAACCTATGTTTCTCTATACCACAGTGCATCCAGATTCTTCATTCTGATTGGTCAGATGGTGTTGATTATTAACAGCTGCTTTGACAGTATTGACCAGGGCTGGATGGTATACCAACATTTAAGGTATAATATATTTACAAACAAGATAGCATGAGAAAATACCATTTATATAGATAGTTTGATGTTGCCACCACTCTCCCTCTACATACTCTCAAATCACTTACAAATTCTCCTACAACATGGAGGGAGACATAGCACCAGCCTGTTGTTATTGTTTGTTCTTGTTGTTATTTGCAAAGCTTTGTATTTCTTATTCAGGAGAGAAAAACCTGTTGTTGTATTCTATTTCATAGGCCTAGTTCTATTCACTAAAGGCTTTTTTATGTATATGTTTTGCATTTACATGTTGATATATTGTGCAGCTGTATATTTTAAAATTGAGAAGGAAATACTGTCTTTGCATTTTATTTCCATCTGTTTTAATAACTCACATGTGATATCTCACACATGCCCTTAACTTACAACTGAACATTTTGCCTAATTCATAAAAAATACAGCGATATATAACATGTGTTGCACTGATCTGATTTTTGGCCTATATTACTCCTCCCCAGTAGTGACATCATCAAAGCAGATTGCCGGTTTATATTAATGCACTTGCTCTGATATGTTTCTATACTAACAGCTACTTCACAATGTATACACTCCAAATAATCTAAGACTAGTAATGAAGTTGCTTTCGGCTGCTCCCTGTTCGGGGTCGCCACAGCGGACCAACTGGTCCGCACAACAACTTGGCACAGGTTTTACGCCGGATGCCCTTCCTGCCGCAACCCTCCCATTATTCCGGGCTTGGGACCGGCACTGCATCTAGTGGCTGGGGATTGAACCCAGGCCTTCCGCATGATAGGTGAGCAACCTACCACTGAGCCACCAATGCCTCTAATCTAAGACTAGTAATAAACATATTAAAACAATGTTGATTTTTAACAAAAAAAAACCCACACACATTGTTAATATAGTGATGACTTCTCTATGGATATTTTTATCTAACAGTAATGGAAGGAGTCAAAACAGAGTTAATAGTTAAAACTTGCCTTTAACAGGAACACTATATGTTTAGCCATTTATCAATACCTTTAAATGTATTTATATACAAATAAAAACAGGATGTGTATTCTTTAACAAATAAATCATACTGCTATTGAAAAATAATCAACTTCAGACCACATTACACCACCCTGTCATGTATAATTGTTCAATACCAGCACATCGTCAATACCAGCAATACCAGTCAGATTCTAAATTTTGGCTATGTTTATTTACTGACAGGTGGTGGGATATGTAAAAACTATTTCTTTTCGTGTCTCTTTTAGAAACTGCTGATGTTATATAACTGTACAATGGTAACTATATCAAGTTATCACAGTAATAATAGGTAAGCTATTAAAATGTATTTGATAACTCTAAGCCTAATATCAGATAATAACCCCTTGTAACTACCACAGTGACATATTCTCACATAAACAGACCATGTTTTAAATAGGACACAGTGTTGTGTTTTGAGATGTCCATCTTGATGTCTACACCATCACTATACAAGTTCTAACTATACAAGTGCTAACAATATACCACTATACAAGTGCTACCAATTTAATTGGACAGAAACAGAAAAAAATATAAACTCAACAAATCAGAGCAATTCTGTCTGAGGCATAAAAGTGCCGTTTGGGTTATTTTAACCACTGCTGCCAAATATAGCTATTTCTGTACTTAATTGATCATGATAATGGTCTCTTTGTAGAACAAGTGTTAGACTATTCTCTACCTTTTCATCCTAAGGTTTCATCATGCTCTATTTGTCTAAAAACGACAGACTATACACTCCTCCTTTGCATGTAGCTAATTCTCTGTGGAAAGCAAACCCTGAAAAGAACCTTTTTCCTTTTCTTGTGAGCCATTAGCCTGTTAGACAAACATTATCAGCTGAATAAAATCCAGTGTTCCCTTCAAACACGCTGCTTAATAAGGTTTGCACTGGAGAAAAAGAGAATGCACGGCAAATTAAAGCAGCAGAAGCAGTGATAATTATTTGACTTCTCCTGAACAACGTAATCCTTTTAGGAGGTGTTATATTTTTCTTGAAAAAAGAAGAGAAAAGGAATGCAATAATAAATAAATATATAAATAATGTTATAAATAAGCTGCCTTGTTTGGAGAGTGGGGTGCCATGGGAGGTGTAGTGCAAAAGGAAGATAGTGACTAAGCTCACTAATAGCATCTTTGTTTCCAGTTAGTGCTGGTTGGAAACTCTGGGGTATTGGAAGATTTTTTATTTTTTTTGCCAAAGTCAGGCTAAGACTGATAACTCCGCTCAAGACATCAAAACACCACAAACTGCTTATCAGTGCATCAAGGCCGTCTGTTTGGCGATCAGCTCTTGCATTTAGTGCTTAGTGCACCACGTTTTCCTGAGGGCTCTTAATGAAGTGTAACGTGTACCTGAAAAAAGCAGGCACCAAGACAAAGGCGGCAAAACATTTGCCTTTCAAGCTGCATTTGTTCCATCTCTTAAGTCACTGAATAGAGTCAGGCAGTCTCGGATGTTTCTCGTGAACAAACGATGCCAGTCGTCATGGAGGGGAGCCGTGAAAATGTCATTGTCATCTTTTATGTCCGCTGTGGATTTATAACAGTTACCCGGAATTTCATTCTGCCTCTCTTTCGACACGAATAAATGACTCAGAGACCTTGAAAGTTTAATTTGAAATAAGAGCTTGTCTTGAAGGCAGGACTTTAAAATAAAACAATCGCTTTTTCAGTAGCAGAGCCAACGTGCACTGACATGGAGGCCAGAAGTCAGAGCTTGATATTTATTCCCCTGCCCTTGAAGACGGACTTCACCACACCGATTCATCACCACGTCTCCTTCACAGAGGGACACCAACACAGGCAAAGTCTTATTTCATTAGTGCACCTTCAAGAGTTCATTTCCGATCTCAAATGCTTCCTGGATGTCCATCAGTTGCAACAATCAATTTATGGCTACCTGTGGAATATAAAATAACATAAAGGACTTCTCAGAAAGAGAATCACATCACTGTAACATGAAATAATGGCAACAGGCCTGGCATTCACCGCCTACTAGTGTCTGAAAAGTGATAAAAACGAGAGAATGGAGAAAAATGTTTAGTATTCGCTGAGCCAGTTCTCATACTAACGGCTGATAATGTGATTTTCATTGTAGCGGGATATCTGGCACTAGCAAGGAGAGAAAAGGCTGTATATACTTCTACAGCATTTCTTAAGTGCTTATCATGGCAGGTGGCTGAAACCCTATTCTCCATGTGCCTAAAACTAACACGAGCTCAGAGATGCCTTTAATTTTGTGCTAAAATTGTTCAGATTACATCTGTGGCACGAAGGAGCAGGCCGCTCTCCCCCTATCGAATTATGCTATTAACAGAGCCGCCTCTTACACCTGATAAGCGCTGCAGGCTCTTTCTGGAGCAAGACTTTCTCAACAGCTCAACAGCATTTGTGTTTCACTTTTACTGCCCATACTGTCAACAGCTGAGGAAGATTCAGAGGCCTAGACACAAACTATATACTTAAAAAAACATATGCATGTCATTAAACATAAGATAAAAACATGAAATACAACAGAGGGAATCTATATATATATATATGCCCCATATACAGTATATATATATATATATATATATATATATATATATATATATATATATATATATATATATATATACATATATACACACACACACACAAAGGGTGGAGCTAGGAATCAAAGAATCAAAGAAACATGAACTCCAAAGGTGTGAAGCAAGCGTGTTAACTATATATATATATATATATATATATATATATATATATATATATATATATATATATATATATATATATATATATATATATAAATAACATACTAACATACTACATCTAGGCTAAAGATATTCAATCTCATCTCAGTTTTTAACAACTTCAGACATTTCAGCAGCTACTATGTTCACATTCGAGGTCAACAACTGATTACAGACAGATTTATTTTCAGCTTTAATTCATTAGTGTTAAATCATTGAAACTACACTGTGTATTACAGACTGAAGTCATGCAATGGTGCTCAGTGCTTGATGATAACCTAGAGGCTATTATCTTTCTATTTCTCATTCATTACCACTGTAGCTCGAGTTCATAACAACAGATTTGTCTTAGATGAAAGAATATTTATGTAATTTTCATTCTTGCTTTGACATCCACAAATCTGGAGTTTGAGTTGTGATTCTTGTCCATTAAATGTTATTAACAGCTAGCATTGCAAAGTAAATAAAACGTTGATTAAAGCTACCATCAAGCTGCCAGTCAGTATGTTTCCTTGCAGACTGTTGGCATATTCTGTACAGGCATCACTCATGATTTGCCTGAGACTCATGGCCGAGCGACTAACACTCCAATGACTCAATGACCCTATGACGCCTGACTTTGTGGCAGTGTCTCATTTTTGACTGTTTTGTGGCCTAGAGGAGGACCACGCTCATAGAAAACCTGTCTGTTTAGTATTCTACCCCAGAAGTGTTTAACCCCCAAAAGATTTAAGATAACTTTTTCCCCCTCCTTTCCACAGATGATATTAAGTGCCTGCCATTATCTCAGTAGGTCTGTATCATATTAGAATCTGCAATCATAGGTCACAAAGTATACCGGGCCCTTGTCTCGCCCACTACTGCAAAATTACTTTCTGCCACACAATGCTGCCTGAATGGGCCGAAGCTTTGTCATTTAAACTGCATAAAGAGACCAGAAATTGATTTTTATTGTAGATCTTCATATCTAATAAAGCTCGGAGGATCTCTTTTCTTCAGCGCCTGAATGCCCACTGAATGCTTTCAATCCACTTCTGTGTTTCATGCATAAAAGTGGCGGCCAGGACATTAGAGAGAGAATTAGACAGGGAGGGGGCACCATGCCGGTGAAAAGCATCCGTCCCCCTCCACCTTTTCTGTTCTCTTGTGTGGGTAGGATGGAGGAGGTGAAGGAGCTGGGGGTAATTGAAAAGGGAAATGTTTTCTTTTTTTACCGTCTTCTCTTTCAGAAGAATGTATTCTTATCAGGAAAAGAAAAAACATAACCAGATCTGAATTTTTCCCAAAGAAAAAACTGAAGAAAAGAAGTACAGGGAGGGTGAATGCATAAAATACTAAAAAGATCCTCTTTGATTTTTAGTTCAGGGAAATAAAGCTCACCTGGCCACTTCTATTGTTTTCTGTAGAAAGTCTGTTGTGAACCCCTGAAGTGCCATCAAGCATTTCAAACTTTATTTTTTTACTCCAACGCTTATTGCTGCTCCAATCACTAGGCGTCTCACCTTGCTTATAGAGCTCCGTGCAGAATTCCACTCGTTTTCCCTGATTGCGAGTAATCCCTAACATGTAAACAAAATTTGTTTTCATGCGACTGAATATGATTAATTATCTCAGAGTAATCCAGCTCCACTTGCAAAGACTTTTCAGAGGAGATTACAATTTCCAAACTGACAACCATGATAGTCGAGAGCATTCTGTAAGTCTCAGATTAAAGGTCACAGAAAGCGAACGCTGGTAAAAACTCACGAGGCGATGGGTAAGTAAGGGCAGATGCAATCATGACAGCATCAGAGGAGAAAGGGAGAGATGAGCGCCTCAAACTGGCAAAAAAAATGATTATGGAAATGGATATCTGCATAGTGCCACCAAACATATGGCAGTGCCTAATGCCATTTAACACTTGGGGCTGGGTTTAATCAAACTTCCGCAATTAAAAACACAAATTAGATGCGAACATCTGAAAGTCAGGGGAACACGACAGAGAAGGATGGCTGATTCTGACAGAGAGAGAGATGAATACTTCTCACTAATCCAGGGACAAGCTTCCTACTATACTTTGTTATAAATAAATATATGCACACACAAACACACAAAAAATACTATTAAAAATAAAATCTAAAAATAACTCTTGATTATATTCAAAGCTATAGTACTTTCATGGCATCTTTAATACTACTGCTATGTCTTAATCTTTATCATTATATTTCAGTTTTTTGCTATTATTGGCATTTTATTTGGTATTATATAATTTTTTCGAAATCTTCTGGAGCATCTTTGACAATAATAGATTTTTCATTGTATACAAAAGCTCAAATTCTTTAATCTTAGTATAAAATAAATAAGTTAGGATCTATTAAAGCCCAGAAAATGGTCAGTGATGACATGTGAAGTGCTCATACCCAACAGAAAATGAGAACATGCAACTGAATCCATTTGTATGTTTTCCAGCATGATCAGGAGCAGGTGGTAGGGTTGAGCCGTGGGTAATATGGCATGTTATGATTATTGGCCAGTGCAGGAATAGTGATAGTGTGAAATCGAGCAGCCGTGATAACACACCATAAGAGAGTGTTTCCATCACCGCACCAGTGGCCTGATTACTCGGCCAGCACAGGGGTCGCATTCAATCACGGCAAAACCAAGAGGAAAGGCAGTTACTTCCTATTTCATCATTTATCACTGGGCAAGGTCTATGTGTGTACGTCTGAAGCTGCTTTAGTTGACTTTAGAAATAAATTACTTTAAGTCATGGTATCTGTACATATGCTTTAAATCACATTCAAAATCAAAAGCTCAGGATTTGACCCGTCATGTATAAATATATATTTAAATAATATAAACAATTGAAGGCAAAAAGTTTCCGGGAGAGCATACTGGCCCAGAGATATGATCAGCTCATGAGTGGAATTTTAGCTATAAAAGCCTGGATTTGTGCGTCAACCTAAAATATGTTAGCACTGAAGTGGAGTCATACACTTCCTGCAGCTTTACCCATCTGTAGCAGTAGCAGAGGACAATAGCTCCACTCATACTGTGTGACTCCTGAGTATTTCAGCCTGCCTGAGAGAGAACAGGGTCATATAAATCACTCAATCTTCATCCACTTCTGCTTTACAGATGTCTAGGTGAGCATGCCGGGCTCACATTTACACACCTGACACGGATCTCTCAAACTTGTGCAGTAAGGAGGTGGAAATGGAGAGAGCTGGAGGGAGCAGGGAGGCTTCGAGAGGATTCTTTATGCAGCTCTGTGTATTTCTTTCATGTTGTCCGGCCGGTAACTGAGTCGGCTTTGCCACGGGCGACGGCTAATTCACACCCTCAGATCAGGAGCATGAAATGAGAGCGTGGTGCAGACGGGGGAAAGCCCTCAGGTTAATGATAGCGCATATACCCAACACCATTTCCCATAAATCTGCCCAAATGCTTTCATTTGAGATGATCCTTGGCATTTGAGTGGAACCACGCACACACACACACACACACACACACACACACACACACACTGATATGACCAAGATCACATACACATACAATAGGACATGTCCAAGATCTCTTTCTCTCTCTTCAACACACACACACACACACACACACACACATACACACGTGCACACACACACCAGGACATGTCCAAGATCTCTTTCTCTCTCCCTCACACACACACACACACACACACACACACACACACACACACACACACACACACACACACACACACACACTGATATGTCCAAGATCACATACACATACAATAGGCAATGTCCAAGATCTCCTTCTCTCTCTCCCACACACACACACACACACACATACACACACACACACCAGGATATGTCCAAGATCTCTCTCTCTCTGTCTTTCTCTCTCTCTCGCTCTCTCTCTCTCTCTCTCTCTCTCGCTCTCTCTCTCACTCTCTCTGTCTCTCTGTCTCTCTCTCTCACACACACACACACACACACACTACACAAAGCTGGAGTTGTATTTCATTGAAACAAATGCTTTAAATAATAATAATAATAATAATAATAATAATAATAATAATAATAAGGTTAGGAAGAATAGAAGAAGGGAAGACTGTTGTGAGAATACTGTATGTATGTATTAAGTTGACTCAATCGGAGAAGGAAATGTAGTCTGATATTCTAGCTATTAGCTATTTTTCGCCTTTGTGTTGTGTTTAGGTAATAAGGATTAAGCCTCTCAGTTGCATATCCAAAGGAATAAATGTACAAACATATAGTATGCACAAACACAGGGCTGAACAACACAAAAGCTTTTGCCATGATGGAGGCTTTCCCCCTTTACACACACCAATCATCTAAATAAATGAATAGATCTACTGTATAGGGAAAAAAACCACATACAACTGTGAGGCACTTTAAGAATCTTTAACTCCTCAGTTGAACAAGCTTGTGAATAAAGGTTTTCTCCCCCCTTCTTCTCCCCCCAAAACCTCTTTAAAGTTATTTTAAATTTCTCAGCAAGGCTTTGAGGAATCTGTTTGTTTGAGGGCAGCATTAGATGTGACCAGCGTTTTATTGTGACATAAAACCGCATTTCTTCCTCAGCAGATTAAAAATAAAATCGGTTAATAAGAAAAGCTGTCAGCAGCAGAAAACGGCTGACATAATCCGTTTATCCTCCAAGCAATAAAGATATTGGTCCTTGGGAGTCTATCTTTCCTCTTATGTTATTTCGCCCAAAACATTATCTTCTATGCATTCAGATGGATTAAGAAGCCATGTGGGAGATAGACGGAAAATGACAGATACAAAAAACCTATAATATCCTTTCAGTCCTTCTCACATGCTCTCACAGGAAGCTACACGTTATGTGCACGCAGGAGGAAAAATAAGAACAGAAACTAGCTGAAAGGGAGAAAAAAGGTCAAAGTGTGCGATGCAAAGAGATGCAGTATGAGTAAAAGAAAAAGAAACAGATAAAGAGAGTGATAGATGAAGAAGAGAAATAGAGGAGCTGGCAGTTATCTGATGAGAGAAATGTGTTGGGAGGGGCAAAGGCATAAATGCTCCACCCACTTTACCTCTGGAAGGTGTGGCTTTTTGGAATCTCATTGTAGTAGCACACAGATGACAAAACGTTTACCAACCACGTCATGACAAAACACGACTACACATTCTTAAGACTTTTAAAAAGTTTTTTGGGTCACCTTTAGCTAATAAGGTTCAGTGAAACAATGCTGGTTTGTTTTTGTTTTTTTAAATCACCCCTGCCTTGAATGACACAGTTTTACCAAATAGGCAGAACAGAACAGAGAACTGGCCAGATGCTGCTGACCTTAAACCAAATAAATTTGGAGTTCCCAAATCCTCAAATCACTTCATATGGCATCTTTTGTTGTTTTCCTTGTTCTATCACCTCTCTGAATGATCAGATAATTACCAGGTTTATTCCTTAGGTATGTAATGATGTGTTTATGATTCAGAGCTTCTGCCTTCCACCTTATGGAACCTCAACTAAATCTCAAAGCAGAAATCAACAGACAGAATTATAAGTAAAGATATATTAGCTTACCCATCCTATACTTATACTTATATTAAAAAAGAACTGTTACATTAAAAGGTACATTTCAAGAAGTACCGGCGTGCTGGACCAGGGAGCCGGCACTTATGGATTTATGTCAGTTTGATCTTGGGCTCCACAGGCACACCAGAATTGGTGGACATGAGAATCTGAGTACGGGTGTAGCGAGTCAGACATTGAGCTTCTATAGCCGTGTAGTGCTTTACATTTAATTTTGTGTGAAACAGGAAGTCAGTGTAACTGATGGAGTGTGAGTGTGAACATTTTGTATGAGTAAAACTTGAGTATCTGTTTGGAACCTGTTGGTGTCTATTTTAGCCGTGGTGCCAGAGAATGAGGAATGAAGCAGAATTCATGAACCAGAGCATTTGTGAGCAACCTAATATGAGATTCAAAAGGAAAGGGTCATTCACAGATTATACCTAGATGTGTACATTTGTAGAGGGTTCAACATTGATGCCTTTAATATCAACTGAGAATTTTTAAGATTTAGAGATAGGAGTTTTTTGGGGCAACAAGTCAGATTTCTGTTTTATCAGTATTTGTTTAAGGAAGTTGATGTTTAATTGAATATTTTTTTACCTATTCATAAAGCATTTTTTCATGTTCGATTAAAAATGGGTGGTACAGTGCATGAACATTAAATAGGTAGTAAATAAAATTTTTAATTTAAGTCACTCTATTCACCTAGCTAAAGGATTGCAGCATAATCGATGAGAATGTTCACAGATGTGGACCTAGTTATGATTACAAAAGCAACAATTATATAAACAGCATGATGTACCGACACAACAAAGGGAAAGCTGTGCTAATTGCCTGTCTTTTCAAAAATAGCATGGAAGGTTATTTGCATGGTATATTTATATTTACAGAAACACTTGAATATCTCACACATAAAATATAATGGCCACCCAATAATGGATAAATATAAGGACTGCAATGAGCAAATTTTGTAGAATTAATAATGTATAATAATAATAATAATAATAATAATAATAATAATAATAATAATAATAATAATAAAAGCAACCATTTGAAATGAACCCTACCCATTGTGCTGAACTTAAGCATTTGTAACTTTACATACTAGCTCACTTGTGCAACTCATTATCTACTATATTATATAAAATGAAGGTCACTATTACTGAAAGCAAACCCTGAATGCTAAGGCATCAGAAGGGGGTGGGGCAAAGAGCTGGGTGAGTGACAGCTGACATGTCCCGTGGTGCTTGTGCTCATGAACCGCGAGTGTGTTATGTTTAATCAGGATGGCTAGGCTGGTAATGAATTTTGATTACGACTCTAAATGGAGTCAATGTGCAAGGTGGGAGGGGTCGGGTCAGAGAAGAGAGGCAGAGAGAGGGGGTGAAATATTAATGTCTTTCCAGATGATGCATGAAACCCTGGTGTGTAATTTCCCCTCACTTGCCTTGTCTGCCGCCAGATTGTTAGCACTTCATCATTAGCGCGGGAACTTTTTGCATCTCAATTCATCTTTCTCTCTTTGATTAATGCTGATCTTGATTCATTAGTTTATCATCACTGTGGTTTTAAGGGACCATTGCATATCCATCATGTGGCAGCAGAAGGCACGTGTGGGGAGAGGAGGCGAGGAAACACAGGCCTACCTACAGCAGCTAAAAGGATAAGCACAGTGGGAGGGGGGGTCTGTAGAGTTCCTAATAACTCAGTATGTCTTCAAGTCCGCCCCTCCGAGCTCAATGAGACGTGATTGTCTCCTCTCGTCTGTGTACACCCACCTATTAAAATGTCATCAGTTTCATTTGTAAAAAGCAAAAGAGCTGAAAATGCACAAAACACTCTGCTTGATTAAGAACAGTCAGCTACGCAGGGTCTTGTGCACGCTAACAAGCCGACACAGAGTAAATGGATAATTCAGTATCCAAATGCTCACTGTGAGCCATGTGAAAGTTTAGTTTGATTAGTCAGTACAAACAGATTGCATGTTTAAAAATGCACTCAGGGAGCTGAGGTGTAATTTTGTCAAAGGCCTCAACAACACAGACATAAATGAAGGACAATATATTAATGTAGATGTCCATAATAACCTCAAGTTCTCAATTTCCTGCCTTTCAACTGACCTTTTTTCACGTATGCTGTTACGGAGGGCTGCTGCGTCTAATCACGATTATCACTGTATGGAGGAGCTTTTCATGTGTCCGCTCATTCTTCCTGACTCTGCAGATCTGAAGAGGAGTCATATGTCTTAATAGCGATGGGGATACTCATTTAATAAAAGATTCTCAGCAGAGACTCAAGCCCAGGTTAATTTAAAGGGAAACATTTGAAATCAAATCATGAACCATGACAAGGATAAAAAAATCACCTACCTGTACATTCACACAAATTATCATGCCGTTATGCACTAGACTAGACATATGGCTACCATAAGGAAAGCACAACAAATGATGATTTCTCAAGATATTTATCTCACAAATTGTGAAATATATTTACAAAACTGTATTTATTTTTTCTTTTTTAAAAAGGACATAAAGACCATTTTTGAGTTTTACAACTGCATCCTTGTTACTTTAAAGTTCAACTCAGAAGCTGCTAATGAGAAGAAACAAGTAAAGGCTGGTACTGAATGAATTACAAACCAATGTAATTACCCAACAAAACACCCCACAAGACCTGCCGTTCTGGAGATGCTCTGATCCTGTCATCTAGCACCACAGTTTAGCCCTTATCAAAGTCAAGCTTCAGATTCTTTCCCACTTTCCAATTTTCCCTGCTTCCAACACATCAACTGTAAGAACTAACTGTTCAATTGGTGCATAATTTATCCCACCCCTAACAGGTGCCACTGTAATGAGATAATCAATGTTATTCACTTCACCTGTCAGTGGTTTTAATGTTATGGCTGATTGGTGTATGCAAGCTGTAATAATATGGAAATATCTGAGCTTTAATTTGAAACTACACAACCATGTGAACACTACAGTGAATTAAGAAATTCAACTGTAGGTCTATAATTAGAAGGAAATAATCAGCCTGGCACTGACTAAAGAGAAATCTCAATCAAAACCTTTTGAGAAATTAATGAAGCATCACCACTTGAGCCTTATTCAGATTTGGGTTAGTTTCTCATGGGGACATTGGTAATATATTTTTTCTAGCAGGTTGTGTTTTTTATGAACCTGGATGTTTGTGTCACATGGTCATATGGTCATGTGTTCATGCTGAAGTGTGCAGTAACTGTACACTGGAGTTACAGTGCACTGTGGAACTAATATGGTGAATATAAAATATAATATCTTAGGAATATAATTTCTACATTGAGAACTCTAACAGCACAATAAAGTTTCTGCACCCAAATACTACAGGGTGAATAAGACTGGGCATTAGTGTGGGTAAAATCTAAATAAATCCTTCACTCATTAGCACAATTAACACAGCGCAATAAGTTTGAAAACAAGTTGACTGCATAGCTGTGATTTGTGAACGCTCAAGCAAAGTTGTTTAAAAAAATTAAGGGAAGAAAAAAACTGGGTAATACATAAATGACAGCTATGTACAAATGGGTTCAGTCACCCCCTGAGTTCAAGTGTGCTTCTTGTGAAGGCGGCCTGCATAACAGCAAGTGATATACAAGTGACATGAGTACAAAGACACCATGATACCAGTGCTGACGCCCTCGACATCCTCCTCCAGTGTCTGAGTGGCGGCTCCGCTTCTTCCGTTCCACATGGGAACACATGAGGTGAGCTTGAACTTAATGGGAATTTCAAACAGCGGCCATCTTTTGCGTACGCTGCTGTAACAGTGTCACCTCAGCACCGGCATTACAAACAGAACCAGATAACGCAGAGGTTTTAGACGTGGATGAGGGCAAAGGCGAAAAAAAAAATGATCCTACTTCTGTGGATTCGTTGTGGCCTGAAGAGCAGTGCATATCAGTCAGAGACCAAGCAGACATGGACTTACGGCCCCAGCGAACTTAATGAGTGCTCAGGCCCACTTAACACCAAGTGTGACTAGATAGGCCTCCTAATATCCTTGCTCGTCAGGAGTCCGGCACATAATGCTGCCGTTTCATTTTAGTAATCCCTGCTATTAATATACGATTTAACAGACGCAAGGTTACCTGTGCAAAGGCCATCACGGATCTGTAGCCTTACATGCAGTATACGTATTTAAAGATATGTGTGAAATGTTAAGCATAGTGGTATAGCAATTCATGGAAATGAAGCACAGCAGGAAAAAATAAATAAAACAAAACAAAACAACAAAAAAAAAACAGTTCATACATTTCACCAATTTTTCATCAAAGGCCCATAAAATGTTGACATTGTTAGTGGATTATGCATGATATGTATGGTATTACTGAATCAAAAGCTATACAGAGCAGGACAGTGCTGAATAAATTGCGCATTAACACTACAAAACAGTCCATTTCTTACAGTTCTACTCATTATCTATGGAGATTATTTAGCAATAAGCCCCCACGTTATAAAACCGATGTACAGTTCAAAGCTTTGATTCCTGCCTAAATATCCTCCATTTATCACCCATGTCTCATCCATAAATAAATTCCATCTGATGTAAAATGAAGATACATCTATGAGTCATAAAGCATCACGTTTGATCTGTTCTTTTCTTTTTAGAAATCTCCGATTCATTCAAATCAATGGTTGACGGAAGGCTGAATTAAACTCTCCCCTATTATAGTCTTTTTTGGCTATGACATAAACCAATGCCCAAACAGAGGCAGCCCCCCCTCTCCTTCTCTTTCTCTGTCTCTCTCCATCTCTCCCCTCTTCTTCAGTTCTCCCCTAATGCAGCCTAATCCTGGCTGAAGACAGACATGCGCTGCGTGTGTGCGTGTATGCGTATTTGTGTGTAAGGAATATCTCTTTGCTTTTTCTGCCTCAGTTCATTATTTTTCTTTCTTGTCACTTAGTGTGATAGGTTGGACAGAGGCGAGCCAATGAGTACTGAAGACACAGTCACAGGGCCTTAATCTAGTCTTTAATGCGTGACTTCAGAGATGTCATTTATCTTGTGACTGCAGCAGGCGTCCACAAAACTTTATCTCTAATAATATATTGATGGATTAAAGGGGTCAGGCCGGGGGAGCAGGCAAGAAAAATTGCTTATTGACATCAAAATACAGTGCCCCCCAAAAACCTGATAAACATGAGGGACAGGAAAGTGGAAGTCAGAGCGAGTGAGAGAGCGGAAGAGAGAAGGAGTGACAGAGGAAGAGAGGGATGAGAGAGGCAAGGCATTGTGCCCACTGATTTTCCTCCATCAGACGAGCCTGCGGTGGTCCGAACTCTCAAGACACATGTGCTTGCACACACACACACACACACACACACACACACACACACACACACACACATGCACACACACACACACACACACACATACAAAAACACACACATATAATGCTACTCCAGCTGGCGCCTGGGGAAAGCAGTCTGCTCCAGGACTCCTCCACATTTATCTCAGCATGTCCATTCTCTCTCTCTCTCTCTCTCTCTCTCTCTCTCTCTCTCTCTCTCTCTCTCTCTCTCTCTCTCTCTCTCTCTCTCTCTCTCTCTTGCTCTCTCTCTGACACACACATACACATACACCCCTTATTAAACACACTTAAGTAGAGCAACAGGACTGGGCCACTTGTGTTGAGGCTAACAAGAGAGGGGAGTGTAAAGAGAGACTGTCATGCACTTTTACTGGCCTACAGTGAATAAATCATATTAAGAGGAGCATTTTAACCCTACTTCGAAGACATTTTGCTCATGTATTGTGTAAGAACTGTTGAGGAAAAAAATATAATAAATTCCAGTTCTTCCTAATTAAAAAGTACGCTTGACACCCAATCCATTTCTGTACAGCAAAAATGACTGGTATAGAGATTTTTTTTTTAAAGCTTTATTTTTGGCACACTTTTTAGGAAAGTAGTTATTACACCTATACACGTTTTCTCACAGATTTTGATAAATCGGTATTTAAACTCAAAGAAATGCAAGAGTCACCGTTTAGCTATCCCACAAGTCTCTGAGTCCTCGCGTGAAAAATGTGTTTGAGCGCTGTGGAAAGCACCTCCAATCCCAAACAGTGTCAATCCAACATACTTTCTGCAAGTCCTCTAAAATTAATACACTTTTACCATTACAAGATAAAGCCAGGGACATATTACACCAGGCATATCTGCAGGCCTGTAATACTACAGAGTCAGCATTCAATAAAAGACATTTGCAACCAGGCGTTTCTCACGACGGCGGCGGCAAAAGATTTAAAAGCTGCTAAATTAGGTGCGGCTTGTCGAGCGAAAGGTGCCGGCTAAGCAGGCCCACTCTTACTTTGGAATGACAGAGTTGTTTATGAGGGGGGGAGCCTCCCTCCAGGGCCACTGATACACCAGAGGGACAGTTTATGATGCACTCACGGGGTTATTTAGACTCCAACAGTGTGCATAATGTTACCTAACAATCAGTGGTCATAACTCACAACCCAAAGATCCTGCATTTCAACCAGACCTTACTGATTGCTCCCACCTTTTTATTACCCATCAGCCTTTTCTGAGCTTTGACCCAAACCTATAATCATATTTAATTGAATGCACCATTCATACATTCACTCATTTTTTTGCTCTTTCTTTTGTCCAGTCTTTCACTCATTCTTTCAATCTGTAAAGTACTCTGGAAAAATGAGAAAAAGAATTATATGAGTGACAAAGATACTATGGTTGTCTAAATGTTTGAAGATTTTCAGGGAGTGTAAGAAAACAGAATGCATGTGCAATAACCTTTTCTTGTGTTATTGCTGCACTTTTTTTATGACTCCAGACAACTACCAATGGAGCCGTTAAAAATTTAATCCAGCCTCACGCTTATAAAACATGTCAACCATTATACTACAGCTGTCTACGGCTGATGTGGAAGTCAGGGGAAGAAAGGTGAAGGAGGAGAAGGTAGAACAAAGTTGTTTTTTTTTCAGCTTTAACTGTAGCTTTAGGAAAACAAATCTATTCTCATCTGTCAGTCCTACTGTGACCATGATGCTTACCCCAGTAATGGTCTTTCAGCAACATGCTACATGCCCTAAACATCATAATTACCACCCTAGAGTATGTCAGAATGAAGCTACAATTAGATTGTCACAGCTTGAAGTGAATTTGTATTTGACCCCACCAGTGGGTCTTGAACTCACAGCCCTCTAATCACCAACACAGAACTTTAACCACTGAACTATTACCGTTCCCAAAGTGGCATTTTTGCAGTGATTATTCACACTCTTGGTCATTAGACCTCATAAAAACCCCTCAACTGGGGCAACTTTCCAAAGTAGATTGTCATTTAATGCTGTTCACAGTGACGTTGATTAAATCAGAACAGCAGTGTGTCACCTGAAGGACAACTGCTGCTCATAATCACTCGTCTGATCACGAGGGTCAAAGAGCTGTGGGATCATAAACCCGTGTGTTTGTGACCATCTAAACCCAGAGATCGTAAACACATCAACAATGGTGATTAAAAACGTAAAAGAAAAAAAAAAAAAAACACAGCACTGCTGATCACATCTGCTGCAGCAACACATCTGCTGATCGATGAAGGATCCAAACGCCACCATCAACGCTGCTGTCCTTTAGTATAAAGTATAAGCTATTTCCCCCTCCCTCTCATCTTGATGGGCACTTTATCTAGAAGAGAATAAATGGAACCAAAGCGGGAGAATAATACTAACAAAATGGGCCTGGACGTCCACCGGGGAGCAATAAAAAGGAGAGCAATTTCGGCGATAAATAATTCCCCCCTTTACTTTGTTGGTAGAGGCAAACACAGTGCGCCTGGGCCATCATGCTTGTCACACTGTAATCTAGCTTTGGGCGTGGGTATATTAATGCCATTTCCATATTCAGCACCCTACCCCCTCATACCCCAGCCCCCCCAGTCCGCTCTGGAGCCACATGGGCTGCTTCCAGGCCCGGGAATACCCCAGAGTCTGGCGGCCAGCACTCTGTAATTCCAACACAGCTCATTATTTAGCATGTCACCGCTATTTTACATGTTAAAGCACCTCTATTGCCATCTAATTTATTGCAGGAATATCAAATGGGCCAAAATGGAATGGGGTCACCTGCGTTCGGTGGTGTGCAGGAAATAAATATATATACAGTCAGTCAAGTCAAGGTGAAAACTTGTGTCAGCAAGACGGCTTTTTCTTTAGGGAGGGGGGTTGCTGAAAATCCAAAAGGCAAGGAAACAATGGTACAAAAAAGATCTCGGGGGAAACGTGGCACTGTTTGCTTTATACCCTTTTATTGTAAGCATTTCTGAAGTATAAAGTCACATTCAGGTTATATTGTTCCTCTAACTCGCCTTTTTTTCTCTTGAAACTTTGAGAAGGCTGAGCAGACTTTGATGAGATTCAGCAGTAATTACATTTTCCCGACAGGAACAATAGGAGCAACAACAGCAGCAGCGTTAATCCGTCAGCGAGAAGGCCCACTTCTGCTTCCGGCTGACGATGATTAGCTCTAATCTACACTGCTAGCACTGTTCACAGGAGAAATGCACTTCTGAACACCACCGCAAATGCTTTTTGTTTTCCTTCTCTCCTCCTTCTGCACTCTTTCTGTCTCACTCTTTGACCGGCTTTTATGTGTACACGTTTCCTGTAAATCGATAGGAGTGAATGTGCAAGCGTGCCCTGTTGTGACTGGTCAGCACAATTTAAAATGTATTGTATTAAATAAATGGCATCAATACGCACTAATCTGTGTGCTATTCATCACATGTGAAAGCAGACTGCATGATATCGAAAATTAGTGAGAGCAAAAGGAAATGATTAAAGGAGACCTCTTTGCCATAAGATTTGAGTAACTTAAAAAAAAAAACCTTGGCTTTCAAACTAGGCCACTTCATCTCTAGTGCTGTGCTGCCTTTTTCCCCCCTAGTAAGAAGCGCATGCTGTGCGGATGTCTGTGTATCAGATAAACAATAACACATCAATACAGCACTGATCTTTTAGTACTCAGTTGGCAAAATGCACAATGTATTATTTGTTCAATAAATGACATTGTATATCTAAAAAAATTAATTATACTTGTTGTGCTGTATAAAAAACCCAGTTACAAGTTCGACTCCTGACTGCAGTGAGGTCAGAGGTCACGCCTCACGGTTGCAGAGGAAACATTGCTGCCAGGCACAGTGAATGCTGGGAAGAAAAATGCCGTTTTTTTACCTTAAACATCTTGCTTACAGCAGCAAGGTCTGATCCTGGCTTTATGTGCGAATACAGCGGTCAGCCTGGACTCCTTTTTACACATATACACACACCTCAGTGCTTGTGTCTACTGCCCCCACCACCACCCCCACCCCCACCACCACCCCCCCACCCTACCTCTCCTCCAGTGTGTGCCTGTCTCCCTCTTTCCTCTACAGAAGGAAATTATCAAAACTGTGTTTGAAAGTGAATGAAGGGTGACTCTCTCTCTCTCTCTCTCTCTCTCTCTCTCTCTCTCTCCTCTCTCTCTCTCTCTCTCTCTCTCTCTCTCTCTCTCCCCCGCACTGTCTCTCTCCTTTCCGCTTTGACATCTCAGTTTTTTTCCCCTTTACTCGCCACCGTTTCTGGGCTAGGTGATAACTGCTGGTAATAGGATTAACATTGATTTCTTTTTGCAAGAACAGAGATGTGCCGGTTCCAGCTATTTATTGAACTGCCAGCTTTGAACTATCAAAACTGACTGGCGGAAAAGACCTAATGCAGCATTTTAAAGAGAAGAAAAGCCTCTGTGCATTTCTTTCTCTCTTTTTGTTATTCCTCCCTTCTCTCCCTTCACCCTTCTTTCTTTTTTTCCTCAGTGCAGGATAACAGAGAGAAAAAAAATAGCCACCTCTGTTCTAAAGCCTTGGTAATTGCTTTATTTATTCACATTGTTTTGCTCACCTTGCAAGCTTAATATAGTTCTGATTGGATCACAAACTCATTGTGTGTCGACTTCTCTCTCACCTTGAAATGTGAGACACGCTGAGACTTTGTCCTCCTTTTTTGCTCCCCCTCAATCCATCTTTTCTTTGTTGTGTGTGTTGGATTTGTGAGGAGTGCTCAGGAGCAGTGAATCATTTTACACACACACACACGCACACACACATCGACCTGCTCTCACACAGCTGAAATGGCACAAATGAGAAGCACGAAACACAGGTTTGGATTGTCTGAATTCAAGTGCTCAAAGTCAAAAATTATGAACTCACATAAACATTATACATTTATTATAAGATGCATTAATGCTTGTAAGTATTAAAGCATTGCAAGCAAAATTATCAATTAATTAACACTATATGTGTGTTTACACGGCATATGAGATTTTAAGGATCAAAAATAATCTGAGGTGCATCTGGAAAGAGAATTTAAATCTATGCACACACACCAACTACCAACATTTATGCTAATTTATGTAGACTTGCCTTCAGTAATAGATAAAATTATATGTGTTATTGTTTAAGTTTAGGGCTTTGTTAATTAAATGAATCTTCCTGCCTTAAATTCGCCAGCAATACATAATAATTAAAGTTTTAGGTCATATAAGCTGCTTTAGACTTCTTTTTAGCCCTAGAAACACTATTTAATGCCTTGGGTCATTATTTGGTTAAGATGTACAGAAATCTCTATTGGTGTTAATATATTTATATATATATGTTTATATATATATATATATATATTTATATATATATATGTTAATATATTTAAAATTTGTGATTTAATTTTAAGTAAAATAACATATTTATAATATATTTGTTTTAGAAGAAAACTGTAATGTAAACTCCAGAATATTTAAGCCAGTGTATTAATCTTAATAGACATCAATTTCATGTGTTTCTTTGTTTATCTACAGTAAGATCAGAATCATGGTGCATCTTGGTAACACAAGAGAGGAGGGAATGCAACCTGGATATGATGCCAGTCCATCACAAGGTACCACTGACATGTTATTGAGAGGAGAACCCGTAAGAACCCCACACAGAGAAAACACAAAAATTCAAGCAGCCATTAACCCAGGCTCAGGATTGAACAAATGAACCTGGAACTGTGAAACAGCAACGTGATTATGCTATGCTGTTTCTATACATGCAATAAATCTAGCAAGGTCTGCAGCATAGAAAAAGTGTACTAACAAATCACAAACAAGGTTGTTCCTTACATAATCCACAAAATGACATGTGAACGATGCGATGCATTGAAGTGTTTTACCAGTAGATCTCTGTGTAGAACAAAGAAAACCGAAATGTTTGTGTTTCTGTCAGTTCCACCTGATTACACATGAATGATGCAACTGCACGAGCTGGCTTTCATTTTGTGTTCTGGCTGCTTATAGACTTTTCTTCCTCCTTCAGACTCACCGCTAATTGTTCATGAGTGAGCTTATTGATTACTGATACTAATCAATTGGACACACTAATTACAATTAAGGCAACAGTGGTCTGTAATTGCCTGCTAATCACTGGCCTTTTTGTAGCATTTGCTGTTTCTCAAGAGACCTGTATCAGATCGGATCATTTATTTGCTTATTCATTACATTTAAATAAAACATTTCCTCAGAGTTCTTTTAATTTCATCTATTCTGTATATAAAACAGCACCCGTCACTCAAGAGATTCTTCTTTTAAAAGTTTTTTTTTTAAAAATCAGTGAACTAGTTCAAGAAATGCAAGCCGAGGTTTTTGGAATGAACTTCACAATAGCCTGCCTTGAACAACATTAAGATCTGTGATCTTAAACATTTCCTGCATGCAAGACAGGCCAAGGTGTGTTCTATAAAGAAGAGTGTGTGAAAATACTTTAAGCAAAAATAGAAAGAATCCTAGCTGTTTAACAGAAAGCATTTGTAAGCTTTGATATCTGCCAAAGGTGGTGTTACAAAAGATGTAACTTTATCAAAAATATAGTGTGCATCCATATCTGCACAAATAAATGAAATATTTTAACAATACTTTGCTGTTAAGGTTCAGATCAACCTTGTGTGTGAATCTCAAGTCAAATCAATAAGCTTTTATTGTCATTTCGATCATATATAGCTGACACAGTACATAGTGAATTGAAACAACGTTTCTCCAGGACCTTGGTGCGACATAAAACAACACAGAGTTAAGGACTTAAAGTAAGTTGTCCTAGCCACATAAAGTGCAACGTGTGCAACCTAGTGCAAACAGACAATACAAAACACTACAGAACAAATACACAAAATAGCACCAAACAGTGTACATTCTGTATATTGTGCAGTACATTGTGCATAAATAAGAGGATTGTAAACGAATCTGGGACTTGTGAGCAGTTTCACCCCCTGTACAGAACAAGCATCTCATTTCTGTGAATTTGTGCCCACTGAAGCCTCGGATTCCTGTTCTTGGCTGATATGGCAGGCACATAGCCCTATATGTTCTTCTGCAATTGTACTGTGCTGACCTGCTGAGATGCTTTTCTGCTCGCCTCGGATGTTCAGAGTGATTATTTGTGTAACTGTAACCTTCCTGTCAAACCAGTCTGGCCCTTCTCCACTGACCTCTTATACAGTTCTGAGTGAACTCTAGCGAAACCCATGAGATAACCAGTTTCTGAAATACTCTGAAAAAAAAACATGAGCAGTACCAACAACCATGCCATGATCACATTTTTCCCTATTCTGAACATTAACTGAGGCTCTAGATATTTATCAGCATGATTTTATGCATTGTGCTGCTGCCACATTACTGACTTATTGGAAAATTGCATGAATGAGCAGTGTGACAGGTGTTCCTATTACAGTGGCCAGTGAGTGTATAGTGCGTATTTATAAATATATATCATACATTTTGTAGCTGAAGCAGTGGAAGCACATTTTGATGTTCTGCCACAGACAGAGGGCCTTCAACTTGCACTCTGTCCTTTAAATCCTTTTCACGTTTAACTGTTGGTGAAGGGCTGCAGCCATCAACCTAAGCCAAACAAGACAGTGCTGTCACTTACAATATGCTTCTACACACCCCCACCTCACCCTCACTCTCTCTATCTCTCTCTCTCTCTCTCTCTCTCTCTCTCTCTCTCTCTCTCTCTCTCCCTCTCTCTCTCTCTCTCTCTCTCTGCCCCCCCCTCCCCCCCCCCCCCCCCCCCCCGACACACACACACACACATTATACAACATTAATGTTCCTTGACAAAACACAACACAGACTGTGAGGATAGGAGAAATAGAGAAAGAGAGGGAGGGGGAGATAGAGAGCGAAGGAGGACTCATCTGTGCTACCCCCCCCCATACAGATTCCCATTCACACACAAAAAGACAGGAGAAAAGAGAAAAATGCAATCATTAGCAACTGGTGGTGCCACAAATGGGTGCAGGAGTGAAGATTTATACCCGTTGCTCACTAGAAGTGATTTATTTATTCCTGCTCCGCTGCTCAGATCATTAACCTCAGACGGGTCTCTGGGGGACGGACGGCATCTGCGGCCCCCTGCATCACCACTCAGACAACAGAGTGTGTGCACACACACACACACAAACACACACACGTCCTGCATGTGTCTCTCCCAGTGGCCCTTGAGCTTTGGGGCTATAAAAGGGTCGTGGTCAGTGACACATTTCTAATGTGGTTCAGGATGGAGGGGGTTTCTGGGTTAAAACCTGTTGCTGCATTATTTGAGGCAAACAGGTTATGCATTGCAGAGATATAACTTAAAGCTTAGGCACCATGAGCTAGCTGTCCTCATATGTGAAACTCAAACATAAGAGTAAAAAACTGACAAAAGTGTATGAGTATCTCCCATTTGTCTTACCTTAATGGACATCAAAATAAGTCATGCTTCAATCTGTATAATCATGTATTGATCTGAACATGTGCTGCATACAAAAAAGTGCTAAAAATATACAAGAGGCATCCTCCAAATTGTATCTAAATATAATCAATCACCAAAAACATTTATGTAAAATTCATACATATTAGCAATGCTTTCATGCTAATGCATTTATATTCTGTTAAATTCATTACTGGGAGGAGATCTTTAGCAGCGACTGACATCTCTAGTGCCCTTTGCACTTGCATTTCATATCAGAATCGATACAGCTGATCGACTGCTGCTTTGGTCAATTACAGATTGACTGAAAAAGTAATTAAGCACTTGGCATTGTGAATAATGTGGGCGATGTGAATAATGTTCCAAGCTGAGGTCACCTCTGTGCAGCTGCAGATCACCTAGTGCTTGAAGGATATTAGAGACGTTAAATATAGAATAAAGCAATGTAATGGATTCTTTATTTACATTTATGCTTTCTTTTTTTAACCCAGGTTTAAGCAGCAAAGTGAGTTCAGCTGCTCATACACAGTACGTCCTCATTTCAGCAAAATTTTACATACAGTGGTGTATATAGGAATATAATTAAAACATGTGTGTGTGTGTGTGTGTGTGTGTGTGTGTGTGTGTGTGTGTGTGTGTGTGTGTTTTTGATGAAGCAATATAACATTTCAACCTAGGCCTTAAAAGAGATAACTGAGACAAACATAACCCAGTATGTCATTTCAGTTAGCAGCTGTCAACTATGATTATCATACACTTAGGTTATCGCTTTAAAGAAGAACATCTAGGAAATCCATGGCTTCATGACATTAGTCCTAAACCGTTACAAAACCTGTTTCTTGATTTAAAACATGAAATGGATATGTGGATTTTTTTGACGCATGTGTGTGTGTGTGTGTGCATGTGTGTTTGCCTGATGGTACTGAATTACATCAGACATTGCAGAAAAACAATTTCACTCACATACAATCTCTTTAAATATTCAGTTTTGACATGAGTCTGGTACCAGTCAGTAATGAAACAAAAAAAAAACAAAACAACTGCACTACAGTGAAGAGAAATCAACTTACAAGCAATCTTTCATTTATTTTCACAGAAAGCCTAATATGGCAATGAACTTTATTGGTAGATCATCATTACACGCTTCAACCACAGGCAGGACTTTTACGTTGCTGTTTTCACATTTGTTCAAACAACTATATAAAACATCAAATTTTGTTTGTTTCAAATAAAAAATTTGGTCAATGCTTTGGTTAATTTATTTTCCATCTTGCAAATTTTAGAGAAAATGAATTAATAAATCAATCAAAAGATGAAACTGTTAAATAAATAATCAAAACCCATACAAAGGGGGAAAAAGTGCAGACCTTAAGTTACAAGTAAAAAGAAGACTGGATTTGCATCAGAATAAGAAAGGCAGTAGTCAAACTGCATTTTTGTAATGACGCCTGTGCTCATCTGTCTCGTATGGACACCTTAAGGATCATCAGAGTGATCATTAATCAATACACATATACTCTTCATATACTTGCTTTAACCAGCATTGTTATTTTGGGTCAATTTTTTTGTAAAGCAGCAAGAATATATATATCGTGCTGGAGCCTCTAAAATATAAGTTGTGGATTTGCTCAGGAAAGAATTTAAGTTCCATTTTTTCCATCATCAGTCTCATAACTTCAGTGAAAGCTAACATCAGACACCAGACATGCCCTGGTCAATTTACTCCAATTGATTTACTTGTAACATTGTGATTTGAAGTCATTTTTCATTGAAGCATTTCTTTAATTGTAATTAATTGTAAAGTATTTTAAAAAATATTGATGGCTAATACTCAACTTTTGATCTATTAATTTCTGGAATTTAAAAAAAAACATACAGCACCTCGAAAAAGCATGTTAGAGCAAACACTGAAAGAGTCCAAGTATGAGTATAAGTTTGTTTAGTGTAAATCTCATTGATCAGGTCTTGAGAGAAGCCTAACCCGATCCTATTTGATGCCCTCAGTGTGGCATGACAAATTAAATAAAGAACAAACAAATATATACAGTATGTATGTATTAATTATGATTCAGGGTTTGAACTTAGCTATTAACTACCATCAAAACACTTTTATGTATCAGTTTTCAGGTAGTGTAAAGAATTTATCTTGATAGTCCAGAGTCACTTCAAACTAAAAAAGGCTCTCTTCACTAAACCCTTACAAGAGGTCCTAAATCTACAGCTTTTTTTTAAAACCTACTGTTTTCTTTGCTGTAATAACTGACACACTAATATGTGTAATATCTTTTAATATGTTTTTTACCTGTTTTTTGGAGTTTGTATGTTTGTTTTGGAGCAAATGTAAACTTTAATAACCCTTGACAGCTGTAACTGTGTAAAAGTATACAAATATAGCATAAAGCATACTCATGCTCCTAGCACCTAAGGTGAATTAAAGCCAAAATAAATAAATCGATTTGCTTTTTGTGCCTCCGAGAATGGTGCATACATACAGATGTAAGAGTGGGCATGTATGAGGTAAAAGGAGAAGAGGAGGGTGGGCAGGACGGAGGCCAAAGGTTTTGCCGCTCAATGCAGAAAGTTGATTCTGTTCCAATTTTATCAAGCCTGTGCTTGAGAGGTCTACAAATCAGCATTTTACTGGCACTATTAAACTTGGCCATCCAATTCGCATCCAAGTGTTCTCCAATTTATGGCTTATTTTTAATGGTGGCATAATTTTCTGCACTGGCCGGGTAAATGTCTGAGATTTAAAGTTATATTTGATTATAATATATGCTCATAATGAAATATTTAATAAGGGTACAATAAACACACCGAATGCAAATAAATACTTCATCCCAAATTACATTTTCACACCTGTTTAGCTAACAGAGCACTGACCATAAGGGTTTTAGCCAAAGCCAGAAAAAAAAGGGAAAAATATTAGGGCTTGTTTAACTATACACTGACAAAATGTATACTAGATTATCACAGTTTCTTAATATGTAAAGTTTTTTCTTTATTAAATATCACAAATGCAGCATGGTTTAAAACATATTTTAAAAGTGTTTGCTATTAGTCAGTCTAACAAAATAGCCAAACGTTAAATAGGCAAAATAGCCAAACGATAAAACCATGAATGAATGCTCCACAAAACAGCCAAAGCACATATTCATGCACCAGACTGATCGCCTAATTTAATAAATTAAGTTTTGAAAAGTATGCAGACTGAAATTCGGGGAGGTGGAATAATTTGGCAAGGTTGTGTAAACAACAGCATGGCCTGCCAGGGAGCTGGAGAGACAGTAATGGCAGGAGAGAAGGAAATAGAGAGAGAAACAGAGAGGGAAATGAGAATTAAACAAAAAAAGATGTTGACAAGAGCAGAAGAGGAGGGGCCAGGGAGGTCGGGTGGGTCGCGCCACGTGTTTTGGGGCTCGGCTTTATGTGCCAGGAGCCTCGGCCCTGAACTGTGCCAGTGTGCCACGGCCGGGCTTTGATTTATCAGGAGGGCAGCACCAGATGCCACCTCACGCTCCCCGGTGCCCGCTGCCTTTATGGCAGGCCTCCCGGATGGCGCTGATAGTGCAATCAGGGCCGTGGCAGAGCCCAGGCAATTTCTCCTTCACTCTCTGATAACCTGCTGAAAGGCAATAGTGACGGCAGCCCTCTGCAACAACAACAACTCAATTGGAATGAGTGTGTGGGGTTTTTGAAGCGAAAATAGGGTTACGACCTGTTACAATGAGGAAGGAGGAGTGAGGTGGCCGTCTCCTGTTTTTTTCCCTCTCCATAGCTCTCTGTCATTCGCCGTTTTCCTTTCACTGTGAGAACCTGGTGCCAGTGAAGGTCTTTTCTGATACTGAGCGAGTAAAATTTGACTTTATTGTCTAATTCAGATTGTATGCTCTGCTTCTGCAGTACATTGCAATTAGTAGGCATAAAAGCAACCAAACCTAAGAGATCAAACCTTACTATCTTTCTATATTTTTATCAGTTAGGATAATAAAGAGACAGAAAAAAAAAGTCTCAGTTAGTTGAGGCTTACAAGGTTAAAGTTGATCTTTTTTGCTTTCAACTTGCTGTCCTATTCAAGTACATTTAAAAAGCTTGAAGTAAAAGCTTTTTAGCTTTTTAGCTTGCCAACTTTTATTCAGTTTAATAGTAACTATTTATATTCTTTTTATATGGCATATCTCCACTCATCAGTTCTAAATAATTTGCAGAATTTCATTTTAATTTAATGGGTTTTTTTTAACTACTTAGACAATCTACAGCATTAATTGCCAAGATTTTGGAACCATGTGTCCACTGAACCAGACCCATTTTGTATTAAACAGAAAGTACTATTTTTCCCTTGTAACATATTTGTACCTGACAAATTGAATGAAAAACTAAATATTGAATTAAACCTTGCCATGTCCTTCTCAATCTTCTATCAAATGCAGCCACTTTACGGTCAAAGATACAGGATGTTTTAGGAAATAAGCAACCCCATGACAACATTAGATTTACAGAGATGATATAAGGGAAACAAGGGACACACTGACAAAAGACATTGTGACCAGGGCCATCTGTGTAGCTTGTTTGAAAATGCTACTCTCAAGTCTTCAACTAAGTTGTTCCTACTAAGGGATTCTAATCACAACGGAAAACTCACAAACGTTAAATAACTAATGTTAAGGGTAAGGTGTACAGTGTTAGTATCAGTGTTAATGTGGCCACCTTCCGTCCTTTTCCTTGAGGTCAATATGTTTGGTTCATGATCCGTTTTGAGGTCTGACACAGTGTGACCGTGATTATGATACGATCTTTCCCCAGACCAAGTGGGAGGGAAGATGGCTCTATGTCTCCACCAGGCTCCCTGCTTTTCTGGAATTGAATTTTTTTACTAGGCTGCTGCATCTCTTATCAGCACATCAGGCTCTCCTATTGTGCAGCCAGGCTCTGGAAGAAAAGGCTCCCAGCCGCTCTGACTTTGTGACTTATTTTTCATTTATTTTACCCTTTAAGACCCTGGGACTCTCACTGCTCTTAATATCGCCTCCTACAGGCCATAGAAAGGCAATTGTCGGCTCTCAGCTAACTGGATCAGAAGTCTGCTAGGGTCCTATTCTAAACTTCACTTCTGACTGGACAGATGCTTTATGGCTCTATGAGCAAACATACCAAAACCCTGAAAGAGGTCTCACATTATGAATCAGAGTCTTAAAGTATTTCCCAATTCATGTCAGTGCCCATAGCTATAACAAGGGTTATGGGGTTCAGTACCCTTAATAAAGTACTCTTAAAAAATTGGTATTCAGAGCTATTTGTACCTGTAGTTAATGTTATAAACACCAGTATGACAGTATAATATAAAACAGTAAAAAATAAAATGGTTTTAGATGCATTCTCATTTTAATTCTCTAATTTGTAATTCTATACTCTCTTTAAAACACTTACTATAGCAATTTTTTTTCATTTAAAATGTTTCAATTAAATGCTTTTTAGAAGGTTCATTCCCTGCCCCTAGGACCAGGTTTTGATCTACAGTAGCAGCAGAGTTTTTCTAAGCATTTTTGGCTGTTCATCTTTCTAAAAAATATTCCCTTTTCCAAACACAGAAACCATGAAAAATTGGCTGGAGTTTGTTCATTTTGAAGGCACTTGTGCTGTTCAATGCCAGAACATCTTATGACTGATTAAGAACATGATTGCATCGTTGTACACTGTGGAAGCATCAGTAAGAGTATTATAATTTTATAGTAACTTCACATTTACCTATCCATTATCCTTTAGCTATAAGCCTACCACTCAGATGGATCAGATGGCTCCTGGTGATGACCCACTGGCTCTCTGTAATCCATAATGCAGAAAACATGAAACATTTAGTCATCTAAGATATTGTCTTTGTTAAAGTTGGCAAAAGTGGTGAGAAGTCTTCCTCAGACAAAAAAAGATACTGAGTTTTTACTGGCTGGTGCGTAAAGCACACACACCATCACTCTGGCTTTCTATTTCTGAAGGATATATGTCAACATACAGAATCATATCATGGCTAGGAGTAATAGAGTCAACTTAAACCTTTAACCAGCTAAGTCCTTAACTCTGAGTTTGGTTTATATTCTGATTCATTCTAAATAAGACAACCCAGTGAATGTATAAAAAACTGTAGCTCAGTAGAAATAAAATCCAAACCTGTCCTTTCTAAACAACAGAGTCAAGCAAATCTTATTAATTCCCAAGGGAACAATTTGTACAGAGGCAACCTTTCATGCTAGAAAATTGTTTAGTCTCTGTGTCTACTGACTTTGCTTCAGCTACAATCAAAAATTATGAAAGTAATATTCACTAATCCACATCCAGAGACATGTGGCACAACAGTTTAAATGTCTATGACTGCAGCTAACTGGTGCATTCTGAAGTACTTGTGTTTTTTTTAAAGCACAAACTTCTGGATGCATGCTCCATAGCACAAATAAGTCCTATTGGCTTCAACAAGAGTCTTTTGATAGCCCTGCATTAGCCAGTTATTAATCTACTAAAAGTTTTGACTTCTGATTGTTGTGTTGTATTGATGGTTGTGTATACAATAATGCCTGGGAACATTATTCACTGTCTCTCTGAGAGTTGCTGTGCTAGAAAGGACCAGCTGGTGCATCCAAGGTCTGACCTTCAGGGGCAGCAAGGTCACAACATAAAGCAGCTTTCTCATTGGAAAGCCCTGGTCTTATCAGTGTGACCTTCGGGCTGCCTGATGCTTCTGATTCCACACAGAGAGCTGTGTTTGGCCCTCAGCCTGAGCCAACCTCTTTAATGCAGACCCACTTAAGGCCACTCTTGCACTTTTATATCCTGTGAACAACAATACCATGCCCTTGTTCGGTCAACCTCTTGCACTTTTCCAAAAAAGTGTTTTCACCCCAGCTGGCTTTGGTGTGGAATGCAGTGGCTGGAAGAACATAGCAGATACATAAAGAAGTATTGCATTGTACATAGTTTTTAATGTTAAATCATTTATTCATGGTTAATCCAAACATAGATCACCCTTTCTGGATAAAATTGGACACCTCTGGCTGCCATACTTTATGGGAAGTGTTGCATAAAGTTTCGGCATTTTCCATGTTCCCCTTGTTTCTCCTAGTCCTAGTTTCTCCCAATTCTTAATTGTCTGTGTTTTTGGTTGTCTCTGATATACTTGGTCTGTATTAGGTGGTAGGTGTAGGTGGTAGGTGGAGGTGATAAGCCAAAATAACATTTACATGAATGTCCAAGCCCAAAATTTCCTACAAGAACATTTCCCAGGTAAACCCCTTCAAGACCTGCCATTCTGGAGATGCTCTGAGATGCTCTAAGATAATCATTGTTATTTTCAGCTGTCAGTAGCTGAACATTCATTCAATATAGATGCCATCCATCAAGCATAACTTAGACGAATCAAACTAATTTACGTAAATCAAACCATTTATGTCTTTGCTGGTTAGATATTTCTTCATTCACAATGCATGCTCGGCTACTGTGGAGGATGAATTTATTCATTGCGTTATGCACTCAGTAAATGAATCATTTGTACGAAGGAAAGGGGTGCCAAATCTTATAAGTGGGCTGGTGTAAGTGCAGGTTTTCATCCTAATGAAGCAGGAGCCACACCTGATTCCACTTGTTTAATTAATTGATCCTGGCTTTCAATAGTCTCTGGTGTGACTTCTGCTTAATTGGAATGAAATCCTGCATCCACACCAGACCTTTCTGGTTACAATTGGACACCCATGGCTACAATACTTTATGACCACAGTAATGAATCCATATAATAATAATGAATCCCAATAATAATGCCTTTTCATGGTCATACAGACTCCTGACATACGCATGCGATTCTATTCAACAGACCAGCAGCACTGACCTTCTGCATTGAGATGGGCCTCTTCTGTTATGTACTTCTTAACATATGACATATAGAGAAATAGTAAATGATTAGTTCAAATCCTGCTCTTCACTGTGTGCGGCCTTCGTGTCATCATGAACACAGCCTGGGGCATTAGCGCATAAACACTCTCTCTCTTTGCCACTGTTTTGCTTTGTATCATTAGCAGAGCAAGGGAGTCGTGAATCACTCCTTTCTCTATCCCCCACCCAGCCATTCTACCCCTCGCTCCCTCCCACCTTCCTCTAGCGTGCTAAACGGCTTGACAGAAGGGTGCCCAGGCCGTTGGCAGCAGCGATCGACTGCGAGGCTGAAGCTGCCAGGAGCCCATGATGGATAGACTCATTTTCCAGCCAGCAGCAAGTCTCGGCGAAGCATCCGTGTCATTTGTAATGTCAGCCAACAAAATGTAATCAAACATTCCAGCGGTTTAATCACAGAGGGCTGCTCGAGAGATGATTGTAGTGTCAATATAATGCTATTTCATTATCTGTTTGTATTTTATATTGACAGTGTCAGATAAACAGTGTGGAAAATTAAGATTAAAAATATGGTAATTTCATTTCAATCACCCAGGCTACAGTTGCTGGCCCATTATGCGATTGATTACTTCTGAATTAAATTTGGGCCTGAATGTAAAGTTTAATCTTCTTTCTTCTCGGCAATTCAGGCCCCCGAAGGCCTCTTAGGAAGTAAGTACCCATTTCATTTGATCTTTAATGAAAAGTAATGGCCCAAATGAATTGTATAAATCAGCCGCTGTGTATACCAAGCTGACACGCCAGTTTTTTATAGCTATTTATTCTCTCTTGTGCTTACACATAGCAAAATGTAGCACCCCTATACCCACCTTTTTTCTTTTCCCTTCTCTCTTTTCTTTTATTTAAATTGGGGATTTAAAAAAAACCTCATGATGCTATGTAGTCAGCACACCAATGACAACTATTTTTGATGCTTTATTTCTACTCTAAACACCTCACCACACGCCTACCCCCTCTTCTCCTTCTAGCTTTTTTTCTCCCCTAACAGGAAAGCAGAAGAGTATTTATACTGCATAAACAGAAAAGAGGCTGGGATTGAAGTACTTTGCAAGGTGCTTAGCAGTCAAATTAAATGGAGTGTTTTATAGCCTAGAGTGCCATTTGGAAAAGACATGTGCACAGCCTCTAAACCAGGAATCCATGATAGACATTTTAATTATGTGCTAAATTTTGATATTTTTCACTCTTTCTAGCAGTTTGCCGAAACAAACCGCTACAACACTAGGCCTCTGACTCGTCAAGCATCCAATTTCTTCACCAGTTCGTTTAACACAAAGTGACACAACTGTTCACAAGAACCATGCAAAAAGCAAAGAGAAGAAGAAAGGAGCTGCTCTTTGTGAGACCCATTCACAGCGATTTGTCCCCCTTTGTAGTCCTAATTATGTGCCAAAGTAGGATAACAGAAGTTCTCAACTCGACCATTATGCCAACACAAAGAAGGAAACGCGTACGTGAAGCTGATCACTTTGGAATTAGCAAACATGATACTATACGAGGAAAAAAAAATCATTAATACTGTCAGGGATTAGAGGTTCTGATTAAAGGGTAGCTTTTACCGTATGCAAATTAGTGATATGCATTTATCAGTGGCTGGCCAAGCTGTCTTAGCTGCAAAGCCACATATGTTTTCTAGCTGATTAAAAATTGCTTGAAGTTGCAGCCTTTTTTTTCCAAATGGGGGAAAGGAATTGAGGGAGAGAAGGAGGAACCAAAAGCCAGAGAAGATAGAGGGAGTGAAAACGAGATGGGAGGGAGAGAAATAGAGTGAGTGCACATGGCGATCAACTCATTTCCTTTTGGCCGAATTCCCGCAATTGCTCAGAGCGTTTTCCTTAATTCCCTCTTTTATTAAGCACTTTCTTTTGTGCATAATTAAAACATTTCTCAAGTGAGCATGTGCATGCATGCATTGTTTCCACATGCTCTAGTGTGTGTATACCCCCTTCTCTCTCTTTTCTTACACACAAAATATATACATGGATCTGTTTCTCATGAAAGAGAAGCCATGGCCACGCTGGTTGTTTCTCACTTTATGTGCGCAGGAAACACAAGTTTGAAATAATGAATAGGGGGCTGAACAAAGTTGAGGGTTTATCAGCCGGTCTGTAATTGAGTGAAAGTCCTCAGTTTATTATATCACCTTCCTATGGAGGTGACCTGTTTTGTATTTAACAAAGAAAAGTGGAATGAAACTGAGCTTGAGCCTCTCGCTGGCTGCTGATAATGCCTCTGTTACCCAGAAACCTCTCTTCTCCTTGAGGGACCACATTAATTTATGCTTCTTCATCTCCCAGGGGCTCGCGGATGAGTTAACCCACTCAGTCCGCTAGCTGATTCAAAAAAACGTGCAGAAAAAAACTGCTGTGTTAAGTTGCGCCCACCACCAGCACCACGGCGAGACTAATAAAGTTATCTTTGGGCACACAGCATGAAATTTAATTAAGATATAATTACAAACATAAGGTGGTGATCACAAGCTATAAATCAATTTCAGAGTCAGTTGCTCACTATCACTATATCACAAACATTAGATCTATTTTGGTCAAAAATCCCCCAAACCCATCAACTCTATCACAACTTTTAATGAATTATGCATTGCTTTAATGTAAATGTTTTTTTAAAAAGGAGGAGGTGGTTAAGACTGTATGCACATAGTAAAAACAGAAGTGTTCATTTCTAACACTCAGGACTATTTAATATATTCAATAAAAGTACCTAAATAAGAACATTTTAAATAAACTGTAATAACGTGATCATACTAAAATAAGCAATATATATTTTCTAAACAGTCACTGATTTTAAAGTGAAAATGAAAGCAATAAGAATAATAGGTCAAATCTAACTATTAATATCTATTAATATCTAATATTTAGTAAAAGTAAAAGTAACGTCTACATGGCTTTAATGAACTACTGAGAACTATGAGCAAACATAACTAATTTTTAAATACACATTATATAGCTCAAATGAAATATTTATCCATCACTTTTCAGTGTTAGCTTTTGTAAATTTTAAAACAGATGCCTATATCCACTGTGTCTGTCTCAAAAGATTAAACACTTATTAACAATGAACAGTAGGAGATAATTGAACAGGTTGTGGCAAGTGGAGGTCACATGGTTACATATTTTCAGGGCGCAGAATACAAAACAATCTAGCTGCAATAAAGAAATGAATGAGCAACACAAAAAGATAGAGGATGAATTATATGGCAACTCTCCATTAAACTTTGGAAAGGTATGATTTCAAAACAGCACATGTTCCCAAGAGCTTCAGGACTGTTTAAACAGTATAACAAAAATATCAGACAACAGTAAAGTGCACAAGGTGAAATATAATGCCAGATAAAGCTGTATAGTTCATACATTACACATTATATAATCATCACAGTAATTGATAACTACCACAATAAGCTTCTGTTAACTAACATTAATATTTACTGCATTATTTATTATTAACAGTAACATTATTATTATATTTCAGCATTAATATTACATAAATATTCAATGCTAATAAAATAGGGAAATAAAATATTGCATGTATTAATTTACATTTATTTAAGTGTAAACATAATGCATTAATATTTGTCTTTTCAATGACAGGTAATTAGCAGATAATACACATAGTAAACAGTAATAACAAAAGATAGAATGATAAAAGCTAAAACATGCAATAATTAAATTGTAACAGCTTTCTTAATGGTAATTGACTGAACTTTGGTCTCCAAATGTAAATATTGGAACAGAACTATTAATTTAAAGTCATTTAAACATGTTCGAGCATTTGTAAGGTTTCATTACAGAGTTCATCATCATTGTACAGTAGTTATACTGTGATTTGCCAAAAATTCCACCCAAAATATGCTGTGAAAATGACAAAATCTGATAAAATCCTAAACAAAACAGAAAAAATGGTGACTGTCTTCACAAAATCCCTAGAACAAATGATTTATTTAGAGATTTGTATATTCGGCTGATCATTTTCATCTTGTACAATAAGAGGAGGATAAATTCAACATAATGCTTGTGGAGAAGTTGTACATAACACATAAATCTCACAAACCATCATGCTATGTTAGCAGTAAAATAGCAGTGAAGATGTGTTTCTTCCATTGAGATTCATAAAATAGAGGTACTGTTTTCCTTCTGTTCAGCACACTGGCATCCAGGCAGGTGTGAGACTAGATTAAGAAATGAAAGATATTTAACTTGCTGTAGAAATGGGGTTACCGTGTGATTCGGCGCAAATAAGAGCTTATTTTAAAGAGGTCTTGAACTGCCCAAAAGGCAAGATAAGATTTCAAATAAACAGAGAAATAAAGCAAGTATTTGCACAAGCAAGATAAACATTTGACTTTTCCCCTCTTTTCCCCTCTGCTCTTTCTATAGCATGGAAATTCAAGGGAATGGAAGGAATGAGAGATTCTGAGGCCTTAAAGCCCTTTTAAATTCCTATTTGTGCTTAGATTGCTGTTTCTTGGCATAAATATGTGTATAGAAGGTATGGAGATAGGTCTTGTGCAAAGGCAGAATGGAGAGGTGAGAGTTGCCCCCCTCGAACCTTCTTCATCAAATAGAAGTTGCTGATCAACCACTTTCTTCATCTATCTGCCCCTTAGCATCTTTTAGACCACATTTACCTATATACAGAAATGTGAAAAGTTTGCACGGTAACTAAAATGTGTCTTATCTTCAAGGCAAAACTGCTGAAATATATTTTACTAGTCAAAACGATATGAAGAAACTGTATTGAGTACATCATTACAGACTTCAGTACAATCTTATTTATCCTGTGCTACATTATAAACCTACCTGAGTACACAAAAAAATGAATTTTAGGAATTTTAACAAGTAAGCTTTTTTTAATTGAATTTACTATGAAATAAAAGCTATGTAAGAAAATCGGCACCAACAAATCCCGCTCTCATGCTAAACTTCACAACTCCTAACTTTTCACACAAGCTGCCTCATGTTCATTTTCATCTAAATAATGAAATAATGAGAAGATTGTTTTACAGCGAAAAGAAGACATTATGCCAACAAAAGATAAAAATGTACTAAAGTATGGATGAGTGTGTGTGTGTGTGTGTGTGTGTGTGTGTGTGTGTGTGTGTGTGTGTGTGTACCTGTGAGACTAAAATAACAAACATCAGTTTGATCTAAGCGCAAGGCCTGGAAGCTTTGTGTGAAATTTTTCACATGATTATGTTATTAAGACAGTCTGAGACATTTAAACAGGTTGTGGCAGATGGAGGTTACACAATTTCAACTTTGTATTCAGAGACACACAGTAAATACAGAATAAAAAGGGAACAGATCATGATAAAGTAATTAGAGAGCAATGCACGAATATAGAGGATGAAACCTATAATAACCCTACACTGATCTTAATAGAGCTGATTTTCTCATGCTCCTGAGAGCTTTATACTTTAAATATGATGTTGAAAGATTTCTTCATTAGTTATAACCAGCTGTCACTGCATCAGAGCTGAATGAGTCAAACTTTTGACATGTTTTAACAAGGCATATGATTTGGGTATTTAAAGAATATCTAAATTTCAGAAAAAAAATTAAAACATTTATAATAAAATCACATTACTGCTTAAAAAACAGCATACAAAACAACAAAATAACATTAAACAGGATCAAGAGGTGAGGGATGCACTAAATCAAAATGCATAAAATGTATCCCAGGTTTTTTTATTACAGGTCAAAGTTAAATTTGTCCTTCTATCTCTGTTTAACTAATTAACACGGAGAATGCACTGAAAAGATAGGATCAGATCAGCAACATGCTATTAAGAGCAGTGTGTAAAAATCCTGATATAACATTTTTTTTAACTGAATGCTTGTGCAACTGCAAGAGTGTTAGGACTTTGGCAAGCATATAATGAAGCTTCCCTTCAGTATGCAAGGCCCTTTCAGCAAAGGCAAAAGGCTTTCATGGTCATAAACATTTGAAAAGCTGATGCACTGTTAACAACACTTGAGTGTAAAGAGATGTTTTCTTTCACAAACCTGTTCCTTAATTAACACTTAAGGTCTCTGCTGTGTCAGGATGATGCACCTCTATCGATCACTCCATGTACACTAGTGCTGCTGCCAGTAATCGAAACATCAATACTGCTGAAATTACTGAACTCCACCCAGAATAGGAGCTTCATTAACCTTCTTTACACCCACACAAATAAAACATCCTTTTTATTTCAGGATCCAGTGAAATAAACTGTACCTAGCAATTTAGTGAATGCTCTGCATAGTACTAAGCCAAGATGAGTTTATAAAGAAGTGCATTTGTGCCTTGTTAAAAGTCCAGATAACCATTTCATTTCCAGATGAGCCATATAATAAAGGAAACTTCAAGAAAGTAAATGGGTTCTAGCAATATCTATGCATGTGCTGATTTTAAATTTCTATGCCACAATAAATTAATAACATTTTCTAAAAACATTTTTAATGATATTATCAGTATATTGCACCAAAGCCAAAGTTGTGTCTTTTCTTGGATCTCTCATCTGGTGAATAGAATTATAAGATTACCTACTTCGACAAGTACACATGCAATACTGTCTTCAAATTAGTCCAAATTAAGAAATATTTGGTATTCTCATTCTACCTTCTAAATGCAATAATTGACAGATAAATGATGTACACTTTATTAAGAACACCTATTCAGATCCAGGCCAACAGTTTGGAGTAATGCTCACATCAACTATCAGATTTCAGTGATTCTGACCATGGCATGATTGTTGGTGGGAGACGGGTTGGTTTGAGGATTTCTATAACTGAGATCTCTTGGGATTTTCTTTAGAGTTTACTCAGAATGGTGCAATAAAGAAAAAAATCAAGTGACCTGCAGTTCCGCAGACATAAATGATTTGTTGATATAACAACAAATAAAATGAAAAAAAAATTGTTGAGAGAGAGAATAGCCAGACTGGTCCAAGCTGACAGACAGACAGACAGCACGTCAGATAACCACTCTGTACAATTGTGCTGAGCAGAAAAGTATCTTATAATGCAGATCAAATCTTGAGGCAGATGGGCAACAAAAGCAGAAAACAATTTCAGGTTCCACCTCTGTTAGCCGAGAACAGAAATCTGAGATGACAGTGAGCACAGACTCAACAAAACTGGACAGCTTTGACTGATTCCAAGAAAGGAATCTTGGTTTTAATGAATCTCGATTTCTGCTGAGGGTTGGGTCAGAATTTGGCGTCAAAAGCATGAATCCATGAACCCAACCTGCCTGGTGACTTTCTAGGTGGTGTAAAGTGTAATGGTATGGAGAATGTTGTCTTGCCACACTTTGGGCTCATTAATAGCAATCAACACCTCAATTGGTTAGCACGTTTGCCTCACACCTCCAGGGTTGGGGGTTCGATTCCTGCCTCCGCCGTGTGTGTGTGTGGAGTTTGCATGTTCTCCCTGTCCCTCTGGGTGCTCCAGTTTCCTCCCCCAGTCCAAAGACGTGCGTGGTAGGTTGATTGGCATCTCTAAATTGTCTGTATTGCGTGAGTGAATGAGAGTGTGTGTGTGTACCCTGTGATGGGTTGGCACTCTGTCCAGGGTGTATCCTGCCTTGATGCCCAATGACGCCTGAGATAGGCACAGGCTCCCCATGACCCGAGAATAGATCGGATAAGCGGTAGACAATGAATGAATGAATGTTCTGAAAGAAACATTTACTAAACTCTGGTCTCCATGTATAATTATCAGGCTAATTTCTAAATTTTGCCAGTTAGCAACACAAATATTAATTTAAGATTTTTGTCATTATTTAGTTTATTAGTATAAACAACAAAACAATAACAACAAAAATGATGATAATAATAATGATCATGATCATCATCATCATAGTCATCATCATAAATGTTGCTGTTGTTCTTTTGGCTGCTCACTATTCATGGTCACCACAGTGGATGGACATCATCTATCATCGCCATCATAAATAATAATCAGAAACTGTGCAAACCTGGAATACGCATTAGATGTGACAGAAGTCCATCACAGAATATCACATACACATAGGGTAAATTTAAAGTATCCAGTCCTCCTATTGGCATTGTTTTGGGTGGTGAGAGGGAAAGTAATTACTCAGAGGAAAACCACATGGACACATGACTGCATATACAAATTAGCTGAAGACTGGTTAAACGTTCAAAAATAACCTACATTGGCATATATAGATATATATATATATACACACAAACTAGCTGAATATTGGCACAACGTTCACAAATTACAGAAGCTAAAAAGTCCCCACTGAACATAAGTACAACATAGGGTTAACATCACAGTGAGAAAGAACAGCTGAATTGAAAATGCCAAATATCCTATAGTCTAAAAAGACACCATTGGTCGCCTTGAATAGTCTGACTGAGAAGGCCTAAATAGCAAGGCCACAGTAATCCATTGAAAGAGTCCATTGTAGGCAATAAAAAAAACATACTCTCGTTCTTCCAAGGACATCTAATTAGCAGACAACAGCTGAGACCATTTCAGATGGTAATATTTTTCCTTTAAATGTTTCATAGAAATGTCCTATACTTCCATACACAATTGTGCTTTCTTAGTGGATCTTTTGTTCACCAAGTCCCTTTTCACTGGCATGCATGTGGGTATTTTTGAGCCAATGTACTAAATGGAAATCTCATCACACAATGGTTAAGTGGAGGGGCAGTAATACAAAAAAAAACATTTCGTACTAACCTCCTACACACCAAAGAGCATAACAGCTTTGTCCACAATAGCATGGTTCCTGATTTTTGGTTTATAAAAGAAATACAGAATACTTCTGTAAAAGTTCAAGAACAACCACCATTAGCCAGGAAGAAGCCTCATCCATTACCATGTTAGATAACATTATACATATCACATGCACACAGAATTATCATTTTGCTTGACAATTTTTTTTTTTCAGAGTAAACCAAGAACAGCCAAGTGCATAGGTACACAAAAACAGGATCACAACACTTAAATAGTTAGAACCAAGGATAAAAAACACTGGTTATTGTGGATGCAGCTTTTCAAATTGACATGATAAAATCAAATCGGTATGTAACAGATCATGGCTCAGAGTGGTGGACCCAGACACCAGTCAAAGCAGCACTGTAAGCTTCACTAAGATAACCTTTGGGGTCAGAGTAAAATAGGCAGGGTGTGCGTGAAGGTGGATAGACAGATTTAAGAGTGGCATGTGATGCGACATCAGTTAAGCTTTTTGTAAGAATTAACACAAATAACTGAGTATTAAAAGGCTATAAATGGTTATGCTCAGGCTGAGAGGCAGATGTCTTGATAGACATGGCCATCTATCTAGACATCTATACACATGCACACAGAAGCACAAAACTAGCTGCTGTAAGATATTCTTGAAAAAAGGGGAAGAAAGAAGACAAAATGAGAAGCACTTGTAGAGCTGAGTAATAAAGCTGAGGATGTGGGCTCGCTCCCTGTGGGCTCATTAACACGTCCACAAGATGGCCATTTTCTCTCAGACGTAATTAAGGCCACAAACGACTCTGTCAGGCAGTTTTTTTAACAGCATTCAAGGGAATATAACCACACATACACTTAAACTCATAAGGAGACATCTGACAGAAACAACTTTTGCCAAGCTGCCCCCATTTGTTCATTCCCCTTGAGAAAGCTGAAAAATCAATAATAGCACCATTTACGATGAGCATGGCCATATGACCTGTCCACCCCTTGTCTTCATCATGAGCCTCATCGCTTAGTCTGGCTGCAGTGTTTTAGCCACACACACACACACACACACACACACAACCCTTTTCATACTCATCAGGTCTTTAGCATTGGATTTTCACTGACAGGGATCTGATTGAGACGACTGAAGCTATGTGGATGAGAAAAAGAAAAGTGGTTGGTTCTAGATTTTGAGAACCTCTCGTGTGTTTTGATTTTGCAATCACATGGATGGATGGATAGATAGATGGGGCCAACAGAGGGCTTTCAAGGCAGAAAACGGCATTAAGAGCTAATGACGCTGGGAGGTCCCAGTGGTGTTCTTCATACTGAAGCATATACTGGGCTACTGACAGCACGTGTACACTGACTGACTATAAAAACACTGGAGCTCAGAGATGGGAAACAAGTGGTGCTCAATTCAAATAACACTTTATCCTAGTCAGGATTGTTTAGTATCCAGAGCCTGAGGCACAGTCTGGATGCCAGTCCATCACAAGGTGTGCACACACACACACCTAAGGAAACTTAGCATAGCCAACTAGCATGTCTGTGGGAGATCAGAGAAAGCTGAAGTCCCGAACCAGGGACATTGGAGCTTTGTGGCAGTAACACTACCCACTGCACCATCCTGCCACCTATGTGCAGTTGGCATAGATACTTGCACTTGTTTTTTGTTTTGCAAATCAGTGTCTACACTGTCCACACAAACTTACACTTGTTTGGTCCACTTCCTTGCTTTTATTTTCCACATTATAGTGTATGCCCCGATTTCATATGTGTTATAGTGATCCACTGAATCTTATTTGCTGGACAAATGGTGCCATTTCCTTTTTCCCTTTCCTCTACAGAGGCCAACAGATTAACAACACAGGCATCCAAGCCAACTGACCTGAAGACAAAATCTTTAAATGAGCTTGATGTTGTTTGCTTAAGGAGTCAATGATTCACTCCATCCTTTTAAGAGCTTAAGCCTATCAAAATGCCATTAGCATGCTTGAAGGACACTAGATGCCTCTGGCTGGAGGAGCAGTGACATTACCCCATATTTAGCACTGGGACTCTCAGTGAGGTGACAGAGGAGCAAGGCCAAGTCCCATATGACTAGCTGCCTAACAGATTAAAGTGGGTTCAAAACACACAGATTGAAAAAAAAGCAGCATGGCCTTTCCTTTATGACAGCAACAAAACAGGCTCCAGAGACGAATGTTTCTATCATTGCTGAAAGAATGACAAATAAAGCACTAAGGTGTCCTGGACAAAGGCACATATTTTTTAAAGACTTTATGGCCATATGTAGCATGTTTTTTTCTACCTGATTGGATACATGAGTTTGGGGCTTGTTTACCACCACCAATTGAACCTAGTGATAGGTAGGAATAAGATTTAAGCCATACATAAATACATACTTTAAAATTTGATGAATTTGGAAGAGCCAACATTAACATTCATCTCCTATACATACACATATACAGTTCATATACAGTTAATTAATCATTAACATCTTACTCACCCTGTTTATCAATATCCTGACTGGCAATATTACTAAAAAACGTTTTACAGTAATTTACTTAAGAGTTATGGTAAATTATGGTAAAACCTACTGGACTAACTTTGTTACTGGAGTAACTTTGCAAACAGAAAAATTAAGGCTTGAATATTTATTTTTTTAGGTGTTGGATTTAACTGTACTTCAGGTAAGGACTTAGCTGAAGTACTTTATTCAAATTTGTTTAACACTTTCATTCAGTGTTCCTGCTTTTGTGGGATATGTTAATTCAATACACATTTCTCTGCTTCTTTTTTAAACAAACCACCAGACATTTAACTAAAACTGTTTCCCTTCTTCTACCCACCCCCGAGTCACACAGAGATTGTGCCAGCTCCGGTGGCATCCAGAGATGGTCCAGCTCCAGCCGGGTTCTGCTTTCTGAGGACTGGAGTAATCAAAGCAGCACTGCCAACCCTATGTGGACATTTTACACATAACATTCTACACATGCTGTATCTGCATCACACAACTAATGCAGAAAGGACATTGTTCATATCACACTCTCCGTGTGTCACCCAGATGAGGATGGGTTCCCTTTTGAGTCTGGTTCCTCTCAAGGTTTCTTCCTAATACCATCTGAGGGAGTTTTTCCTTGCCACAGTCGCCTGAGTCACCTCAGGCTCGCTCACTAGGGAAAATTTTGTCTAACATCTAGGACTGTTTGTTTGTATTTTTATTGTTTTTTATGTTCTGTAAAGCTGCTTTGAGACAATGCTCTTTGTTAAAAGCGCTATACAAATAAAATTGAATTGAATTGAATTAAAAGTATTCACAAAGGCTTTTTTACAGGAATGAATTTAGCCCTCAACACAACGACCCAGCATCATCAATCACTTTTCATATTGTCACATTCAGGCCTTTAGTAATAGAACATTCCTTGTATAATTACATTCCTTAGTGAAGTTCGTTCATGCTGATGTCCCACACAGTGAAACTGAAAGAGTGAGACAGCAAAAGTAATGCTTTGATACTCTGATCAACATCTACATTAGCAAAAGTCAACAAACTATGAAGGTTATGAATAAATGCTATCCAAAGTGGATATACAAATGTTATACAATGTGCTGATTCTCACAGGAATGTAAAGAGACTTTGTCATCTGCATCAAACACAATGATACAGTATTATGCCTGCTATTAAACAATTTCTTTTGTTCTGGTCATCTTAATGTCTTGTGGTTTCAACATTTTGCATTCTATTAAAACAAAGCAAGCTCAAAATCTCAGCTTCAAATCCTAAACCACATGCTTAAAGATTAACTTGGTCAACTATAATGAAGCATGAGAGGCTTCTAAAGAGTAAAGAGATGAAGTAAAGAGGCTTCCGAAGACTTCTATCTGTCAATGGCTTTGCATGACCAAAGTGGTAATGCCAAATTCCAGCAAGGTGCATTATGGCAAAACATGGCATTGTGGCAATATTAACTAGACTTTACATCATCTTCTGGCAATACCAGAATATCTGGAATCCCTTTACTGCAGATGCTCCTTTTTCATAAAACAAAAACCAAACCAAATCTGGTTCTTCTCCCTCTCTCCTTTGAATCCACCCCAGCAAAGAAGCTAACAGAGGAATAGCTTCTTTATTGGGCTGACAGTTCCAGGCCTTCGCTTCTCATCATCCTTTCATCAAACAAAAGGCCCAGCTGAGCTCACATAAGAGCATTCACAACGTGTTCTCTGCACATTTAGCCAGTGTAAACCAATAAAATCATGGTATTGTAGGTTGTGAACATTAATTCCGTTTGGCACCTACGATCTTAAAGAGACCAGTCCAAAAAAGTCTTCTGCTACTAATCAGATGTTTGTGCTTATTGATAATATACACTTCCTTTTATTCAAATACTGTAGGTCAATTTTCTATACAAACTGATGTATAGCCTGCCACAATAGTGCTGTGATGTGTTGAATTATATATTTTTGTGACTCAATAAGCATAGGCAGAAATAAAAATTTATGCATGTCTACAGAGCAGCAATATATGGCAGAACCAAGGAATAAAAGAGCAAGTAGGACAACTCAATTTTCCCAAGTTCAAACTTATAGTCCTAGACTATATTCACATTGATGCAATAATATGCAATAAAAATCTGTGCCATATTTTTCATTTCCTGGTGTCAACCTTATTCCTAATTTTCAAGTGTGCACTTAGCAACAAAATCAATCAAGGAATCACTATTTTTTTTTTAACTTTCTGTGTTCTTGTGGATATATAATAAATGAGCATAGCATTGCATATATATGGCCAAACTCCCCATCTCAATTTTGATTCACCCAGGGACACCAGGTGGACAATCACTCAAAGGACATGTGTTTGAATTTTAGGGACTTCAACAGTAACATTGTAGTGACTAATATAAACAATGCTGATGGATCTTCACATGTTTATGGATTTTTTTAGATGGCATGAAGGTGTAGTTGAAGTTTAAATAAGACATAGAGAGACGTCCTATATTCTTTTGTACAGACAACAGCATTGTGAATATTTTTATTCACCTTGATGCTCCTAGAAAAAAAAAAAATCCAACCATAATCTCTTTAATTATGTGTTAAAGAACCAGAGACAAAAAAAAAAATTGGGAAAAATAAATTAATTTTTTTTTTATTAAAAACAGAAGAGTTGATACTTTTACACTGTAAGGTATGTCCGAAGTATGATGGGAGTTGAAAAATGTATATTTTATATTAATATGTATATATGTATAATTAAGGGGGGGCACGGTGGCTTAGTGGTTAGCATGTTTGCCTCACAACTCCAGGGTTGGGGGTTTGATTCCCACCTCTGCCGTGTGTGTGGAGTTTGCATGTTCTCGTGCCTCGGGGGTTTCCTCCGGGTACTCCGGTTTCCTCTCCCAGTCCAAAGACATGCATTGTAGGTTGATTGGCATCTCTAAATTGTCTGTAGTGTGTGATTGCATGAGTGAATGAGAGTGTGTGTGTGTGTGTGCCCTGTGATGGGTTGGCACTCCATCCAGGGTGTATCCTGCCTTGATGCCCAATGATGCCTGAGAAAGGCACAGGCTCCCCGAGAATAGATCGGATAAGCCGTAGACAATGAATGAATGAATATGTATAATTATATTAAGATTTTAACCAATAGTTATTATTAGCACTGTTTGTGCATAAATATTATGTATGTATATCATATAGCATTGCTACTATTTAATTATGCATAAACAGGAAATCTATGACAGGCTTACTAGATCTACATATTATATTGAATGTATATGTGTGTGAATCAACTGCAAGTCCATCTATGCAAGCTTTGCTATGCAACTCAATTCCTCTTTATAGACAACTAAGCTGGAGTAGCCAAACCTGGCAGAGTAAGCCGTTTTGGCTGAAGAAATCCATTCTGCAACAACTCTCTCATTCCCACTGCTGGCACTGAGATGGTGAAGGGAATTAACCATCCATGACACACATGCGCACACACACACACACACACATTACTCACACAGACAAACATACACAAACACGTTGTGGAATTTTGGCTAAACCACTGGAATCTTCTGTCAGCAATTTGGCTTTTCACAGAAAAGGAACCTTCTAGTATTTTCTTCTTCCCTTTGTGGTAAAGTTGATCTGAATTATATTCTAAATATATCGCAAATATGCAACACACAAATTCTAAAGCGTGATGGTCATTACAGTCATTTCCGAGAGCATTAGTATATAATTAAGGCGGATGAATAAGATGTCAGTGACATAGCGCCTAAACAGTGCTTGTAGAAGAATGCGTCTTTTCTTAGGATTTAGTGTGTTTAAAAGCAGCTAAGAGCCAACAGCTTACAGCAGCAGCACAAGAGAAAGGAACATCAGTGAGCCCTGATGGAGAGGCACAACTGCACGAGCGCTAAGCAGTTTTTTGAATATTACTGACCCAGCATTTAGAAAATACGAAGCACGTCAAAGAAAAAAAATGAGTGCTTTTTTAGTCTGAAAATCCTTTCACCCTCTCATATTCAGCCGATCAGATTAAGAGAGAGGTTTAAGAAGATTTGGACCAAAAAAAAAACCTGCAAGCTGCAAGAACAGTTTGTGATTCATTGGCCTCAGGCAATTCATCATAGAAATTGAGTTTCTAATGCAGCATCTTGTGAATCCCTTTTTGCCCCGTCAACGTTTTAATACATTACATTGAGAATGTAAATCGTGTTTTAAAAAAAGATGGCAAAACCTAGCACTAACTGCCCCCCTCTCAGTCTTTCGTCTCTCTCCCAAACCCCACCTCTCTTCCTCTCTGTATGCTAAGGCCCTGACAAACTCACATACTCCCACCCTTATTGCCCAGTGTACTTTGGCCAGATCTGAGGAAGAAACTGCTTCAGGCCCAGTAATTCTTTGTGGCTGAAAAGGAAGGCTAAATCTCATTATGCCACTTAACTTGTTATTTCTAGCCTGCTGTGGGCTTTAACACAAATTCAGAAGGATAAATAAGTTTGTTTCTTTTCTTCTGTGGTCTCCTCCCACTCGTCTCCCACAAAAAGAGAAAAGAGAAAGAAACAGAAAACTGGGAGCACAAATGGAGGTGGATATATTGAACTTCCTAAGGAGCGCACTGCTGAAAGCACAATAACAAAGACTCCTTGGGCAAATCTCAATACTTTAGTCAATCTCTTACTTCAGTCAGTGTACATAAAATGTATTTAATTTTTACAGGCAAAAAGAATCATTTTGTCCATTCTGATCCCTGAGTATATCAAGGTTTTCTAAGAATATATTTTATCCTTAGAAATGTCTGCATTTGAAAACACGCTTTGATTCACTTTTGATTCAAGTACACTATGGTTCACTATAAATACTGTACTTGTAATAAATTGATATTTTCATATTCATATATTGTACACACAGTAACCTACCATGCAAGTCTTGAGGACACATAAACCAGAGATTTAAAAAATAAAAAAATACTGTAAAAAGAAAAGCGCAAAAGAATAAGAATAGAATAATGATCACCTGCTCCTGTAGTCTCTCTATGAAAAAATAACATTTAAAATAAAAAATAAAATTTCAGGATGTGCATTACCATTGCCTAAAACAATAGATTTAAATAGTGCATCTCTAGCAGACCCACACACCACATCCTCTTTTAAGGTGCTTTTTGGTGCAGCTTGGGTGCCATACCAAAAAAAAACACATTAATTTCTGTTCATTACTTCAGTATAACACAGTCAAGTGCACAGTAATGCATGCTGAAAATCCCTACCTGAAGGGAAAAATGGAAAATAATTGACAGCCTTGCAGCAGTCATAACCCCATTCAGCCACGCACACCAACATATGGCGCCAAGAATCTGTGAGTAAATCTGCTATTAATATGTATAAGTGTTATAATCTCTGCCTGAATGAGCTGGCAAATATGAGGGGAAGATTTAGGAAATCCGACATGAGTTTTTTTAGACAGGAAAATGGCCACCCCTCTTAATCACATTTGAAATGATGCATTTCATATCAATCAGTGGACCATGCGCCTGGCAGGTTTCAATATAACGCTCTTTGGTATAGTGTCCCTCTATTATGAAACCAATTCAGCTGACTGCACTGCCATATAATCTTTAATAATCTCACTATTAATTGCCACACATTAACTCTTCTGGCTATTAAAAGTAATATGATATACCTGTGTGTGTCCATTAAGATGTGCGAGTGATTGGGTATGTATGTGTAAGTTACTTGTGTACAGGATTGTATAAATGCATTTGTGTTCATGTTTTTGTATATTTATATGCAACTGCCATGCGCATATATATATATATATATATATATATATATATATATATATATATATATATAGAGAGAGAGAGAGAGAGAGAGAGAGAGAGAGAGAGAGAGAGAGAGAGAGAGAGAGAGCACTGACTTACCAGTGTGGTTTCTTGACACTCCTTTTCAGGAAGTCAATTTGGTTTCCAAATCAAACTATGAAATGAAAATGTTTAGCATTTTCATGAGTGACCATGTTAAACACAATGAAATAAATCAAACAGTAGTTTAGTGCAGCATGTCAAAATAGCATGTACACTCCTCACTTAACATAGTTGCACCCAAAAACAATCATCATTTAATTTTTTTAACAAATAAAAAAAACATAGGGGAGATAGCAAGGTTTTCTCACAGCCCCAATTGTAAATAAAGCAAGACAACATGGGGTCATGACCCTAGTTTGGGAAGCTCTGCTGTAAATTGTTCTTTCACCTACCATGGTCCATGTGTGTTTAACGGTGACTACTAGTGAGTGTGTGTGTGTGTGTGTGTGTGTGTGTGTGTGTGTGTGTGTGTGTGTGTGTGTGTGTGTGTGACTGTGTGCAGGTCTCCTCACCGCGTCTCTCCTCAGCAGTCATTAGCTGGCTGACTGGCGCGCTGTAGTGAGTAGGCTTGACTTTATTTAATGCTTCAGAAGGCTGTTTCACTATGAGCCTCATGTGTAACGAAAAAGTAATCTCAAAGTGAAGAGAGTAGAGCTATAGCGGGGAAAAAATTCCTTCATCTCCATCCCTGCAGCTTCCTTGACGCACCTGATGGTCTGAAGGTGTTGATTGTGAAAGTCCATTGGACAGCCATGGCATGTGTCCTAAATGCTAGTGTTTGAGAGAAGAGCTCTTGTTTGTTTTAGAAACACGCCTGTTGAGGACAGTCTACATAGATAATGTGTCACAAAAAAGACAAACAACTTTGTATCACAGTCTATTTAGCAACAAATAAATAGACTGCTTGCTAATCTGCTAATTAACAGTTCTTACAAGCTTGTCACAGAACACATAGGGAACAAACAGTGAAAAGCTTTCATTTTATTGCACAATAGGCTGAATCTAAAATAACTGAGGCACTGTTTGTAGCTATTTTTCAGTGTTAAAAATAACATTCACAGCTCATTATCAGAACCCTATAGCCACAGACTGATCTCTGCATGAAAACACAAACATGTAGATTATCAAGACATCTTCTCAAAGTCTGTCTTGTTGAGTATGTGGAATGTTTATGTCTGAGGTTCCTGTAAGAACACCACTAGACTGAATTAGATAGATTGGACCATGCTGGATTTAATATCTAGTTTAAGAGGACTGGACTGTTCATAATACACAATGCACTGTATAATGTTTGGGTGTCATTTTATCTTTGATCAAAAAATGTTCCATTTTATTGAACACAGAAAGATATGGACATGGAATATTCTGGACATGGAAATCTCAAACTCAAACAAACTTGGAATGTAACGAATAAAGTGCAAGTTCATCAGATATGTACAGATACACATACTACCATAGCAAATCACCTTAACTTTGCAAAACCTTTTGTGCCAGTTACCGGTGGTGCTATGATTCACATCTTTTTGTTCTCTCCACAATGAGATGAGCCAGTACATAAACATAACAAAATATCCATCATCCTTTTTGTCTTTTCTGTTTTATTTTCTATTATGTGAAAAGAACATTTTATGCAGTACCTGGCAAGTGGAACGGAGTCACTGAGCTCTGCTCCCAATTTGCTGCAGCATCCACAAAGTGTGAATCATACAAGGATTTAATCTCACTTAAGTCCACTTAAACCCTTCTCAGCTGCAGAACGGCACACTTGAACTGTCATAGGTAGGCCTATTTCACTGGGCCATCTCAACACCCACAGAGGTACTACAGCAGCAGTGTTTATGAACCTGACACCTACTACAAATCCATCCAAACTCAATTTGCTAGGAGTTAGAGTATTAAACAGACGTAAGACACCATTAATAAAGTCTCCAGTAACTGCCAGTAACTTGGCCACTATTCAAGGTACGAGAAAGAGTGCACTCTCATCCTTTCAATATCACCAGAAACTTTGCCGTACATTTAGAACAAAAGAATCTGCTCATTCACAGCTGAATTTAATTATGATCACTTCATGAAATCAGATTGTATAAGAGCAAGACTGGTTATAGATTTGTGGGGTACTGTCTGTGTGGAGTTTCTCATGTTCTGGCCATGCACTTGTGGGTTTCTTCTGTGTTCTCAGGTTTCCTCCCACCTCCCAAAAACATACTAGTAGGTAGTTAACTCTAAATTAACCCCTAGGTGTGAACGAGTGTATTCAAGGTGTTCTGTGAAGAACTGGGATCTCATTCAGGTCATGTCCATGCTTCAAGGGATAGCCACTGGATCCACTGCAAGCTTGCCCAGGACAAAGTGTTACTGAAACAGAAGGGAGGGAAGCAGAATGGAAGGAATACTAGGGTTTCACAATTGTCATGATTAAACGTGTATCAGAAGGCAGTCAATCCTTTAACCACAAATTCATGAATCATGAAATTAATATTTTGTACTAAAATTATTTTCAGCAAGAACAAATACACACTTGATTCATGCACTTGTTTTTTCTCTGAATAAAAAAAGGGAGAATATAATATTCAAATCTGTCTTTAACCTTTCTAGACAGGAGGATTATAGAATAAAAGGCTCTATTCCAAACTACTTCCTTACCCCCTCCAACCGGCAGCAATAATAACGATCATTATCACCATTGTATGAAAAACGGATTATCATATCAGTGTACAAATGCAGGAACACCCCTACTATTATAAAGTCATTTCTTTCTCATCAGGATAGCCGTTTGAAAATGGTGGGAGTGCTCAGTGTGTGACGAGGCCATCGCAGGTGACTGCTCTTTCTCTTTCTTTATGCTATTGTCTGATCTACAAAGTCTGTGTTTGAGGAATCCAATTCCTTAAATACGCTCTTTCTTTAATCAACAAATGAAATACTAATTAATGTTAAAGCTTTAAAAAAAAAAAAAAAAAAGCAGGGAGCTTAACTAAAAACCTTCAGACATTTTACTTACTGTATACTTAGATGCATCTCAATTATTAAATCTGACTCAAGCTGTGAAAAGGAAACCTAGTGTGGTGAGGGGGACACTAGCACCCTGTGGTGGATGAAACAAGCACTACTTTTATAACACAGGAACTATGAAAAGAGCTGCAATTCCCTTCCTGGCCAAATTGTAGTCTGCCTTCAGATTTTCTTTCAGATTTTCATGTTCAATGTTTAACAGTGAGGTCACACCATGTTCTGCACACTCCCTCTGTTTTTCACAGCAGTGTGCTTACATATCTTAAACATATGCACCTTTAATTAAATCATACCTCAATTCAGCGTGTCTCAGTCTTATTGACGGCAAGGTCGTAAAATTATTAAGATGAGTCACCGGGAAAATTGTGGCAAGCAGGAGGTGGCGGAGAGGTTAATTAAGTGGCAATTGCTGTTTCTTACTCCAAGCTAGCACTGCATTCTTCCATTCCTGACAACCTGGGGCAAGTGTGCCATTCTCATAAAAATAAAAAAAAATGTAAAAAATAAAAAAAAATTAAAAAATAAAAAACCCTGAGCACCCTCTATGGGAAAGTTAAACAAAAATTATGTAGGAGCAATACAAATGAATTTTTTTTTTTCATTTGCTCTTTGCCCATTGATTTTTGTCTTTTTGATCACCCCTATGGTATGAGCGAAAGATTGTAAAATAAAAATGCCTATATTTCTGCTTTTTATTTATTAATGATCTAAACTCATCAGACCCTGTACTACAGACATTCATTGTCAGTGTTTCAGTTGGAAGAATGTCAACTGTTTCATACTGGTCTATAATTTTCATTCCAGCAAATAAGATCGAAAAGATTCAATACTGATACAAAAAAAGGGAATGTTTTTTGATAGAAAAGTATATTTCATGCACAGAAACAGAGCCAACAGATGAAATAAAAACTAGCATTTCTCAGCTCCCTGCTGATCCAAGATTTGTGAAGGATTAATTACAGAATTCCTTAAATACCTATATCTTTGGCCTTGCACTACAATTTGCATTTTTTGCTTTATTATTAACTACAGGTCAGAATAATTGCATTCTGTATTGGAGCCCTTTTACTTAATAGCTCAGACAGAGAGGACTAAAAGAAATTTACAACCTCTGAGTGAAAGAAAGGGCAGGGTTTTTTTAAACAAAACAATAAGTCATTATAAAATAATTTATTTTTGATAGAATGACGTGTAGTTAAAATCTGAAATTGTAATTTTCTGTGCAAATATCAATGTCTTGTACAGAGTTTTAACTGGAAAATAAAGACCAGAGATGCTTATTCTTAGTCTTTAGGACCCACTGCACTGCACTATTTTCAAGTTTCGAGCCAACTCATTATGAAAACATTCAAAAGCATCCTGTGTGAAACAGATAGTCCTCAGGGCTGTATTTAAGAAACACAGCAATGTACTGCAGTATAATTCTTCATTACAGGGCTATAGTGCATAAATACACCAGGCCTGTGACTTACTTTAGCATAACTCAAACACCTAGCATGTGTCACTCCTGCCACTTATCATGAAAAGCTGCGGATGAATGCACCAGATGTTGCTCCATGATAGTCTCATTTGCCTTTTGTGAAAATTATGACACATTTTTTCTCCCCCAGTTGAAAACTTGTTTTGATCTGCACTCCCAGTCCCTCATTGGCTTTGCCACTTCAAGTCGAGGCATCTGCTCTCTGGAAGATTGGACACGAGATGGGAATGTGTATTGTGGCTACATTCACAGAGCCTGAAAACACAGTACCTCAGATCAGACAATAAGCTGATTTAGTTCCAGACATTTAGTCTGTTCAAAAGCACCAAAAGGAAACAGTTGGACCTTTTGGTTTATCTAAAAAATGCTGTTTAAATTAAGGGTGTGACCCACATGCAAGTTCCAACTAATTAACTTAAATTGTTGAGAAAACAAAAGGCCACATGCACAATGTGTCAAGACATATATTTAAAAGAGACTTAAAGAACTGTACAGAACTTTATCTCATATTGTAGCTGTATGAACACTTAAAAATAATGCTACGTTAGAACAAAATGTGTATGTTCTGCCATTTGGGACATTTCTAATAATAGTACATATTCTTGTTAACATGTTGGCCAGACATGCATTTTGAGACTCAAATAAATTCTATTAAACATGCTATGAAAGTCATTGGTGTGCAGGAAATAAATAAATAAATAAATAAATAAATATAAATTGAAAACTGCACGTCAAGTAGATGTATAAGTCCTCTGCTGCAATGGTGGATTAAAGTGTATCAATACAATAGGCTAGAGGCAAAAACACTATGTGTGATATATTATATTAGTCTGGCAGAGAGAGCCTGAGCACAAGAAAAAGCATTGGAAAACACTGAAGAGGAGGGGAGGATACACCAAACAGGAGGATTAAGAGCAATGCAGAATAAGCTGATAGCTCTCTGCATACAAAATGCTATTAAGCAACCTGAAAACCTCAGAATGCACTTATAACAAACAGCACTGTGGTTTTGTTAAAATAATGCGAAGTAGAAAGTTTTATCTGGAGAGTCGTGTGTTCACGTACAATGAGTAACACTCGTCTTTGCTTGCTGCCCTCCCCTCTGGCTTTGATACTAAAGTTATAGCATAACTGCCGTTTTAAAAAAATATATCACCGGAGGCCTTTCAAGGCAGCAAGCCCTCAAAAAAACTCCACAGATAGGAGGAGTCAGGAAAAGTTGAAGAGAGCAAACAAAGCCTTTGGCTGCGTGGCCTGATAAACAGTAAAGAAGTGTCCAGGGTAATGTATTATTCGCCCAGGAAATTAATCAATTTCTGCACATGCCCTGGCCCTCGCAATTATAAGCCACAAAAATGCTATCCATCACTTTCAAAGCCAAGGGGACAAACAGTGGTCAGAGCTTGAAGTGAGTGTACCCTGAATGCAATGGAGTAAAAAGTGCATTTCTTGCTGTCCTGGCATTACCTATGCAGATCTTTATCAGGAGTGGCCAGTGAGTCTATTGTGGCTATTTTGCTCGTCTACAATGGCTTTCTGTACAGCCAAGCTAGCAGGGAATTGGCTAAAATTATACTCCCTTCATGCTTGGCTAGGTAGCAGCTTAGAAACAAGCTGCTTTTGGAAGCCAGGAGAAGATCGCTGATAATAAAAGCTTCTCATCCTGTTGACCTTTCTTCTGCGCATTTCCTCCCTTTTTTTGCAACCGTTCTTTGATGTCTATGACAGCAGAAAAGAAAATCTCAGTGTGTGCAGAGCCTATGCTATGAAAACCAAGAACATACATGGTATAGTATATATAATATATAAATATATATTTTATATATATATATATATATATATATATATATATATATATATATATATATATATATATATATATATATATATATATATATATATACACGTGTGTGTGTGTGTGTGTGTGTGTGTGTGTGTGTGTGTGTGCTTGTATGTGTGTGGGTGAGTGAATTTGTGTAGGTATACACACAGAATATACAATAGATATGTAGCATTGTACAATAGACACATAGAAGCTTTGAAATATGGCAAAAACATCCATGCAAGTTATTTTACATTCTTTTTCAATGTGGAAAAAACATGACCTTTTTCTAAGATGCCCAGATGTCTTCTTTGACGAGGGGATATAGTTCATCCACAGTGACATGACAACCACAATAGGCAATCACTGTCCACAGTCCACAAAAAAAGGATTAGACTGCTCCTAAACCATGGAATGAGTGTATTGCAGTCTGAACCGCTGAACTGTTTGAAAAACCGAGATGATTCGACTTGGCAGCCAAGGCCTAAAGTGAATTAAAAAAATAAACTCCACTCCAAAACTAAGTCAGTTTCCCTGGCAACAAGCCAACCACCAACATATTCCCCTATGATTCTTGAAAAACTATATTTTGTTCATCCTGTCAAGAAGAATGTGTGCACCCAAACACGTTGTGTTGAGCAGGTTCAAGGTCATTGCCCCATTTCACTGTTTCACACTGTCTCTAGTTCAGCACCACGAAGCCCCTGTAATGGCACAGCAAAGCTTGTCAAAATGCTGCATATAGACACAAAGCCAATCTCAGCTGCTGTGCCCTTGTGCTTCCAGCATACATCACGGCATGCAGGGTGATGGCAGTAACACAGTTTATCATTAAATAAGCCGGCCTGAGGAGACATTGTTCCTGACCAGTATATCAGCTCACAGGCCATGGAGCACAACACAGAGGGAAAACGCCTACAGTGTGCATGGAATAAAAGAAAATGGAGAGATACAGAAATCTTTATAATACAAAGACCAACCAAAACAAAAAAAGGATTACACAAACAGGAGTCAAGTTACAATGGCTCATAGTTCTGCTATCATTCTTTAAAATGTTTTATACATATTAAAATATAAACCATACAAAAGGGATACACAGCCAAATAACAAACTTGTCAAGTAAGAAATAAACTTTCTTGCAATTATTGCAAAAATATAGGATTTAACCCAGCACAAAAATTTTACATTTAAGGCCTGGCCCTTCTGAGGACTGTAACTATATTAATGAATAGACATAAGAAGATTACAAATACTGTATTTGTAAAAAAAATAAATAAATAAATAAATAGATAAATAAATAAATATTTTTTAATGAAAAATAAAAAAAATTATATGAGATGTAGTAAATAAATTAAATACACAATTGTTTTATATCCACTGTGATAGTATCACCATAAAGCAAGTGTACTCTCAATGTTCACTACCTTGCAAAAAAGATTAAGTAAAACCTAAATATTCAAAAAGGGAATTGCGCATTCTTTATATATTTAAAGTAGTATGTTGAACTATCCACAAATATGCCTGTTTTGCCCACGAGTGTGGCCATATTGAACACGGTCTCTGTTTCTGTGCATGCTTATAAACATTTGCATTGACCACTTTATTCATTTATTGGTGTAAAATTGGTACATCATTATAGGTGATTATCACACAATTCAATATCATGGTCCACCAAGCATCTCAGCATTTAGGTATGTGCCATGGAATGTTTTGTTTTTGCTTTGTTTTGTTTTGTTTTGTTTTTTGTTTTGTTTTTTTTGGGGGGGGGGTTAGATTTTTTTGTTTTTAGGTGGAAATGGTCTTTTGGAGGTGTGACTTCCTGAACAATACAACATAATATACAAAACTCTGATCACTGGTGATTAAGATATACTGTCAATCTTAGGCATTTTTTACATATATGATATTTTAGTAAATGCTATACTATTAGGCTATAGAAATAGACACATTATTCATTAGGTAAATAATATTTTTTGATTTACATGAAACTAAACCTCCTGCACTACAGTGGGATCTGAAAAATGGGAAAAGCTTCAACCGCAAGCAGCTACATATCTTTTTGGATCAGGTAGCCGCATTGGTTAAAACAAAGGAGTAGGCATGATCTTTTTACACATTTGCTCATGTTAAAAATCTTAATGTACCTTCAGTTAATGCTTGATATTCTTCATTTACCTATTATCATATCAATTAATTATCAGACATATCAGGTGTCTAAGACAAACATTAAAAAAAAAAAAAAAAAAAAAAAAAAAAGAACAGGAATGTAACTATCATGTCCAGACTAGGGGTCAGGCAGGAAGAAGGTACAGCATTAGAGAACAGAAACTGAGACTTGTAAAGGGTAAAAATGATGCAGGAGATAGAGCAAGCCCTCATGTGGTTGCAGGATGGATATGTATATCTGCTGATAAGGCCTTCAGTTCAGAAACCGCATTTACAGAGCCTTTCAGATACACATCAAGTATGAAGAAATGGGTCTGGCCTTCATTATTCTGTGTGAATCTTCCCTCATTTACCCAGGATACAATTGGCTTTATTTCACCTCCAAACACCCCCATCCACATGCCACGAGGTAGTGTTCACCTGACAAATAGAACAAAGTTGCTGTTGATGGAAAAAAGAAGTTGCAACAAATATCCACCCTGGTGACAGAGACCTCCCTGAGTAGCAGGAGTCAAAAGATGCAGGTTAGCCAAGAAAAAAATGTAAAACATGAATAAAGGCAAAGGGAGGTATGTACTCTATGCTCCTATACAAAGCTGGATTTATGCATCTTCTACAAATATAAAATATAAAAAGTACTGCTTTTGTGACTTCTTTAACAGAAATGCCCTCTTAGTAACTCATTATACTGTGCAAGTATAGTGGAATGCATTTTTCCTGTAATAAAATGACTGATGTAACTGTATATACAATAGTGAAGAAATAAGAATTTATTTGAAAAAGAGCTTGAAGCACTTCAGGCTGCACAAGCCGTGTATGCACTCAAAAGAAAGCTCAAAAAGAAAAACTAAGCAACATTGATAAACACATAGTTTTCATACCAATATACACGGTGTCCAAAATGACTATCTGGGGAAAACACACACACACACACTTGCAACATATATTAATGTAAATAAAGTGTTAACATTCTGCTTAAAAGTGTTAATGCCCTCATGTTTGGAGATGTTTGCAACAGATTAGAAAATAAGCTGAATTTAAGATCAATAAATTGCCAGAACCCGCTCTAAAGAAATACTATTTCATGGCAGGCTTAAAACATAGAGGCACATTTCACTTAAGTCCATCGAATATTCTCTAATCGGTTTCCTATTTCAGGTCAAATAAGCAGAAGCAGGTTTCTATGACTGGCAATTATAGCAAAGGGAACAAATAAACATAGCTGTTAATTAAAACACATTCACTGTGTCCCGCTATAGTTTTGCAAATGAGGTAATTAACCCCAAAGCCCTGGTTGCCTTAACCCTTAACCCTGTTCACCGCTGGTTTGTACATAACTCTGATAATGAGCGGATGCTTAGGCTATATTTGAAGGTGCATTTCTATCTCATTTCCAGAAGCATTTAAGGTTCCTGTTAGAGAAATATACATATAATTTTTATGCTTTGCATTTGCTTTTCACTTCAGGAACTGTATCAGTTATGGAAAACAACAGAACTGTATTACATCTAAAAGTATACAGAGTCTTTTGGGTTTGTTTGTTTGTTTTTTTTTGACTGAACATAATGTTATGCCTGCTCATGGCAAGATGTGCGAGAGTTTATAGGTTTCGATCACTAAACATTTCACTGACATTCAGCCAGCAGAAGTATGATTCGCACTCTAAGATCAGCCTCGAAACTTCAGACCAGCGAAGATCCAGAAGAGGCATGATGGCCTTTGCCCCACCTGAAAGCCTGAAATTCAGACCATAAATGTGCTATTTACTAAAGATTTCCCATTTCTGAGTAATATCATTCTGTACATGAATGTCTCTTTTCAGAATCTCCAAGCAGGACCAAATATCTAGACCTGGGTCATCATCTCCTGCCAACCACACACATTTGTACAGTTCACATTTAACCAGATCCTTCCAACCTTAGACCCTGTGTAAAGCAGTGCTGCATTTATGTGTGTTTGACCCTGTTCAGGGACTCTCAGCAAACTCCTCAAACTCTCTTAGTGACTGTATGTTTACTCTTATCCATATATCAAAAACTCTTTTTATAGGGATGGCACATTTTGCTGCTTGCTGCTGTAATTACTTAATATCTCCATATACACGTACACCACAATTGTAAAGAGTGGCTATTTGAGTTGCCATAGCCTTCTTGATGGCTCAGATCAGTCTGGTTATTCTACTGTGACCTGTCTCTTCAATAAAGTGTTTACCACCACAGAACTGCCTTACAATACTAAATTGCATTGAAACAAGGTAAATTCCAGAGATGACAGTGCATACAAATCTCTAATGACCAGCAGATTCTGGAATACTCAAACCACATTTTTTTGACGCTCTGGACCTGTATCTGCAGGATTTTACAACAATGTACTACTGCCACATAACTGTCTGGTTGAATAATTGCATGAATGAACTCCTATTAAAGTGAATGTATAATGCTACATGTATTCGGTATTTGCTGCAGAATAGCTCACGCTGCAGTTCATACGCTTTTAGATGCCTCTTCTGTTCATCTGTGTCTCAACACCGTGAGGTCACCAGCGGAGGTGCTGTCCGCGTGCCGGATCCGGCCTGAGCGCGCAATATTGACATATTTCTGAGTAAACATCAGTGGCAAGGCATGCGCTTGCACTGATGTTGAGATGGGCCGATTTCACCCTATCTGATTTCCCCACATATTTCTGGGGCTGACTAGACTAAGCAGTAGTCGGGGGCAGGAGCAGATAACGAGTGTCTTTCACACAGCACCGACACGTAGTGTGCTTCTTATCTGTGCACCTCCTCACATGCTGGAGCGAGCAGGACAGGGAGAAGATTGTTACATTTGGTGATTTGTTTTTGCTTCTTGGAGCAGATAAAAAAATAGAGGAGAAGGAAGAAATCAGCGTGTAACACCAAGGAATGGAGGTAGGGAACAGAATCATACAAAGCTAAATATTTTACTTATTTCACCTTTTGTTCTCCTGACATTATAGTTGGTTAAATACACAATGCCATCTTTATTTATTTATTTATTTAAAAAAAGGTCTATTCTGATTAAAAGAGCATTCAGAAAAATAATTTCTTTTATAATGAGAGCAATCATTTGGAAATTTCAGAATCCGTTTTTTGTTTCTCTGTGAAGCTATTACCTGTAATCTGGGCCTCTATTTAAAGTCCATGAATTCTGTGTCTTCTTTTAAAGGCTACAGTTTCCAGGACTGCACGAGTGTACAAAGGAACATACAGCTCTTCCACACTTTTTGTTCCATCCACAAAGCAGGGAGAAGTGGACTTCCATGCAGGTTTACATCCATTAGTAACAGTATTCACGTAGTTGTGCGTAAAACCCAGCTGAAGGGATTGATCTCCGGAGACATCTGCGATGCTCCACAAGATCTAACATGCAGTCTTTATTCCATTCTCCATGATGTCAGCAATTAAAATATAAGGTAAATTTTCCAGGAGCTCTTTTCATTCCACTGAAAGGCATTGTATTGCAAATGGGTAATAATGTATTCATCCCTAGGTAAACACCCCTGCCATGTCCCTTTTGCAGAACAAAATGAAAGTGATAATTTCTCCCCCCTCTGAGAATTTCTCCCTTTAATTCTGACAGTAAACTCACAGCTGTTATGGAGTGTTAAGTAGGATTTAAAACTTGTCAAACAAGACATGTTTGAAATTGCTTTAAATAAGAGTACTGTGTTGCTGTCAGCCAGCGGCTTAGAGGAACAGATCCTTACGACTGAGGCAGTCAGGGAGACTCGGAGAACCGCGGCCCTCCGCTGGGCTCTTAACACTGTAATCCAGCACCCCCTGGTGGAGGCATGGACTTCAAACAGTTAACACTATCAGAAATACGGATCTCCCATATCAGGTGCTCGTGTAATCCAAAATGCAAAAATATAAAGTGGTCAATAAAATGATAAAAACATGAAATATATTGATTGTATAGCAGAATTTACAATCAATATATTTCAGTGTCATGTCTCAATAGTTGAATATGGAGAAATAATTTTTCAGCTGCTTTTATTGAAAGAACTGCGGTTCCACCTTTATACAGCTCTTTGAGTTAAACCTAACTTAGGTAGCATTAATCAACAGTAAAAGAAAGAAATATTCTACATATACACACGCACACACATTCACACAGAGAATATTATATTACAGACAAATACACACTTTCAAGCGAGCACATATATCCTGTAAATGAAAAAATAAATGTAAAATCCGAAGACTTTTTTTGCTAAATTTAAGGGCGTAGAAATATTCCATACATCAAAATAGATGTTATTCCAATGACAAGACTAGTTGCATATTCTATTTCCAGAGCATTGTGGGACTCGAAATTGACGGGAGATGGCCTGGGGAGAACCACTAGAAAGCTGCTTTCGAAACTAGAACTACAGCATTGAAGCAATGTACTGCTTCATAATAATATAAAAATGAAAGTTTAATCCATGTAACCAATCCACAGACACGTTAAACCCAGTGCTTAGAAGCTCGAGCTGGAACACATTTGCTTGTACCTGTGCAGGCTTTGCAAGGATATCAACTCCGGCACAAAACTTTATTCATGGTCAAAAATAGTCAGTGGAAAATGTTTGATGTGAAAGTATTGCCACTTTGTCTGGCTTTTACACAGCAAAATGGGAACCCAATAAGATGATATTACTAATATCCAGGGTACCTGAGAGTCTCATATTTAAACAAAAGGCCAACTTTCTATTTAAAGCACAACTACATTCTTTTCTAGCACAACTACATTAAAAGGGGTAGCTCATGTAAAGTTTCTGCAAGCAATCTCTCCACAGCTATCTCCTAGGTAATATATGTACATTGAACTATTGGCAGCACATGCTTTTAGTTACTACAAGTTGACTTGTTGCGATGTTAAAAAAAAATCAGTATAGAAAGAAGAACATTCTATCACTTCATGTTTAGGAATGCTGCGTTAATTTGTTAGAAAAGAGTAGTATACTACTCATGTCCACGATGAATGCTGTAAGCTAGCGAAAATTCTAAGTTTTTGTGGCAGTACGTAATAGTAGTATAGAAATATTTTCCAGTAATTCTGTTATCAATGTTTTATTATTATTTCTAATTATAGGTTATTGTTATTAACAATAGTAGGTTGTTATTATTACTACCAACTGTAGATGAAGAAAGAATATTGTTTTCTGTTAACTGTAGAGCTTATTTTGAAGCTGTGCCACAGGTGCAATGCTAGTGCACTAATATAGAATTGCAGCAGGTGTGCATGCATTTAGCAGTTAAATCATGTGATAAATATTAATAAAATGTTTAAGCAAGTAATAGTGTTGGTCTAGCTGTCACTGACCCAAATTCTGCTGAAGAGCCCTGTTTCAAGTCTGGTGTGTTTTTACTGATTAGAAGCAGGTATAGAACTTAAGCTAGAAGACAATCAGTTCAACCAAGCATTTATAATAGCACTTGTATATACAATAAGAAAAAATAACAAGTGTGATATAATTACACAGCTGTCAGCAACATGCAGGGATTGACTGAATGTTACAAAAGCTCTCTGCAAATAAACAAATAGTTTTAAACCCCATTGTTAAAGACCAGAACATAAGTCATCTGGTGGGAGTGCATTATTGCAGTTATTATATTTCATCATACAAAAGGAGAGGAAACCGTTTGTGTTTTTCTGTTGACGGGGTAAGATATTTTTAAGATATTTCAGGGAAAAGACAGGGTCATTTTATGAAAATTTAATAAGTTATAAAAGACAAATTAGTCACCACTGGTGGCACAATTGCTTTCCATGGCTTTTTTTTTTTTTTTTTTTAACTGATTTGGATCTAAACAATGTTTAACATTAATAAGCAAACTGCATACCCATTGACATCACATATCATATATAATATATATTATAATTAATTTGAATTATTAATGGGGGGGCACGGTGGCTTAGTGGTTAGCATGTTTGCCTCACACCTCCAGGGTTGGGGATTCGATTCCTGCCTCCACCGTGTGTGGAGTTTGCATGTTCTCCCCGTGCTCGGGGGTTTCCTCCCCTGTTCCAACGACATGCATTGTAGGTTGATTGGCATCTCTAAATTGTCCATAGTGTGTGACTGTGTGAATGAATGAGAGAGTGTGTGTACCCTGCGATGGGTTGGCACTCTGTCCAGGGTGTATCCTGCCTTGATGCCCAATGATGCCTGAGATAGGCACAGGCTCCCCGTGACCCAAGTATAGATCGGATAAGCGGTAGACAATGAATGAATGAATGAATTATTAATAGCTGTTCATGTATTTTTTTTTCATGTAATGTTTTTTTATTTCTATTGAAAACCACAACTTAATGAGCTATACACTCCATGAGATAAAGGAACATCTAGTATAATAGCCTGCCATTTTTTATATACATTTTTCAAATAACCAGCTGTTTTCTACCGAACCCCATAAAACTAGAACATATTGGGACATTTGTAATCTGCTGCACTCTCATTTCCTATTAGCAAAAGAAAAGGGTGATGGGGGGGGGGGGGCATCTTACTGGTTACAACATTTAGTGGCCACCGAGCAGTCAAGCATTCATGAGGTGTTTAAGTAGATTAATGTCTGATTCTTCAGTGTGCTGCCAGAATTCTGTGAAGCAAAAGAGAACAGGAAGAAAGGAAGGATGGGTGTGGAGGTCTAACCCTCAGAAGCACCTTGTCCTGTGATCTGGCATCCACTCATGTCGAGTTTTTATCATACAAACGGATTAGTCTGCCCAGTCTAAGTGCCTCTGAGTTATTAGCACCTTCTTATACAAAATACAACAACAATCCCGAAAACACTGATTGCAGGGAACAGTTCAAATATGATTTCCTTATAGCTATTAATATGTATGCCTTAAATAGAAGCACACGGCTAAGCAGCTTATGATATTATGAAAAGAATGTTCCCTCAGGGACATAATATGCCAACAGTGACAGTAAGGAGAGATTCACATTTACCCAGATTGGCTGGTACTTACGTCAAGCATTCTCCGTGCTTGTGGGAGGGAACACGGGGCAGCGGCAACAGCTCGCTCTCGATAAGCACTTACCACGAATAAAAGACAAGCATGAAAGTGAGGTTTAGCCTTTTTAAAGATTCCCCAGCAAATGTAGAGGCAGATAGGGTAGATGCCTTTGGTTCCGGACGTGATTAGCCGTCTGTGACGCGCTGTTCGCACAGAAACGAGACATTACCGAGACATTGTCCAAGCTTGTCCAGGTGGGGGACCTGTCATCCAAACCAGGGCTTAGCACTGCGCGGCTCCGAGCAAGAGATTAGAACCTGAGAATTTAGTTAGATTTTCCTTTTTTTCCCTAGCACATGCTTAATCCAAATTTTTCTCTCTCCATCTTTTCTGTATCCCCCCCCCACACACACACACACACACACTCCCTAGCCTCAAATCTTCACATTTATTTTTTTTACCCTTAAATCATATTTATCTCCCAGTTTATTCACATGTACCTTCCCTTTTTCCAGATGAGCCGAGTTTGATTTGTGTTATTCAGGCTTTTTTTGTGAATAAAAAGCAAGGGCTTTCATTCGGGTTTCTTGGGACTGGCTTCCATGCTCATGTTCCTGACAGATAAATAAACAGCATTCGGCCCCGGCATTGTTGGGCTGAGTGAGATAATATTGCTGAACCAGGCAAAATTCTCATACCCAGAAGAATTGGGATCTTCCACAACATGTACTCTACTATGTAAACTATATCTTATTCAAACTGTGTAGATGCGACAGCTAGAGACGACTTAAGCTCTACAGAAATATTGTGCATGTAAGAGCAAACGTAATGTTGTGACCTTCAGCACCATTTACAAAGTCTTTTGCAGCATTTAAGTCAACATCAATATTCATAGAACAGTTCTAAAATGGTTCACAGATATATTGAGGACAAGTGTGGAGATTTTGTATGCCACATAATTTTTTAAATACTTCCATGCACACGTACCAATGTATTGCTTTTGAGTGGACCTGGTAATCATGGTGATTGTTTTGACCTGAGATGTGTAATCGGTATAACATGTTAATAATCATAACTGTGTGGCGCAAATCATTTAACGAAGCAGAATACAAAAATATCTAAATGTTGCTGGGTTATTGGATTCTGACACGCTGTGTGTTCCTGTACTGCATCAGAAAAGATGAAACTCTATTAAATCAGTGCATAAAATGCACTCAGGTCTAGCAGTAAGCGCTGCTCTTGAGTGAACAGGCCTCCTGTTAATTCAAATAGCTCCTATTGTGAATTTATCAAACCGGAACAGCTGGCAACCATCATGGATAAATACGCACTGGTGCAAGGAAGAAAAAAAAGAGGGAGTTCCATCAAGATATTTGAAATACACTTACATTTTCCTCCCTTCTCTCGTCTTCTTTCAGCTCTCTGTGGACTAAGCGCTAAGCAAGAATGGGCACTGTTCTGCTCCTCAGACCCCAATATAATCAGTCACGAAGGAATGGACAGAACGCTCTCAGTGTGTTCATCCCTGGTCTTCATCTAGCCATGCAGAGAATGAGAGAAAACAGGATTAGGATACAGACAGGATGACTCACAGGATGTCAAAAAAGGACCTGATTATTCCTTTAGTCATAAGTGAGCATAAAGGTTTCAACTGTGGTTGGTGTTGGCATTAAAATATGAATTCTTTCACTGCAGTTCATGTCTTTTTAAAATGCATACTGTTCAGAAATGTTCTACAATATGGTCAGTCTTTGCAGAATATTCTCATTTGTGGAATGCGGCAGCAATACATGAACGCTTGCTTCCACAAACCAACTACTGCTCGAGTGCCCTCTCTGCCCGGTGTGAGGGTTATCTAGTTGATTGTCTTCTTTCAGCATTATTCTCATGACTGAGGAAAGTGTGTATTTCAGAATACACTGCAAATATTGTTGCAAATAATTTTAAGGACACTGATTTCTAAACTTTGGTTTCAAGGATATGATAGTCTATGAAAGCAGAGCAATAAGCAAGTTTACATTAGTGATAGATCTAAAGCCACTTGAGCTCATCTGAGACTATCCAATGTCCACAGATATGGACCAGACCAAACATTGAGGTTTAAGTTTTTAAATTTCACTATTGGCAAAGAGCCGTGTTACAAAGTTCATAAACAGGCATATGCAATTATTTTTTCTCTCACTAAAGTAAACCAAAAAACATAGAAAAACATTTCATGTGTAAGGAGAGTTTGGGAGGGCAATATATCAGCTTTGTAGTCAGGAACTGCTTTCAGGAAGCAGCTGTTTGGTGAATTTTAAGTGACTCTAATGTAATGTTGAGTAAATAGTTAGAACATTTTACAACTCAATTTCCTAATGTCCAACTGGCCAACATTTGCTTCTGCTTCTACATTTTCTTCAAGTGATTGTGTCTGCAGTTGAACTTGACACCAGAGCATATGAAAGGGATGTCTCTGCCATTTTTCTATTGATGAAAAACTGAAAACGAACTCAGACATTTGACCTTGCTTTTGCTTTGACCCCGTTTGGATCAATTCCAAAGTCAAATCAGTTCATCTGCTGGTTCCAATTATTTTATCCTTTTTGTCTCTCTTGGCCAAAAAAAATTTTAGGCAACATTTTTCAGTGGCCCGACTAACAAATATAGTTAAAGTCAAATATACATAGAGAGATTTATTTCACATGAACACAAAACTTTCAACTTTTCCCAGGACAAGGGGGCAAGACAGGAGGTGAGGAAAGGCATGTTCAGTCGAACGCATGAGTTGAGAGAAGGAGTGTCGGAGCATCCAGGTGGTGTCACTAATATTGGAGAGTTCAAAATACCTGTGCAAATCATTCCAGATCCATATGCCAATCAGCTGCTGTTTTGGTGGGAGAAAATGATGGCTTTTTAAGTGACAGCTCATACTAGCATACTCCAATGTTACATTGTGGACCTCACACAGAATGCATAAATTCTGGTGAGTCTTATAATGTAATATAGTCAGAGTAAACGTCACTGGATTTCATAGCAATACAGTATCATGCAGAGATGAGCAATTGGCTTTATCGCAAAAGCCCTTGAGTCACTAGAATAGCTAAACAGTATGTGAACTCAATTACCTCAGATGTGTTATCCAAAAAGCCATAAGCCTACAATGATCCCGTAATTCAACAGGTCAGCTAGTCAATCTAAATTTACCCTTGTAACACAAATAGAAAATATCCTGACATCCGAGGTAACCTGACACCTCCCCTATTGATGATACTGATGACATATCAAGGTAACACATCACTCACACAAACTAGCAGTGAAAATTTTCTACTGATTCCAAAATATCACTCGATAAGCAAGCACATGTTAAACAAGCTTGTAAGGAAGGACTCACACTACCACGGGAGTGTCCCCTGCTGATCCAACATGCACTGAGAATTAAAATTCCTTCTGCCTCAGCAGTAAAGCAAAGAGGATCCAGGACCTTTCCTAGAGAGAATATTTGGCTAAAGTAAAACAGTGCAATGCAAACATTCACGTCGGCAAACTAGGAGTTGCACTGACCTGTCTGTCCAAACGACAGAATCACTGGCTGAAGATTTACCTCTTCATAACTACTTAAATGACTTTTTTTTTTTTTTAAATCCATTGAGTTTGTTTCTGCACTAAATTCTCCCCAATAAAGTTTGAGATTGATAGTATTCTTCGACCCTGACCTATTTGAGTGATGAGTTTTTCCTCATTGTTTTTTTTTTTCAGGATGTTTTTGATGGAGACTACAAAGCACTTTTGTAAGATAATGGTGTCTACCAAATACATGTAAATTTTATTGGTCAACCAGTAATTTAAAAAAAATTGATTGATTGCTGTTTTAGGATGTTTTAGTAGTGAAGTTAAAGTCCAGATTCTGAATCATTGGGTCACCTGAGATATGGATGGGGTTGCAGGAGATTTTCTCCAACTGTTGGAGAGTTGATTTGTGAAATATATAATAATAATTAAAACAGATTATTTTATAAATCCAATTTCATTAGCATTCATTCAATTTGGATTTCCCTGAAGCCCATTTTACACAAGACTTCAGTGCAGTCAATCCAACATTCTACCATGTTCCTCAAAACAACATTTCTACCAGTGACTGGCATTGCACACAGCATCTATTTGAAATAAAAAATAAGCACATTTTTGCATAAAACACAACAAAATACAATAGCTGTGCTACAATTGCGGAGCATGGCCACAAGAAGCAGCTTTTATTTGCCACATATACATTACAGCAAAATACCTTATTCATATAGGCCAGTTTATTAGGAAACTGGGGTCACAGTGCATGATCAACTAGAATATGGCACCCCTGGAGGTTAAGGGCTTTGCTTAAAGGCCCAACAATGGCAGCATGGCATTGCAAGGGGTTAAACCCCAACCTTCTGAGCGGTACCCCTGGGCCATCAACTATTAAGTCACCAACACCCATAATCTAAACAGCACATGGTGAATATCTCAGAGTGTAGCCAAACTCCATGAGTGTTTAAACTAAAATTGGCCTTTGCTAATTGTGTTTTAGTTACCAGGCAACCAGATTTTTTTTGTAAGGGAGAGAGAGGAAGTACCAAACTAACCAGTTGTAAAATATTTTGGTTTTGTGTTAAAATATTTTCGAATTGTGGGTACTTTACACAGTCCAGTTTTTTTCTTCCCTCTTCACTTTCAGACTCCACTTTTATACTTAAAATTTTTCATAAAAACATTGCAGGTGACCACTGCAGTGCAATGCGATGTAATTGGACAGATTTATTATTTCTAAAACACATAACAAAAATAGATACATCTTATTGTCTAATGAGCTTTTACTAGCCTTCCCAAATAGCTACAAAATACCAAACAGTTTATTTCCTGCCAGTGCCACAATATTAGCTTGATATATTGTGATGGTTTGTGAATGGAAAGTTCAGTTAAATGCTCTTTTAATGAGTAAGGTATAATATAAAAGTAAATTGTTACTGTGAAGTAGCCTTATTTGGCATTCATTGTTAAAGACTCTATTCTGATTGGTTCAGCTGTAACACAAATAACCGGTTACATTAATGTCGAACAAACTTCAAACATGTTAGTGATTCTATAATGGTGAGAGTCTACCAGTGGTACCAAAGGTAGACTCTCCACATAATCTAAGACTAATAATAAATATATTACAAAATGTGTTATGTAACAAAGATGTCTCATCAGTGATATAATGATGTTTATTTAAGATTTACAGAGTGACATTCTGGTGCCGTCACTTTCCTGTTTTTTGCATTGTTTTTCTGATTTAAGTGAGAAAGAAAGACAGACTGAGGAAATGACTGCTTTTAGCTGATATAAAGGATAATATTAACTAACTTTTCTAGTGGATGTCCTCCAACATTAAATTTGACTACAAGCTGACACTAAGCAAAAAGTGTCTAAATTACAAATTGTAATGGCACCAATTATCATACAACAACGTCACTGAGACCACATTTTTCCTATTTTTCCATTCTATTTATATGTGTGAACACTACCACTTGACCTAGCTGTATCTCTGTGATTTTACTCATTGGATAATTGTATGAATGAGCAAGAGTGCAGGTGTTCCTATTAAAGTGGCTGGTAAGTGTATATAGGCAGTAAGTAGACATACAAGCACCAAGGAAGGCATAGCCATTTCAATAGGGTCTCTTCGTTCTGGTTGATCTAAATGGTTGTCTTTCCTGTCAGGAAGCCATCAGCCAACAGCACATATTAAGTAACCTATTAAAATCGTCTAGTGTAATGTGGTACAGTGCATCTCTTTTTGCAAAACAAAGCTCTTCTCCACTCCCGTAACACTTAACTCACTGTGACCTCTGTGTTTATCAACTCAATTATCCTTTTATCTGCAAGTGGAATACACATGGCTGGCCCTCTTACGCACTCATGCCAGTGTAAAAGATGAAAGCAGAGGGTGAAAGGTGCACAGGCGGGAGAATGAAGAATGGAGAAAGAGTCAAAGTGTTTCATTTATAACTGGAGAGAGGCCTTCTGAGAGCATTTATCCATAATGGAGAAATAATGAAGAAAGATTAAAGCCCTCTGGGACATTTTTAGGGGTTTTCTCTAAATGATCACGACGTCTCCCTGTTCTCCACAATGGGCTCAGAGAGAGCGCCAGACGCCATTATGTTCCCAAAATGAGCCCTGGCAAAAGCTACGAGTCACTCTGTCAGTTAAATGTGGGCTACAGTAACAGTGCAGAAAGGCTTACCTGCAAATTAAGAGCATCAGCTTTTGTCTCTGTTGTGATGAGGTCAAAACAAGAGAATGGGTGTCCATTTCCTGAGTGATTTGAGAAGAGACAGGAGGTTCAGCATAGAATGATCATCTTAATGCTCATTCTATTCAGTGGAGATTTTATAAGGATCAGAGAGAAATCCAGAGTTTAACCTAAGACAGTTGCCAGAAAGAAATCAGGAACAATGACAACTAAAGATGAGATGACATGGTGACTCAATGAATATATCTCAGTAAAAGATGACATATTCAAGGCAAACTTTATATTGAAATTATATTTGTTTACAATAGAATAATTCTACCTATTCTATGAATTTCAGTCTTTCTATATTCTATTCAATTATTCTATACAATATTCTATAAATTCAGGCTTTCCTTAAATTATTCAATTACACCTAGGGGGAACCTAGGTGTTAAAGGGAAACAGTTGTTAATAGTTACAAATATCTATTCCTTTCATCTTGTCAGCCATCCCTACTGATGCATTAGATCACAAATTTGATTTTACTGTTTACAATAACCCCTAACAAATCTTCAGTGAGCCCTAGCGTGTGAGCCTGTAGAGAGCAAGAATAAGTGAGCCAGGCCGAACGTACTGGCTTTATCAGTATGAGTTATTGGGCACCTAAGAGTGCAAGAAATCCACAGAAGAAATACTGTTCCAGGTAAATCTCAAACTGTGAATAACACAAGCCAAGCAATTTACAGTGGAAGGTCATAGCAAAGTAAAGCAGGGAAAATTGCCAGCAAAAAATGGACTTTCTGGGAGAGTGAAATAGATGAGAGATGAGAAGAGATGAAAACTTGACGGGTTACCCAGGCGGGTCTACAAAAAGTAATGAATATCCCTTGGTGTGCAGTGATTTTGAAGAACTGTCATTCTGAATGAACTGAGATAAAAATTATATTTCATCCTGATAAAAAATCTACCAAAAAGGACACATGTCTGCTGGATGCAGCTCCTAATCCAGGACGAAGTCTGACAGTTTCTACTGACACTCAAAAAAACCCAGCTATTTCTGAATTCAGAAAGATCTCTGGGCACAGAAACATAACACCATTGTGCAATATAAATGACATGCTGGCCTCATTTTATTTCTCAGATAAAATTTCCTAGGCAAATCCTACCAGTTCAGTCTGTGTATGATAATGAGAGCGCAAGAAAACAAAAGAAAAGTGAATATATTGAATCTGCTATAGAATCTGCTCTTGTAGTGCAGCCTGAAAACGAGCGTGTCCTTCAAGAAAGAATAGTGCAATGCATCTCATACCAAAGTCCTGTTGCTTTCCCTTGAATAAATCATCCACATCTATTAAATCCCCTTTTGCTTCACTACGCAAGTGCTCCATTCAGAGTGAAGAGAAAGGAGCCTGAATTACTTGGAGCTGGAGAGTTAGCTAGCATAGAAACGAATTAAGGACCAGTAGTCAATATTGTGGATCCACTATACCCAGAAGAAAGGGGCTATTCTTGTGTTACCCAGCTTGGGAATAAAGTCACAATAGACTCCAAACAAGGGACACACTGCACAATTCGTGGATTGATTTTTACTTGAGGGACCTGAGACTTTTTCAAGACAGACAATATTCCGTGAAGATAGACATAAAGCTATGAATGGTGTGAATGTGCGATGCATTACCCTAGTGCCCTGTACCAAGGGAATATAGGTGCTGTCAGACCTCAATGGATAACCTCTATCTCTGGTGTACTTCATTGTAACGGTGAAGAGGAAAGAGAGTGGCTTTGTGACTGACACACAATGTTTGCTGAGCTATTTTGCACAGCATAGAAAACTTTTCTATGTGGGAGTCAGACACCGATTTTTATTCTTCAAACTGCGCAGAGGAATAACACTAAATAAAAAGTGAGCCCTGGAATAAAGAAGAAATTTTAGCTTTTAAGAAACACAAACAACTCTTAAATGCACAACATTTCATTTCATTGGATAGGGTTTTGGACATGAGGTGGGTGATTAGTGAGCTTAAATTTTAAAACATCCAGTACTGGTTATATGATTAATAACCTTTGTGAATGGTTTGATGGATTAAACATGGGCAGCAGAATTTTCTCATATAAAAAGTGTGATTGGGATTATTCACTTTTGAGTGAGATGACTTGAAACACTAACTACAACTTACCAAAGAAAACAGCTAATAATACCAGAGTGTATGGAAATGATTAGCAGGTTATATATGAGTAAGGAGTGCTGTTACAGAAAATGAATCCACAGTGGGATGGTGTGATGTGGGACTCAAAGTATTTCACTGATTATTTATAGGTAATCTGCTACAGGTGGCTGCCAAAGTGGCTTCTGGTCTATATTCATTAAATTCACACAATTGTAACCATCTGCATTTTAGCTGTAGCTGAAGTAGCCAATTCACCAATTACCTCCATAATGTGTGATGATTAAAATATATGGGTTCTGATTGCATGTGTCTGGATGGCGCAACACTGCAAATAACCGTATCTTAACAATTAAAATTATCTTGATCAAATTCCCCAAAATTTGTAACCATTTCAGTGTTGAAATTGTCTTTTTGCATTGACAGATAATTTTGCTCATTTTAAGCATTTATGTTTAGAAAGAACCAAGGAAAATGTAAACCTGAAATCAGTCATTATTTCTAGAAATAGGTTTAATGTTCTTCCATTTAGTATAGGGTGAAAAGATTTATTATATAACTATGAAATCTCTGTCTGTAATATAAATATATATTTATATATAAATATAGACTTTTTTTTGCTATTGTTAAACTAATTTTGACCTGAATAAAACCTTCTGTAAAACCACACATTCCTCAACAAATTGTTGACCCACAGCTTTGTGCTCAGGTAATGCACTAATGTGTCATATACGCTGTGCGGTGTACAGCGTTTGTGAGCTTTGGTCAAGGTTACTCTCCCATCAAGAAGCGAGAGGAGGGGCCCTCACATCCTCACATATCCCACCTGAGTGACACTTGCCTCAACCGATAAAACAGCTCTTATCACCTCTGAGAGTGGAGATTTGGTCTCTGTCCAAGGGAACCAACGGAGCAAGAAAAGCACTGTCTAGACACTTAAGGAGAAGTAAAGAAAAAAATTGCTCCGTTTGACAGGAAATACTGAAGGGCTTTTGACCAAAGTCAGGCGACTTGAGGGGCTGAATTCGAGACAACGTCATTGTGCTGGTCCATCTCGCCAAATCCCCTTTTCTCCAGCTATTTCACAACCGTTTACCATGGATCTTAGAGCAGGACTGTGGAGCATCACGAGTTATATGTCCTATCTCATAGCGAGAGAGTGAACACGACCAAAATGGCTACTCTTTCGTCATTCAAGCTGAAAGGCATGAGTAAAGGGTATGACATTGGCCCTAATATTTGATGTGCAGGTTATTCCTCATCTGTAAGCCAGTGAAAGGACCGGGTGTTATTAGGAGTATACAGACTGATAATATTAATCCTAGAAAAAGATTCTGAGAGATTATTACTGTAGGAGCAAGAACATGTCATTACAGACTAATGTGCAAATTAATTAACTGAAAGTCAGTTCTGTAGTTTCAGCTGAAGTCTATTTATAAGTGTATATTTATATACAACCTCTTACTTGGCAGCACAGGCCTCCAGGTCCATCCTGAATTCAGTTTACTGTCTGTGTGGAGTTTCTTAAGTTCTCACTGTGTTCTCATGGGTTTTCTGGTTTCCTCCCACTGTCCAAAGACATGGGTGAGTTGTCTACTCTAAATAGGCCCTATGAGTTTGGGAATATGTGTGTGCATGGTATCCTTTGATGGACTGCAATCACATCCAGGGTCCTGGATGATCCGAACCCATTGTGACCCTGCCCAGGATAACACACTTACTAAAGATGAATGAATAAAAGTAACATTTAAATGCTTTCCCCAATAGAAAATGAAACTTTGATTGCATTGCCCAGAGTAGGTAGGTAGATAAAGCTGTAAGCCATCAAAAAACATGCTCTCTGTATGCTTACCTGTCCTGGAGTTTATTCCATTAACTAATATGATGCACATAACTGCTGTTGAGAGTCTCTCACCAAGACACAGCTGGAAGCAAAAGGTACAATGTGCAAGACAACAGCATGTTTACAGTTTCATCACACGCTTTGGCTCTGAATCACACTCCTGTGTCACAGCTCAGTGAAGCACAGCACACCAGGCCAAAACAGAGACAGAAAAACATCAGCTCACAGACAAAACCTGTTATCTCTCATCACAAAAGAGAAGAGGAAAAACAAAATCGACTCACACATGAGCATAAAAGGTATGCATTTACTGTTCAAGAACTGCTGGTCACCTTGCAAACAGTTCTACAAAACAAATGCACCTGCAAGCTTGCTGTTAGCATATATCAACAGCGGGAAAAGGGGGGAAAATCCTCTAAAAGCCCAACCAAAATCAAGGCCAAACATGCTTTGATTATTATAGAACTGTCCTTACCACACACTCCTGAGACTGAAACACTCTGAGCGTGTATTTGAGTGAGAAAATGACAGGAACTGAATGCATGAAAGTGAAAGCTTTAACACACTGGAGGTGCTTGGATTGAAATATCACTGTCAAATTTTTCTCTGGGAAAAAAGTGAAGCCCATGAGGGCTGCGATGAAAGAAATGCAGAGTATCAATTAAGGAGCAGGGGAGAAGAGAGTAGGAGCTGACGCTGTTGTGATTGCCAGCACACACCAATATACCCTCCGTCACCGAAGGTCAAGTCACGTGGAGCATGGCTGGGCAACAAGCGAGAAGGATAATTATTGTTCAGGGCCTTTTAATTTCAGTGGCATTTCAAATGATTAAGCCTTCTTCCAGGCCTTGGTCAGAGGACTTTGTATTCATAAACTCATCTCCTGAAGAGTGACTCACTTCTTAAATAGGTTTTCTCTTTCATATGATTGAGCTTTGTCCATGCAGCCAGATACAGGAGATACTGCAGCTTCACTCTTTATTGACTCTCCTGGCTGTTTTCACTCTGCTTCATTACAATCTGAAATTCAAGGCACATTACAGAGGAACTGCACACAATAAACGTATGAAAGCTAGGACATTGAGATATTCTAAAAGACTTCCTGGTGTGCTAAATGATGAACACTAAATCAGTAAATAAAGATGATCCATGAGTGGATTTATTCTAAGGGTCATCTTTGGTTTGTTTGCTTCAGGAGATTCTTGACTGATCATTCTTTAAAATGTTTGAATATTTACACAGTGCAGTTGTTTTGATGCTGTAGATATGTAAGGTTTAAATCCGTACCCTTGTTTTGATATTGTATATATCCTGAGTATGTTAATGATGAAATACCAATTCCAGGAACATACTATCTGCCCCAACCAAAGTATTTAAAACACAATAAATGACATCATTTGTAAAATAATATATATTGCCTATAGAAGGCAGCTGAATGTCTATATGAAGATGGGGAATGAAAGCATATTGATGGTGTGGTGCCATCTAGTGGTTGATATTAAGTAATACCCCTGAACTATTTGGAGTAAAAACGTAGTATTTATAATATGCCAGTTATAAATTACAGTATAATATACTCTCTTGCTGTCTCCCAAAACATATTATTCCAATACAGTGAAATCACGTGTAAAGTCATAAATATAATAACCAACACAGTTAAGATTTATTTACCAATTATTGTTTCAGATATTCAGATATTTAATTCATTTATCCTGCATCATGTATTAATAAAACCTTCTTAATGATTTCCTTGTTTACATATTAGTTTCGTTAATTTACACACCACACACAAACACACACAATAAGCTAAACTAATATGTACAAAAAAATATATGACTAAATAAAGCAATTCAGAATCAATAGACCACAAACATTAAAAAGAAAGAGAAACACATTATGGTCTGAACAAGTGGCCTCTGAACTGACAATTCCTGATCTGGTTTTAAAGGGTCTTTATTCAATTTGATTTCCTATCACGATCTAACAGATGTGGATGTGTGGTACAAATAAATGGATGAGTCTCAAGTTGACAGAGAGAAGGCAAAGAAGGGAGGTTGTAAGTGTGAGGATAAGCCTAGAGTTTCTCATCCAGGAGCACAGCAGCTGTGGAAGGCAAGTAAAAGTTGATAATAAATTGAAAAATCCCCCCTCAAGAGACAAGCACAGAGGAAATTCTGCCATTCCAGTCATCTCACCAGTGTGGCAAATCAAACCCAAATTTGCTCACGGGCGAGCAGATACCTGCAGCCACCTGGGCTTCACACTCCAAAGGCTCAGCCAAGACAATTTCCCTCAAATCATCTCTCTATCTTCATCTGACAGGCCTCCTCGATTAGGAGGCGTGAAAATTAGTTCTCTACCCACCAGCTCTCGTGCTGAAATTATCTTAATTGTGCCATGATTATGCCTTTAAGCTTATGTGAGAGCAAAAAAATAAATAAATAATACAAAAGGCAGAACTGAGAAGGAAATAGGAAGACTGTATAGGAATGTGTGGGTGAGTGAACTCTGCCAGAGGTGCACAGACTAGAGTTTGGCCTGCTGGTACTGAATATTATCTGTTCAATTATTGCTTCCAATTTAAATAAAAACATAACTATAGACAATATGTTTAATGATGATGTAATGGCAATGTATACAACAGATGTAATGAAGATGTATACAATGTATAGCACAACCTTCCTTAATTACTGCAATGTATAAGATAGCACTGAACCAGGTGCACTGGTTCTGAATGTGGAGAACCCCAGAGATCTGTGATTTATTTATTTATTTATCTAGTTAGTTAGTTAGTTAGTTAGTTAGTTAGTTAGTTAGTTAGTTAGTTAGTTAGAAGAAATGACACGTCTCTAGTAGAAGGGTATTAAAATATATATGGTTATTATATTTTTATTTGGATCTCATGTGTTTTTTTAACCTGTTTGATGCTCAAATACAAGTAGGTCTATAGGGAAAACAATGTCCCCATAATGTGTTCTAAAGGCAGAAAATACAGAAATAAAAAAGCTCTAGTGCTTGAATAAATAGTGAGAAAATTGTTTTACACATTTCAGTAATACATGTATTATTTAAATAGCCAAACTATGATCGTGAAATAATAATGTGGGGCTTTGGTTAATGCAATAAAATTATTTATTCCATGTTATACTAGTACTAACTGCCTCAAATCACCTGCCTTTTTCTTATTTATCTATTATACTTAGTCATTTATCTACTACTACTACTACTACTACTACTACTACTATTATTATTATTATTATTATTATTATTATTATTATTATTATCATTATTATTGCAATTACTTTATTCTTAATTTTCCTCTTTTTGCTTCTTTCTCTCTGGATTTTGTATGATCAACTATACAGAGATGTTTTCATTTATAGTATATGTTGCTTGATAAACTTAAAAATGTATCATGGTTGACACAGCTGGAATATGAAAAAATAGCATGCCAAAAAGTAAAATTTACTGAACTGAATGCAATGTTAATGTTAAAAATAAAATATAAGTTAAAACAATATTATAATGAGGAGAAATCTATGGTTAAATGGGTCCCTGGATCCAACAAGCTGGAGAAACACATTATAGCACATATGGATGTAATGGTTATGTGTCACAAATTTTTGGCCACATAGTGTGTATCTCCGGGGCCGGTCTGGGTGCAGGTTTCCATTCTAACCAAGCAGAAGCCACCCACACCTGAGTCTATTCAAAGCCACGATCAACTGATTAAACAAGCGGAATCAGGTGTGGCTCCTGCTTGATTGGTATGAAAACCTGCACCCGGCCCTTCGCAGATGAGATTGGACACCTCTGGTATATTCAATATTATGAACCCATTCATGTGCATGATCGATATAAAACCATTGTAAATTAATGGAAGTCCAAATCTGACCCATTTTCCTGTGTCACCTGAAAATGCTGATTCACTACTATTGCGCAGTTTTCATTCACATCTTGGCTTCAGGTGAAGAACAAACCATCATCTAATAGAATTTTTTTAAACACTGCGCAAACTTGACCCAAATAACCCAGAATTATGACAGACCATGAACACGAAGAAAATGAAAATTTTGTTTAGTTTTGATCGAAAAGGGATCGCACTGCGTTGGCCGGGAATCGAACCCGGGTCAACTGCTTGGAAGGCAGCTATGCTCACCACTATACCACCAACGCATGAAGAAGGAGCTCAGGGCGGAGGTTTGTGAGAGACGAATAAATGTATAAATAAATAAGAATATATAAAAGAATAAAAGTTTAACTATTTTATACTATTTTAATTGCCTTTAGGTGTAGAACATATTAACCTAATTATTTGTAGTAACTCTCATGTCGTATTTACTCTGATCTTAATCTTGCCACCTCCTCTTAAACTTCTGTAAGCTTTAAATCCTCTTCTGCGTAAAGACAGTATTGGATCATTCTCGGCCACTTCTAACAAGTAATCCACAAATACTTCCACCAACTGGATTCAATTGGTTTCCTTTTGGGACGCTCATCTGCCTCTCTTTCGTTCTTTCTAGATCCCTATCTGTATCTAGCATGTAAAAGTAACGTGTTACATTTTACGACCTTTCCATCTCTTGTAGTCTTCATTATGTTAGCGGCTGCTTTCATGTCAACATGGACCAGAATCTCACAGGATTTTTTCCCAACACTTCCGGAATCCACGCCGAAGAACTGTTCTGATGTGTGCTGAGGTGCGAAGCAGGTTGACTTGAACTATAGCTCTCGCATTTTAGCATTGTATAAGCTTGAAGAGTTTCCCAGTTTTGTTCTAATAAATTAAAGATGCCTGAATCCAAAATACTTGGGCTCGTCCGGGATTTGAACCCGGGACCTCTCGCACCCAAAGCGAGAATCATACCCCTAGACCAACGAGCCGTGCTGGTGTCAGCCTTCAGTGAAAGCCATAAACTTCTTACCACCTTTTACTGAAATTCCTTAAACTCACAGCTACTAATATTGCTTAAGAGTTTGTGAGATGTGCTGGACAAACAAACCCGATCTATGGAGGCTCCACTTTACAACCTACAGGACTTAAATGGTCTGCTGCTAATGTCAGTTTCCACAGCACATCTTCAGAGGTCTTGTGGAGTCACAGAGCTGTTTTGGTGAGGCACAAGGGTGGCTTTACACAAGGTTTAGTAGGTTATGCTAATCTGTGTAAATTTACTATCGATTTACTGCAATGTATTATAGTACAGAATTATTAAAACATGTGGTATATAAAGTCACATTCAGCCAATTGCACTAAGGCCGGTTAGCTCAGTTGGTTAGAGCGTGGTGCTAATAACGCCAAGGTCGCGGGTTCGATCCCCGTACGGGCCAGCCTCGTGTTTTCTATTCATGTATTTCTGACATGTACACAAATGTAATCGGGGGAGAAAAATACAATAACTGCAAGATTTGAGGACGATAAAGAAAAACGATGGAGCTCAGATTGACAACAATCACCTTACAGAAAAGTTTTCCATTTTTTTCTTTTTATTCCCGCATAGTTTTTTCGCCGTGTAATGCATCCAATGATTTTTTTTTTTCAGTTTTTTTGTTGTTGTATACCCCTTGCAGGTGTTTCAGAAAAACTATTACTTTTTCAGAATATTGTTTTGCGCATGGTGCCCTCCATATTCACAACTGTTTGCTAATTTGACCTTTTCCTTTCAACTCCACATTAGGCTGCTTAAAAGTGATTAATTTTCATTACCTTCACATCAAGTTAATCACCTTGAAAGATCCATCAGGCCTGACTCACGATTTCAAGTCATTACGCTGTACTCATGCGAGTTTACCAGTAAAGCTTTCCAGTAAAGACTAAACACACTTTAAGGAGGTGATTTTATTGGATCCCTTTACCTGCAATGTGAAATGCACTAAAACATTTACAAGCATTCAAGCTCACCGCTATCTCTGAATGCTCACAGCACACACACATTGCTTGGGCCATATAGACGGACCCCCTAATGGCTGGACCATTACTTATGCTGAACCCTCCAAAAATATTTTCATAGAAATGATCCCATGGCTGTTTGATTCATCAGACATTCCCATTTTGCTGGTGGGTAAGTACAAAGTATATGCATTTTATCCATATTTACAACCAATTGTCAAAATCTAATTAGAACTGGTCATTTGTAAAAGAAACAAAAAGGCAAGCTTCAGATGTTCCATTTTTATTTGCTTTTTTTTTTGGATAATTTCATTTCCAGTGTTATCCATATTTTTTGTACATGTTTGCATAATTCATGTAAGGCTATTAAGAGGGCCATTGCTATGAATTCAGACCAAACCTGCATAGCAACTGGAAGACAAAAAAAAAAAAAGGGGATAAAAACACGAACCCAAAAGCAAAGATGAGCAACACATGACCATACTTGACAATTTATTGGCACAAAATGGTATGCTTCTTCCCCTCCCAACCACGATTAGATTCATTGTTTCCATTACCATGATTTTTTTATGAATATCAAAAGGGAGAGCATAGACATCAACTCATTTAGTGTGGACCTTGAGTCAGAGAACTACTATTTCACAGGAGACTACACATCTTGAGCACTTCAAAAAAAAAAAAAAGCTGGCAGTTTGGTTGAGAATTCTGTAGTGAACATGGTTTGTTTATTGTTTGGGATTCTAAGGCTGTGCTGAACACTGATTTCCTGTCCAGATCTATGAAAATTACAAAGGGAAAAAAGACAGGACAAGGGGAAGACCAGTGAAATGTCTGCAACAAGATTACATACAGTCACCTTGGGGAGAGATGGGTTTTTGTTTTGTTTTTTTAAAAAAAAAAAAAAAAAAAAAAAAAGGAAAAGAAAAGGGGGGGAAAAAAAAAAAAAAAAAGAAGTTACCCATTTCCTTTGGGTGCATGACTTCAGTCAGAAGCATCTTTAGGAGGTATACAGTACGTTTTACCCCACCCCACTGCAAAGGCAACTAAAACGGAGCAGCTTAAAATCAACCCTGAACACTCAAGTGTACAGTTAATGGGTTTGTACTGAATCACTGTTTAGACCTGAAGCACTGTTGAGTGTGTATCACAATGATTTGAAAGCAAACAAGCTAAATAGACAAAATCCATTTTTCAAACCACTGGGTAAAGCTACAGAGGCAGACCAGAATTAAAATACACTAAACCAAGTAGAGAACAATGAAACTCCTGCTTTTATGCTCATAAAACTTTAGACAGTTTTCTAGACCTGGGACAAATATTAGAGGTCATCTTAAGAAAATAATGCACACCCATGTGCAGCACAATTTAATTTTTGGTTGGGGACTGGAAAGGGATGGATATGGGTCATTTCAATAGTAAGTCAACATCCAAAGGGCAGAAAGGGTTAATGGGAGACACAACCGTCGACCACAGGTCACTTCAAAAACGCTTAGGTCCCCATGGAGAAGCTCTAGCAGCAGCCACAGGAGCACCGAAGCTGGGGAAGTCCTCAGAGCTACTCATATCAGGGGCCTGAACAAGGGGAGAAAAAGTAAAAGAAGCAATTAAAGAATATAAAACCCAGTCATCTCACAATTTCAAGACAGAATTTAAAATCTCCAAAATTGCATTTTATAAAACATTAATCTAGTTCAGATTTAAGATCTTTGATGGACTTGTTAGAGAAAGTGGAAAACAAAACATCTATGATTTTTCTCTTTAATTGAACACCATCTGTGTTTCTAGAGTCGTTTGCAAAGTGTCTAGGTTTTTCAGCTGTAGCATAATTGATGGCAAATAGGCTGAACAAAATAGAACTTCGCAGAGAGGAAATTGGAGGTGTAAAATGCTACTAGATTTACCTTCTCGTTGTTGGTAGCCCAGGGCGCCTCCCTCACCACAAAGCCCTTAGAGGGCCCACGCGGTTCCTCAGTGTTGGGCGCTGCAGATCCGGATGGCTTCATGTAGGCCATCTTGGCCTCATTTTCCACCACATCAACCATCTGAAAATACACACCTTTAATTTTTTTTATTCACACTTGCTTTCTATTCACTCTCTGGCACTTGTTCTATACAAAGAACAGCCACATCTGTGTTCTTCATTTCAATAGTAAATGAAACCCTGCTTTGAATTTTACTTTAAATGGCATTCTTGGGTAGAGCTTAAACTGATCTAAGCAGCTCAAAGCTTACTTACATATTCCTCCTCCAAATTCAGGAGGTGATCAATGGCCTCATCAACCATCTCTGGGCGGCCAGTTACAGTAACCAAATTAGGATCTGCAGCTCCACTCTGAGGAAACCGAAGGTCAACCTGTGCAAAAATGTTTAGTCAAAACAATGTACCCCATCCTAATCATCCAGCAAGCATAGTGTAATAAACTAAAAGATTCTACATGTAGCCAAGCTGTTTCAAGGTCGGGGGGGGGGGGGGGGGGATGGACAAAAACAAAAACCCTAAACTACTTTGTAGAACAGGAAGATTACTACTACATGGTCACTATTTACAAATGAAGGACTTGCTCTTGCCCATCTATATTTATAGATTCCATTTTGATTTTTAGCTTTTGCAAAAACCGTTCTCACTTTAAACTCCTCCATGATTTTGCGGATGCCCTTGCCACGAGCACCAATGATGCGAGCATGAACTCTGCTATCCAAGGTAATGTCCTCAGATATCATCTCCTCCAATTCGTCAACAATGGCTTGGATAGCACCACGTGCTGCTATAGCATTCTGTTCATAGCCTGTGATGCTGATCTGGTCCTAAACACAGTGACAGATGTTGCAAATCAAGCACAATATAAAAATGTATGACATGCTCTTAAAGTTCTTCAAGAGTCCTTTTTGCTATCAAACATTACCTGGTTCTCATCATTTTTCTCTGGAAACTGGATGTTGACATCATGGTCAGTACGGATCTGGGTGATTATGGCACCCTTGCGACCAATGATCTTGGGGTGATATTTGGGATCCACAGTGATGGTCAACTTGAAGCTCCTGAGAGCCTGTTAAATAAAATGCTGCATTTTAATAAATAAGTAGTGGCCACAAGCAGCCAACACCATACAGCACTATGAAGAAGAAATAAGAACATTTCTATTACCAATTTGAAAATTTCCTTTGAATCACACATAGCCCAACTTGTATCCTCAAAATAATCTGCACTAGATCACCTTCAAGATAACCAAATGCAAAACTTCTACAGCAGAAAAACTAGCTAGTTCATAGCAAAGCAGCCATACCTTTCTATAGGTATGGGACTTTTTTTTAAGAACTGAGGTTTAGTCTCTTGCAAATGTCTTCGGAATGGTTTACAAAAGTTAGTTTTGCAGTCTTTGCAAATAAGCTCAATTGCACAATCCTTAAGGATTTTGTGCAAGCATTTATTCTTGGCATGAGACAATGAAAGTTCAGGAGATCTAGTCAAAGACTGCTCATGTCATTTACCCGATCCTCCTGTTCAGCCTGCAGCTCTTTGACGCGCTCAAGAAGCCCTTCTTTAGCACGGTCCAGGTGAGTAGCAAGGCCTGTAATGGAGATTATGTCGGACTGGAGCTCAGGAGCAGGCACTTGAATATTGACCTGGTAGTGGATAAAAACCTTATTGAAAATCTGTGCCTAGAAACCTCAGATATTTCATTCTTTCCATCCAAAAAAAGAATAATGAAATACACCAAGTTTTACAGAAATGTTTCCCGAGTTGCAGAATGCTTTATCCAAAGCTTAAGATTTCTAGAACTGACCTCAAATTCATCCATCATTTTGCGAATGCCACTTCCTTTCTGCCCAATGATGTAGCGATGAAGCTCAAAAGGCACTTCCACTTCAATGCTCACAGGAACCAGAGCCTGAAAAAAGCAAATTTATTAGCTACTGTCCAAACATGTGCGCAAAATGACTGAAGAGAACAAAGTTCAGAGACACACCTTCAGTGCTTCCACAGCAGCCTCGCATCTCTCTTTGCGACCAGAAAGCACAATCACATCACATTTCTTTGGGACCATAGGGTCAGCATTCTCCTTCACCTCACCATTTGCTTCTCCATTTTCCTGTACCTGGGCCTCAGCCTGGGAAGCTAATCAAAAACAGGAAAGTATAAATTTTTTTTTAAACTCATACAAAACTGCTGAATTTGAAATATTTCATTAGAGCTGGTTTAAAAATAAACAAACAAAAAATAAATAAAACCTTGGCCGAATCAGAAATCTTCATAAAACAATATTTCTCCTCAATTAGGAAGATGTTGGTCATCTCAATATTAAATCAGGTGTGAAAAGTCAAACATTTTACAACTGCACAAATTGTACATCAAACAAGTTGAATGGTTAAGTACATGCCAAAGTCAGTACTGAATACTGCCTTCATGAGGTGATGATTTAAAGAAAACATTACCTTGTACATCCTCCCTTTCTGGGAATTTGATCTGGACATTGTGATCTCTGGTGATCTGTTGAATGCGAGCACCTTTAGGACCCATAATGGAACGATGGAACTTCTGGGGAATCACACACTCCATGGTAACCTGTGCATCCTAAAGGGAAAGTTAAGGTTAATTAACTGCTCAAACTTTTAACCTTTACTTTAAGCCCTCTATAAAGATTATAAACATAGCATGAAAATTGTTCAAGTCTGTTCAAGCATATTTGAAATACGATAAGAAAGAACAAAAAAACAGCAGCATTTATATTTACCAAATCCTCAACGATCTCCTGCATGCGCTTTTTGGCAGCTTCTACACAATCTTTGGCTCCTTTGAGTGTGACCTTGTCGGTCTGAGAGCCAGTGCGAGGAAAGCTAACCATCACACCCCCATACTCATCTGCGATCTCCCTCAGAACCTGGCCGCGACGTGCCACAAAGAAGCGATGGTGTTTGGGATCCACAGTCATGTTATCCTCTACCACATTATCCTGAAATGGGGAAAAAAATATCCATCTGTTCTACCAGCTTATTAGGCCATTTTGAAAAACATGCTCTCACTATGGCAACCTGCATTTGTAATAAATGTAGCAATCTGGGTGTCATCTAGTGACATGATTGCATTAATGTCAGCAACAGTGGCAAGCAAAAAGCAACTCAGAAAGTCTCAGAGTCTAATTCAAGGAGTTCAAGGCTCCCATTAACTCCTACATATCAGCTGAAGGCTAAAGCAACCATTTAAAAACAGGCTAGTTATTCAGACACATCAAGCTGTCATTTCACATCATAGCTTAAGAACATTGTAAAACAGTCACCAACAATGCCTGGGAACCTCTAAGGGTTTGTTTGAAGGTCAATAGAAATTAGATAAATGTAAAAAGTTTACCAAGCTCTTGATGAGGGCTTCAAGCTCTTTCTGTGCTTCTGCTACAGCCTCCTCAGTGCCGATTACTGTGATCAGCTCCTGATCTTTATCCTCAGGTGTGGGGAAAATTATTCTGGCACCAGTGCTGTCACGCACCTTCCGAATGTTTCCTCCTCCTTTCCCAATTAGGAACTTGTGGTACTCAGGCTTGGCACGGAGCTCAGCCGTGTGGCTTTTAGTTTGCTACAAATTGAACATTAGTAGTCAGTGGTTGTAGAAGAGTTAGTTATAAAGTCATTTATTAAAAAGCTGTAAATGATCTCTACCTTCTCTTCAGCTAGGGATAGTAGCTGTTTTTTAGCCTTCTCCACCTCCTCAGCTGGGCCTCTGATAGTTACAGCATCAATGCCAGAGCCCTCAGTGGGAAAATGGATGTGGACCCCACCACATTCCTCCATGATGGAACGCACAAAGCGTCCTTTGGAACCAATAAGGGAATTGTGAAGCTTTGATGGGATGGACACCTCCACTTCTGTTATGTTTGCCTAAAACCAGATTTTAAAAAAGGCAATGCAGCAGATGTTCATTTTTGATTTGTTACATTTCTATGGTTCTATTAAAATCCAGATTCAACTGAAGGCTTTACCAGCTCCTTCTGAATAGCCAGAATCCTGTTTTTCGCTGCCTCGCAATTCGCCTTCTTCCCAGTGATGACAATCATCTCAGAGTTGCTGTTCTCCGCAGGAAGATCAATTTTAGTGTTTGTCTCTTCACGAATCTAGGACAACAGGAGAACAACCTCAATGCACATTCCACTGCACACTCCCAAATGTCAGAAAAATAGGTTTATAAAATAAAATGTGCAACAGAAATGGAAAAAGTGGCATCTTACATGGTTAATTTTCACATCTTGGTCCACACAAAAAAAAAAAAAAAATCCTCACCTTCTTAATATTTGCACCTCCTTTTCCAATAATGTTTTTGTGGAATTGCTTGAAGATGGGGACTGAGACAGAATAGCTGTTCTCCACCTGATGGGAAGGGGAAAAAAAAGAATTTAATTTAGGCCATTAACACTGCTATTTTTTGCCATCAGTTCTCACTCACATTTTACTCAGCCGCAAACACTTAAAACCTGGCATTGCTTACCATTTCAGCCACCATCTTCTGCATGAATTTTGTGCATTTCTCCACTTCAGTCCGAGGCCCTCGCAGCTGTACAATGTCGCTCTTGTGTGAAGGGTCAGGAAAATTAATGATGACCTGCGCAGAATGTTCCAACATTATAGACCATTATCTCACACGCACATTGCCCTTAAAATGTGAGAAAAAAATAAAATGAACTTGCTTCAGGGAACTTGTCCCGAATCTCCTTGATTTTCTCCCCTTTCTGCCCAATGATGGCTCGGTGAAAACGCTGTTCGATGATCATGTCCTTTGTACGCTCGTTCTCCTGCAGAACATAAGCAGCTTTAATGTACTTTTGGAGTTACCGGTAGCTACACAACATCTCTTCAGAGCCCAAGAGCATTTCATAGAAGCCCTTCTAGGATTGCGGCATAGGCATTTTAACACAATTGAAAACCAACACCTGCCTCAACCCTGACCAAAAAGTCAACAAGTTTTAAAAGCAGAACAAGCTGCCCTTTGACTAACTAACTGAAGTATGACACGGTAAGGGAAGGTGCTTCATCTCACCATGCGTGACGCCAGCTCAAGCAGTTCCTTTTTGGCCTCTTTTACGCCCTGGGGGTCGCCCTCGATACGGATCAGGTTGCTCTTCTCATTGTCCGGTGGAATACGCACCGAAACTTTGTACTGGTCCTTAATGCGGTTGACTAGGAGATAATGTGTGAAATAAAAATAAATACTAGAGAGTTATGCCATTTTCGTTCCCAATCCCACCCACTTCAGATGGAATTCTGAGAAATCTCGCTCACTTCAACTGTTTGTACCAAACCCATTTTTATGGACTTGTATGGTTCTGTTTTGCATAAAGAAATTAAGGGGGTTTTTTTATATATATTTAAAAAATAAATAAATAAATAAATAAAAAACCACCACACACACACCCCCACGATACTTACTGTTGGCACCGCCTTTCCCGATCAAATGCCTGTGGAACTTTGGGTCCACGCTGATCTCTGTGTAATCCATACGGCTAACCTGGAAACACAAAACAAAAGCATAAATGCACTTCAACTAACTTTTGGCAGTCTGTTATTGTGAAAACACCAGTGTTTGTTCTTACCAGGTCCGTCACAATGGCTTCAATCTGACTCTGCACTATCTGGATGTCTTTGGTAGGTCCTTCAAGAGAGATCTTATCCTCACCCTCAGTGAACTCAATGTGAACCTGTAAGGAACACACATTCCATACAATACTTCACACAGGGAACACATTTATATAACTTACCATTAAGTTATATAAATAAAGGATTTTTATTTATTTATATAAACAACCAATAGATAGATATATAAAAAAATAAGATATATACATATATATACACACACACGTATATAAATAAAAAGATACATATACACATTTTTTATTTATTATATATAAAATAAATAAAAAGTGTATGTATGTATCTTTTTATATATTTATAAATTATATATATATATATATATATATATATAAATAAAACTATCTATATATAATTTAAAGGGAAAAAAAAAAAAAAAAAAAAAAAAAAAAAAAAAAGTCCTACCTTGGGCATTTGCTGAGTGATCTTTGCCAGATTTTGTCCCTTCTTACCAATAATGAAGCGATGAAGCCAAGAAGGAGCTGATACATGGGATACCGTATAGCTGTTGGCCTGCATATGTAGAGTGCCAAGAACATCAGTTTAAAATATCTAAACATTTGCATCTCTGGTATGTAAGGCAAAGGTGAGAAATTTTAAGCAGTCACTCAGAAGTACAAGCTGGTGTTTACCTTGGCGTACACCTCAGTGAGCGCCTGGCCTAGCCGGTCTGGCTCCCCACGCAAGATGACAGTCTCTGAGCTGCTGTCAGGGGGTGGGATCTCGACCGAGACGCCAGTTTTGTCCAGAATCTCCTGCAGGGTGTTGCCCTTGGGACCAATCACATACTTGTGCTGAGATTTCTTTACCTCCACTGCAATTGTGGTGACATTTCTTTTCTGAAAGGAAAAATGGAAACACAGTAAATTCAAGATTCATGATAAATAAAAGAAACAGCATTTTTGCATCATGGAAATGCATAGGTAGCCATTTGGCACATGTTCCAGCTAGAAGATTTGGGGAAAATAGTTCTGTGGATTAAAAAAAAAATAAATAAATCTACAGCAGTGATTGAATAAATTACACTGAATTGATCATTAAATCTGGGAATAAGTCATGATAATTAAATCAGGAGGGAAAAAGGCTTCAGAGAAGCTTAAGAAACTTTGTCAGACACTAAACAAGGCCTTAATCAGGACATCTGCGAGACTGGAAATGCTAAAAGTGGTGGATGCATATGTTGCAGTAGGCCATTATGGTAGCATCATGTTGATTTGCATTTACCTTCTCTTCATATATCTTTTTGATCATGGCCATTGCAACAGCAACCTGCTCTTTCTCCCCAGTGATTACGATCTCAGTTTTGTTAATGCTGGGTGGTGGGATGTTAATGCGGGCTCCAGTTTCCTGCATCATTTCTCCCACAAGCTTGTTATAGGCACCAGTAATAAAGGGGTGGTACACTTTATCGATGTTAAGCCTCTCCACTGCACGTTTGTCCTGCAAAAGGTGACTGATTAGTGCACAAAATCAAAAATGTCAGCCAGAAAAAAGCTTGCCATCAGCAGGGTTTATTGGAATAATTGGGTTTTTGGAGAAGAAAGCAAACAAATACCACCAGCAAATGTTAATCATAAAAAACAGGCACTTTTTCATTCAATAGAAATAAACCAAGTACAATTCTATTTCCTACATCAATTAGAAATTTCAATTTCTACCTGCTCAGCAGAAATGAGAAGGATCTCATGCTTGGCCTTCTCCAAGCCCTCCTTGGTGCCAGAGATCTTGATGAGATTGCTGGGGTCTTCTGGTCTCGGGATCTGGATCTTGGTGGCAGTCTTGAGCTCAAGCTCCTGCAGCTTCTCCCCATTTTTGCCAATGACAAAACGATGATGTTCCTTGGGGATGGCCACATTAGCTGAAGCCTGTGACATAAAAGCAGGTTAAAGACATGCAAATAAAGCAAGGGATCTGATTGCTATGCCCGAAGTCTAGAAAATTTTAATAGCCCTTGTCACTAATTCTAAAAAGTTCTATAAAAAATGTCCACCCAATACATTTATGAGATGAAAGAACTTACAAATGATGAACAGAATTTGTATAATGTTACTGGTTAAATGTTTGAGACTATAGGGGGTGATTAAGTGGAAAATAACTTGGGCTTAGGGGTGCAACATATCGCAGTTGATCCGGGCAGATCACAACCCATGGTTCGGCATGCACGTGACCTGAGGATTAATTGCTCATTTTTTGCGGATTAATCTTAAATTTAACGATAGCAGAGTGAAAGACATTATTCGGCCGATATTGCTTTTTAAGTAATTATACAGAGCAGTCGCATTCACGTGAATGGGGCATGTTAATCAGTCAACAACAACAATGGCTAGCAGTGGAGCAAAAGAACTCGAAAAGCCTCCCGCATCATTCCAATCACATGTATGGGAGCATTTTGGCTTCCCCGTAAAATATAATGATGACAGAAGAAGGGTGGTGGATAAAACGGTTACAGTGTGTGTAGGCAATGTGGCACGAGAAAGCTATATGAAAGCGGCAATACATCAAGCATGGCCACGCATCTGAAGCGACATCACCCTGGTGTGCCGTCAGGATGCAAACCGCAACAACCCCAGCAACAGCTGCTCACTGCTGCATTTAAGCAGCACTTTGCTCCAGAATCATAGTGGGCTAAAGCAATTACCAAATATATCGGGATGTTTATCACGGCAGACATGAGGCCATACTCTGTTGTGGAAAACAAAGGATTTAAAAACATGTTGAAAGTGCTTGAGCCACGCTACGAAATACCCTCACGCACCCACTTCAGCATGAAGATTGTGCCTGAAATTTATGAACAGGAAAAAACCAAAATTGCTACGTAACTGTGACTGCTCACTACATCACAGCAGAGTGGGAGATGCGAAGTCCAGTGCTACAGACACGCCCCCTCTACGAGAGTCTCACAAGCGCAAGTCTAGCGCAGGTAGTGATTGAAGGCCAAGAGGTCTACTCTCTCCCCAGAGAATGTAGACATCCTTGTCTTTTCGAGAGAAAAAAAAAAAAGTCATAAGATTTGGTCTGTTTTCAGGTCTCAGGTTGTTCACATGCTGCTCTATATATATATTTAACAACTGAGTATTGAAATTATAATTATATATATATATATATATTTTTATATATATATTTTTTTTTTTTTTTTTATTTCAGCTGGTTATTTTTTTAATTTTAGTTTTGTTATAACCAAAGGTTCCTTGCTGTAACATTCTTGTAATAAATGGAAAGCAAATTAAACGTCTCCTACCCTTTTTTACTGATCCGGAAAATGATCCAATCCGTGACTCAAAAACCGTAATGTGATCCGAACCGTGATTTTTGTGATCCGTTGCACCACTACTTGGGCTAATACATTTTAATTACAGTTCTTTGGAAGGTCAGTGGCAATCATTCAACTTCAATGCTTACAACTGATCTTGTATATTTTTCTACACAACTGTTCGTTTCAGTAGAGAGGTGTAAATAAAACTATTTTGGAGCTTTAAGGACAGTTGTTTAGGGCTAAAACATTGGTCCTCCAACAAGCACTCACTACAAAGTCAAACCTGTTTTTTTTACTTTGTTTTCTTGACACCAAAGTTATTTCTAATCATAATGCGCACCTGAGTCTGCAGTCGGGACACAATCTCCTTACGGGCCTTCATAACAGCATCCAGTTTCCCAGACACCATGATGGAAAGACCCTGGTCCTTAGCCATAGAGAGTTCCAGGTGTGCACCAGTCTTGTGCATGATGTCAACACACACTTTAGCCTGGTCTCCCTCTCCAAACTGGTTCATGTCCTTGTACTTGCGCTCCTCCAGAGGCACATGGAACACCTGTGAGAAATGGTTGTGAGCAAAAATTATCCTCGACATCTTTGAACCTTTTATAACCTACCATTTAAAATACAACATGACCACATAATGCAATGCCCTCTTAACAGCATGAAAGCCATTGATACCTGGGTGATGATGGACGACTTGAGTGGCCTGATTTTCGATGTCCAGGCGTTTCCAGCCTCCATTGCTCCCTCAAATGAAGCAGCCTTTTCAGGCAGAGGGGGGAAGGCATCCTTGTAGGTAGGAAGGTTGTCCTCATCTACTGCCTCACTGGATCCTGCCACAGCAGCTTCAAAATAAAAAAAAATAAAATAAAAATAAAAAAGCAACTAAGCCACATTCACACAAGATAAAGAACAGGTTTTTTTTTAATTCCATGATCCAACTGGTCTGGGCAGACTGGTTCTGGTTCTTACCTCCACCCTGCTCTGGCAGGAGGCCGCTGCGGTGCTCATTAAAGCGTTCCTGCGTAAGTACGGCGACTGAGCTCATGGTCGAAATCCCACGCTTACACGGAGTCCGAGTGTGCCACTACAAAAGGAAATTTCAGATGATTAACAGATATCAGGTGAGAACGCACAAAAAAGGACACTCAAAAGCCAAAGCCATGTATCCTTATCTGTTAACATGGACTTTGCAATTTCCTAGGCTGATAAGTTGATACGACTTTAAGGCATGCAAATGTATTTTCTAGGAAACATGACTTTAGTCATAAACGTGCAAAGTAAGCGGTAAGACGCTTGTTCATTCAAAGCTGTCCAGCTAAACAATTACAACCCTTAAAGGATGAAGCTGAATACCTTCTGACAAAAAAAGGGCAAAGCTGGCCTTCTGTTAGCCAAGTGAAGGGCTAAATCTAAGTCTAGGAGCTAGCCGAATGAGCTCCGGAGCTAAGAGGATTTCCAACATAACCCATACTGCTACACTCACATTTTAGAATTCCGTATGTCAGCAATCAGGACAGTTATATAAAGCATGTGGTGCATAATGGAAAACAGGCACGCCTTTTCTGTAAAAACAACTTGCTGGCACACAACCTTCTAAAAAGTTTTAGACTGGATATTCAATGTATGCATCTGCAATAACTGTGCAAAAAAAATCTCACTTGTAAAAACATCACCTCTTATCTACATACCAACTTGGGAGTTGGCATCAATTTACAGGGGAGAAAAAAAAAAGAAAAAAAAAGCCATTAAATAAGAAAAATGTCTGACGTCATATGACCTGCCCTAAAGCTCCCCACGAAGGACACTCATGACGCACTGTGTTTGCCATGCAAACATTTTGGAAAGTTTGACTTGACGCCCAATGCATACTCTTTAGCTCAAGTTTATATTCTTCACACAGAAACAAGACTGTTTTCACATGCTCCTTAAAGGGGCCTCTTCCGTTGCAGGCCTCCTGAAATATTAAGCCCACAAGCAGAGCAATGTGAACGCACACTTAACCCTTTAAATGAGCTCAAGCTCAAAACAGGGTGGTCACACTAGCAGCTCAACACAGGAGATAATTAGTCTTCAGGTTGTTTTTGTTAAATGAGTAGTGTTTTCACTTCAAATATTCCTATATTTCTCCCAAGCTTGCTCAGTTTTTTTTTTTTATATTTATAGCGTCCATCCCCCATACTTCACAAGTTTTGCAGATAAGCCATTGCAACAGAGACCTTAATCAACTCAAGTTAAAGGTTAACATATTTCGATGCACAGGACCCAAATTACCTACTAGAGAGCAGCTTTTAACACCACCCCTTTCTGGTCTCAATTGCATGGTCTACGGAGTCTGCTGTATTCGATTCTACATTCTGCAACTGCAGTTGTGTAACTACGCTTTAAAAAATACTATTCAATTGAATCTGCCATAATCACAGTTCAGTACACTGCTCTGTTAAATGGAAAAAGAAGGTTGACTTCCCACATCAAAACTTTTCGTTGAAGCATCACGGGTAGCCTGCAGCTTTCCATGTGGTGATGAACAGAGTAAAATAAAAGCAGATTACTCTTCAGATTTAAATGCTTATGGCTACAACAGCACAGAGATCTTACCAGCTAAATGGTCAGTTGCCAGATAATCCGTCCTGTAAAGCTGTCTGTTCGTGTCAGCCTGCCAGCTTTAGCCTGGAACGTAAAAACAAACCGGTCACCTACACAGAGACAACTCTTCAATAAGATGTGCGTAAGACATGTTTTGGTTAAACAGTTTCTTTATCGGTATGTAATACAGCCTTGAACATAGAGCATTCATCCAATTTAAAAACAAAGTTAAACAGAGAGCCATTAAAAAAAAAAGGGCAGTAGAACACTGAAAACCATCGCTGTTAATCATCACCCAGATCATATATGATCATATCCTTCAAAAAAAGACTCAATGAGCTTTTATGAGCAACAGATAAAGCACTAGTAAAACAATTTAATGCAAGTGCCAGTTTAAGAGGATATATCTTAATCATTGGTGTAAACAGTATTTAGATTACTCACAAACTTCTTTAAAATAAATAAAAAAAATAAAAGATGAAAATGGTCTTATAGATGCCTTATGGTAAAGCATAGTTGGCTGAATAATAAAATCTCGAACACACTGCGAATTATTTAGGTATTTCAGCCAAACCAATAATAACTTTGATTAAAATCTTTAAATAGGAAAGAGTATAACTAACAACAAATACACAATAATAATGTAATGGCAGTGATTAATACATTAGTAATACGATGAGCTGGCCTAAAAAAAAAAAAAAAAAAAAAAAAAAAAAAAAAAAAACCCACCTCATGTCGCAACTGGCTAGCCAACATAATGCGTGGCAGTCGAGACCTGAACTAATAGATTAGATAAAGGGCACAAAAGAATAGCAAACTTACTCCAATACTGAATTTACTTCTTCTATAAGCTAAAACAAAACAGAAATGGAAAAGAAAACTTTTCACCACTGATTGATTTTGTCTGAGTGCTACGTCAACCGTTAATAAGCTAGCGCTAGCTTCGCCGCCGTGGCTAATCTTAACGCTTTTCTCGTCCCTTGAAGACATCGCCATTATTTAAAACCATTTAAACGTTTACTGTATTATACTGAGCACCACATTAATTTAGAGACATGTCGTTTCGAAGTAGCTAAAACTTTGAAAAATTTTTGTATTTTATTTTATTACCTAGCATGCTATCTAGCTAAACTGACTACTCCGAAACTTAGTCCTGCGCATGCGCCGTCGTGACACGTAGCTCGTCCACACCAGCTAGCGTAGACGGCTAACGACCTCAAATACGGCTTAAAAACTAATCTAAAAACGACTTTACACACACTGCGGTGTAATGTGGCAATGTATAATATGTAGATATTTAAAAATAAACACGGCACTGAAACAGCTGCTCAATAAGGGTCAGGTTTCAGCATGGGTTACTGTCCACGCAGAAGTCCACGTAGGCATTTAGCTCTCGGTGAGGTTAGTCGGAGCGGTTAAACGGGATCAAGCCTAAAACACACTCGAATATATATGTACTCTGCAACTCAGAGGGTGTAGAAAACAAAAAAAATGGGAATTCATGGGCAAAAATATGTATGTAGTAATAACCAAATTGGGATTCAGCCATGGACTCGAGCCAGAACACATTTCCAAGGCGGCGAGGCTGATAATAAGGATGTCTCAACCTTATAGACATTCTATCAGTAAAATCAGCAGTACGATCATTATAAATGTCCAAATCATAACACAAGCGAAAATAATGCATTGGTATTAGATTAAAACACTTACTCGTGTTTGTGTGCTCCCGTCTCTGCCCTGTGTGGTGCAGAAATCTGGTTGTGATATTCCACTGGCGAAGACAGGAACAGCAGCCCGTCCGCTTATAACACCCCCCGTTGACGTCACGGCACCACTCAGTCGTCACACGTCTTATTAAAGTTGCAAAGCAGCCGTGGAGCTCAGCTACCACGATGCAGTTCTGCTCGTAGTTATTTGGTACAACAATTCCTATTTACATTTTTCTCATTTACACAACTGAGCACTTGAGGCATAAGGGCCTTCAGCACAGGCCCAGCAGTAGCAGCGTGGCAGTGCTGAGATTTCAACTCACAACCTTCTGAGCTGTTGTTCAATGCCATAACCACGAATCTACCACTTTTTTTTTTCCAAAAACAGCACACCCAGAACTACGTTATTCATCTTAATACACAACAGCACTGTTTTCATTTAATAAAGAGCATGTCACTTGTTATCCATTTATAGTTATGTTTAATGCAGTGGAATGTCAATGAAACAAGTTTGTTCCTGTTATCACTTACATTACAACAGCTAAAAACAGCTGTTGCACTACTAACTTCTCTTTTGCTATTTTTATGACAATAATATGAGTAATATGACAATAAAAAATCATATTACTGAAAAAACCTGTCTTGAAGACTTTTCAATGTCAGAAAGCTATACCTCAGACTGTTAGCACAGACACCAGCACCATATTAGCATAATATTCTCAGCTTGCCCTTCAAATTCTAACATACAGAAAGATAAAATTGTTTATGAAAGTACATTAAAAACGTTTATTACATGGTGCATTTGTCCAAAAACCAAGCAGGAAATGCAATAAAGCAGGCTCTGCTATTTGATCATCCAATTGCCAAGATAGCCCTTATAATTCATTCATTCATTGTCTACCACTTATCCGATCTATTCTCGGGTCACGGGGAGCCTGTGCCTATCTCAGGCGTCATTGGGCATCAAGGCAGGATACACCCTGGACGGAGTGCCAACCCATTGCAGGGCACACACACACTCTCATTCACACAATCACACACTACGGACAATTTAGAGATGCTGATCAACCTACAATGCATGTCTTTGGACCAGGGGAGGAAACCGGAGTACCCAGAGGAAACCTCCAAGGCACGGGGAGAACATGCAAACTCCACACACATGGCAGAGGCAGGAATCAAACCCCCAACCCTGGAGGTGTGAGGCAAACATGCTAACCACCAAGCCACTCTGCCCAGCTGTCAATTATTTGATTGTAATTATTATTGCCATGGGAACAGGGACAGCTGGAAAGCCAGGTATCAATGGAACTGAGTGAAGCCCAATGAGGAGTGGACAAGGGAGTTATGGGTGTATTCAGCCTCTCTTGGAAGCACTAGGGAGACCTGGGAGTGGAATAGAAAAACATGGATTAGAAAACTGATCAATCACTGCCAGTATAGTGGTGTTACATTGAGATTCTCAGTGGTCATAGATAAGATATGCCAAGATATGCAACAAGGATTTTTGACTTAAGCACAGACAGATTAAGTACTACCAAATTTCTAAGCATTATTAAAATGCTTGTTGGTTCAGGATCACCCGGTGCTGTCTCAGAGATATTTTATCTCTCTTGCCACAAATACATACACACCAATTTTTGTATAGGTTTATGACATAAAATCCACATTAAGTACATTTCATGATCAGGTTGACATTAAAACATTAAAAAAAGGGGGTAATACTTATTCACGCCATATAGATGTAAAAGTTCTACCACATGTTGGACAAACTAATATTGTTTAACATTATTTATCTACAGAGTGTTCAATGCTTCTTCAAAAGCATTTTCTCTTTTTAATTATTCAATTTTCTATTTAGGGGCAAGGCAATTATTATGGTACCAGTAAACATTCAGTACAGCTTCTGTCTATTTGTTTCACTCTACTTTGTATCAGTAGCAAGAAGCTAATACCCACTAGATGGAGCCAAGCCAAAAAAAAACCTCAATATTATTCTATCAGTTGCTGATTCACCACAAACACTGTATACTCTTAACAGCCACAGATAATTATTTTACTGACTTGATCCTAATTAAGGAAACCTACACAAGCTGAGACGAATAAAGGTTTATCTTCTCTTCTCTTCTCTTCTCTTCTCTTCTCTTCTCTTCTCTTCTCTTCTCTTCTCTTCTCTTCTCTTCTCTTCTCTTATGTTAATGTTGTACCAGTCAAATTAATAAACATGTTTTTTAATATGTTTGCATTTAACTCAAACTTAAATTACAAACACACTTGTAACTTGTAACACACTTCTAACTTCATCCGCTGTATAATCTGAGGTAATCTGATACATGATATTCAGTATATTTTAATGCTTATTTTCACTATGTTTATGACAATGTTTCACACTGTACATCTCTTCATATATGGAGAGAATGTGAAGCATATTGCTTCATTATAATATGTGATGTATACACTGTAGACTGTGCACAAAATGCACAGAACGTGCAGAATACGTAACAAAATATTACCTACCTAAACTGAATAAGAGCAACTGAATGCCTTTAGATAAGTAGCAGACTTTCTGTTAAAAACTGTGTGGGTTTTCAGACTATTTACAAAGAAGATATATAAAGTACTTTACATTCTGAGATCCACAACTCCAAACAAGACTTGATCTTTAGATCTGGTGGAAGAACACAGAGCAATTATTGAACATAAATGGATACAGCACCAGGATAAATGAATTGTTCATAGAGAGTAAGACGTAGACATAGTATTCTTCAGCTTTCCTTATTTTATAGAGTTTCTGTTCAAGGCTTTTACTTTCTGAGATCAGTAAAATTCTGTCTTTGCCACAGTGTCTGATTACAAAACTTAGAGCATAGTTTTGAAAACTATAATATAAAGTTAGATTATATAATTTATATAATTAATTTAAAAATTATATAAATTATATAATATAATAAAAGGTACTATTCTAAATATCTGACACAAAATGAAACAAAAATGAAAACAACTTTACTTTTCCTTTCCTTTCCTTCCCTTTCAGACGCATAGTTGTATTGCTATGTGAATGTTCTGTATGACGTATATTTCCTGAATTCTAAAAGCATCAGTCATGTGTTAAGTTGCGTTACTGTAATATACTCTTTAAGGGAGGTATGTGTTCATTCATTCAATTTTCTTCACTGATTTGTCTTGATAAATTCCTGAGAGCTATGATTAGGTTGTTGTTCTTTAGCAGTCAGGCATAGGATGATAATAAATGTCACCAAAGCAGCTTGTTGCTGATATTGATATTGTTACAACTTGCTCCAATTCTCCCCTAAATCACCTGCAGGCAATATAAGACTACACTGACATAGGAGCATGTACACAAAGCTTTCAGTGAGTATGTTATTAAGAAGCCCTAAGGCCTCAAAAAAAAGATCTGGTTTAATACATACATACAGGTGCATCTCAATAAATTAGAATGTTGTGGAAAAGTTCATTTATTTCAGTAATTCAACTCAAATTGTGAAACTCGTGTATTAAATAAATTCAATGCACACAGACTGAAGTAGTTTAAGTCTTTGGTTCTTTTAATTGTGATGATTTTGGCTCACATTTAACAAAAACCCACCAATTCACTCAACAAATTAGAATATGGTGACATGCCAATCAGCTAATCATCTCAAAACACCTGCAAAGGTTTCCTGAGCCTTCAAAATGGTCTCTCAGTTTGGTTCACTAGGCTACACAATCATGGGGAAGACTGCTGATCTGACAGTTGTTCAGAAGACAATCATTGACACCCTTCACAAGGAGGGTAAGCCACAAACATTCATTGCCAAAGAAGCTGGCTGTTCACAGAGTGCTGTATCCAATCATGTTAACAGAAAGTTGAGTGGAAGGAAAAAGTGTGGAAGAAAAAGATGCACAACCAACCGAGAGAACCGCAGCCTTATGAGGATTGTCAAGCAAAGTCCATTCAAGAATTTGAGTGAACTTCACAAGGAATGGACTGAGGCTGGGGTCAAGGCATCAAGAGCCACCACACACAGACGTGTCAAGGAATTTGGCTACAGTTGTCGTATTTCTCTTGTTAAGCCACTCCTGAACCACAGACAACGTCAGAGGCGTCTTACCTGGGCTAAGGAGAAGAAGAACTGGACTGTTGCCCAGTGGTCCAAAGTCCTCTTTTCAGATGAGAGCAAGTTTTGTATTTCATTTGGAAACCAAGGTCCTAGAGTCTGGAGGAAGGATGGAGAAGCTCACAGCCCAAGTTGCTTGAAGTCCAGTGTTAAGTTTCCACAGTCTGTGATGATTTGGGGTGCAATGTCATCTGCTGGTGTTGGTCCATTGTGTTTTTTGAAAACCAAAGTCACTGCACCGTTTACCAAGAAATATTGAGCACTTCATGCTTCCTTATGCTGACCAGCTTATTGAAGGTGCTGATTTCATTTTCCAGCAGGATTTGGCACCTGCCCACACTGCCAAAAGCACCAAAAGTTGGTTAAATGACCATGGTGTCGGTGTGCTTGACTGGCCAGCAAACTCACCAGACCTGAACCCCATAGAGAATCTATGGGGTATTGTCAAGAGGAAAATGAGAAACAAGAGACCAAAAAATGCAGATGAGCTGAAGGCCACTGTCAAAGAAACCTGGGCTTCCATACCACCTCAGCAGCGCCACAAACTGATCACCTCCATGCCACGCCCAATTGAGGCAGTAATTAAATCAAAAGGAGCCCCTACCAAGTATTGAGTACATGTACAGTAAATGAACATACTTTCCAGAAGGCCAACAATTCACTAAAAATGTGTTTTTTATTGGTCTTATGAAGTATTCTAATTTGTTGAGAGAGTGAATTTGTGGGTTTTTGTTAAATGTGAGCCAAAATAATCACAATTAAAAGAACCAAAGACTTAAACTACTTCATTCTGTGTGCACTGAATTTATTTAATACACGAGTTTCACAATTTGAGTTGAATTACTGAAATAAATGAACTTTTCCACGACATTCTAATTTATTGAGATGCACCTGTATGGTGAAATAAATTCTGTGCACAATTTAGTTTAACATGACTACTTAGAAAATTCAAGGTCACTAAAGTGTGATTAAATGTGGAAAGCTTTTTTTCTATGACACTCTATTGGGCTCATTTAGGGGCATTGGTGGCTCAGTGGTAGGTTTCTCACCTATCATGCGGAAGGCCCGGGTTCGATTCCCAGCCAATGCCTCAACCCCAGCCACTGGATGCAGTGCCGGTCCCAAGCCCAGAAAAATGGGAGGGTTGCGGCAGGAAGGGCATCCGGCGTAAAACATTTGCCAAGTTGATGTGCGGACCAGTTGGTCCGCTGTGGCGACCCTGAACAGGGAGCAGCCGAAAGCAACTTCTACTCTATTGGGCTCATTTGAGCTTTCCTCTAAAGCACACATTATGATTTTATTACCTTGATTTGGTATCTTAGGACCAAGTTAAAGTATATCATGTACACTATTTACTACATCATACACACAAAATACATGAATAGGTTGGATTTCATGGCCAAGGTTATGTATATTCATGTATAGGTGTATACCTGTGTCTTTGGTATTGTGTGGAGTTTGGATTTCCCCCATGATGATGAATGGGGTTTTACTTTACACTGTGTTACATTATGTTTAAGGCAACAAATGAGTTCCAGAATAAAAATTTGTTTTTGTATTTATTTACATTTTGAAAGACATGTTTTAAAAAAAAAGAAAGTCATTTATTTTATACAGCATTTATTTGATTAATTTTTGACTATTCTCATCAAGGTTGCCAAAGATTTTTGGCAGTTTATTGTAACTCTTGGTAGTGATAAGTGCTGTCTGTTTCCTTACAAGAATATTTTCCTGTAAGGGGTGTTGCCTACTTTTCTTCTTGACTCAACTCTTCTTGCTTTGTGGGTGTGTAAGTATTTGTGCATGTGTGAAGAAGACCTGAACTTTGCCGACTGGTGATTTGAGCATATGACAAGCAAAGAAAAAGTGGATTAATGCTGATTTATGATCAGGAAGTAAGGGAGAAGTGAACTCTGGTAAGTGTTTTGGATCTTTTGTTGTATTATTTATAAAGAAACTCTGCGTAAAGATAGGTGAGGAAAAAAGGAAAGCTACATGGTGTTAAGGCTATACTTCAGCTAACCCAACCACACAAATGCCTGTTTCCATCACAGATTTATACAGCTGGTATACAAAATCAGGTCATATCTATGCTCAGCTTCCTATTGGAATCATATTGAAAGACTGGCTCAAAAGGGGCTATAGTGATACTCTGTGGTGAAGGTATAGATCTAGAGATTGGAAAATTGCAGGTTTGGGTGTCTCACCTAAGCTTCTTATCACTATTATTCCTTTAAATAATAATGAATATCATATGAACAATGTCTGAAACCCTGTACATAGTTTCTTTTCCCTATTACAAAGAAATGTAAGAATTTCTATAGTGTTGTTTGACTTGTTTGGTATCACCTTTCCTCATCTAACTAACCATTTGCAGAGTGTGCCTGAAATTTCATTATGTAATTGATCCCATCCATGAAAGTCCATTTACAGAAGAGTCTTTCTGCCATGTAAAAACATTCTCAACAGATTTTCTAATTATTACCAGGCACTTATTATTATTATATTATTATAATTATATGTCACAACTTTTCTTGTTAATAGAACTTTCTTCAAATGTGAAATGGATTTTCCATCCACTGGGTGTTGCTAACCACAAATAACAAGATTTGATTTTATAAATCTTCAAGCTTCTGGGTTTGTAAATAGACTCTAATGCTTCCTCTCAGGTCAATAGCAACATCTTTTGTCTTTTTGAATGTATGCCAAATAAAAACATCTAGCAGAGAGGATGCTTCTTCTTCTTCTTCTTTCGGCTTTTCCCTTCAGGGGTCGCCACAGCGAATCAGCTCTCTCCACCTATCCCTATCTTCTGCATCCTCAACACTTGCACCCACTAGCTTCATATCCTCATTAATTCCATCCATATACCTCCTCTTTGGCCTTCCTCTTTGCCTCCTGCCTGGCAGCTCCATGTCCAACATTCTCCTACCAATATACTCACTCTCCCTCCTCTGAACATGATTATTATAAAAATGTTATTATAGTTTGAACATTTTTACAGTTTTTTTTTAGAAATTGAGTGTCACAACACACATTAGCCTGGTTGAACAATGTGTTTCTCTTCACAATTTGTGATAAATACTTTTGCCTCTTAATCAGTTTCATTTTCTGTCCACAGCATCCTCTCATCTAGCAGACATATATAATAACATTGTATCACCCTCCCCAACCTTTTTATAGCATCCAAACTCTCCATCTCACAGCACCCAATATAAAATGAATCAGTGAATGTCACATGCCAATAATGAAACTACTACTATAATAACATTAAATGAAATTGAAACTAAACAGACAAAAGAATATAAAGAAAAAGAAAACCAGTTTTTCCAGAATATCCTGCAAAAATTCCCTGCAGTGGTGGCTTGTCCATAGAGGCTGGTGAAGCAGAGCCTAGCCATATATATTTCATCTACTCAACAAAGGTTAATCTTCAAAAAGTCCCCTTTCACAACACCATATATTTGAACTCTGTTAACATACTAATGAAGTCTTTTGAGTGATGATCAATGTGCTGCTATTAATAAGATATATGCCAGTGTCCCATTGATTTGGTCACCTATCATTGTGCAGATGTAGATGCTGCACAGTAATTTCAATCAGTATGCTCAGCACCCAGTTTAGCTTGGATGAGTTGCACATAGTGTTCAAAAACTGGACCCACAACAAGTACTATAACAGAGGCACATTGTGGTTGGAATCTCTCTGCCCCATGAGTGATGGATAAGAATCCATTTGTGTGGAAATTTATCATCATGAACACTTCAATCTTTTTAGCCCATAGTCTCAGTCCTTTTGCTGATTAAGAAGGATGTAATTAGTCTACACTGTTGTCTAGCTAGCTACAAAACTAGTTGGTTGTTTATGTGTCTTCTGAATGCCATTAACAATAACCAGAAACCATCGTAACTATAACAATTGTCAGAATGAACACATAACATCTGACTTCAGAAAAGCTGTAGTTGAAAAAATGGCCATCTAAAGTCTATTTGTCAGGTGCGTTCTGTTTAATCAGCTAAGGAAATCTGATTTTTTTTTCTTGTTCTGTTATTCACCTGTGCTGGCAATGCTAGAATTTCGACCAGGCTACAGCTTTCTGTCCTCTCATGCAAAATTGGTGCACTGCAAATTAGAGAGTCACTTTGAAGCAATTACCTAGATAGTAGTCTGGAGTCTAAAGTCAAGTATGATCTCTACTTAATATTGTTTTGGGCTATGTTGTTTATTGTTATGTTAATATCATCCAGCCCCACCAAAATCTATTGTCACAAATTGATCAAAACCAAGGAAAATGCCACTCTATCTTCAAATAATACATTCTTCTGTCAAATAAATATTGTCTTATGAATTTAATCCTGACCTCTCTCTCACTCTCTAACATCTGTCCTAACATCTATGTTTATATATAGTTTAACTGAATCATTTGGTTTCTGTTCTGTTTGAAACCCTACATTCCACAATCCCTGTGTATAGTCAGGCGTATAGTTTCCAGGTGGATGCAGGACAGTAACCCAACAACAACATGATTGTTCACACTGGACATTGTGTCATGCCGTCTCCTCTTGACAGATAACTTTTTTTTTTATTACTCTGTTGTCGGGTATCTAAACATTCTGAGGTGACGTAAAGCTTCAACAGGAATTGACAGAAAAGTGTGATCATCTTCAAAATGACTCTATGTGACTCGCCATTAATTATTAATTAGTTTCCACCCTTTTTCCACTACTGATCCCAAGTTTTCACTTGTGCAGAAAAGAGCTGACTATATGTTTCTCGTGCAAAAAATATTTTTGGATATTCCCTCACCTGCACTCCAGTGGCATGTTAAAATCACACAATAAAAGATGTGTATCAGTTTCAGCGCACATTCATTTAGACTGTTATAATGCCCTGTGTAAATTGTTGTAATGAAACATTTGATCATAAATACATTTTTTATTGTATTTGTTTTTTTCTACTGGAAAGGTACAATCAAGGGTGCATCTTTTGTATTGTCATGTATCTTTTACCTGGGAAGGTATATGTGGTGTAGCTTTAATAAGCTTTAACAATTATGTCCCATAAATTTTTTTTAATGGTATACTGTATTCATTGTTCCACTTGAAGGATACATAGGAAATGTGGAAAACATGTAATTTTGAAGGTATCACTTAAGTAACAAGGAAAGCTACAGTTTGGCACCTTTATTTCTAAGGGTGCAGTAATACAATTGCCCTTTTGCCCATTTTGCATGTACCTACTTTCCTCTTCAAGTCAACTGGAGCATTCCTCAGTGTTTGGGGTTTTCCCAAGGGGATTTTAGGAACAGCCATGGGCTCAGCAATAAATTGCTTCTTTCACTGTAAGAGGAATGTCTCAGTCTCAGTTCTTGTGGTAATGTTGACAATAAAAAACATGCAGGGGCATGAGCTTGAAAGGATTCCCTATGTTGAGGGGTGAGAAAATGCAAACGCAGCTGTATTCGTTTCTTGACCTAGCCAGCAATTCCGGTGTGTGGGCTGGGCAGGGTAGAATGAAGGACTGAGAAATGAAGAGTTTTAAACATGCATATCAGAAAGTGAATAAATTGTGGATGTTATTTATTATAGTAAAGTATAATAGATGATTATTAAACATTTATTATTGGTTCATTACATATATAAAGTGTACAACAATAGTCATGTTACAGTATTAGTATTTGATTTATTCCATATAACATTATCAAATTAAAAGTAGTGAATTTTATTAGTATACATACAGTGGAATGAAATATAATTAGTGGCTTCAGTACAACACACAAAAGACAATAGAGTAGACGATACAGGATTTTCTGTACATATAAAGTCCACTGGCTATAGACAGTCCAATTGTTCACAATAACAGTAAGATAAGAGTATAATGTATAAATATAACATAATATATAATTCAACTTCAACTAAAATCACATCAGCAATATAAAACTACACATGACAATATAAATATAAACAGACAGTGTTGACAAACAGGGGTGGAAAAAGTAGAGAGAAACTGTACTTAAGTAAAAGTACTCAGTTAAAAGTTGAAATATAAAGCTTCATATGCTAAAAAACATTAGCAATGAAAATATACTAGCTAGAAAATTTACCTAGCTTAGTAACATACTTCTATATTTGTGATGCAGAAATTATGTGGAAGGAAAAGGCATGTTCTTATGTATGAATCATTGATATATCTTAAGAAAATTCAAGCTTTATTTGTCTGTTTTGCAGCACTTATCTTTAATAGTGTATTGTCTTTTTAAATTTAAAGTGCATCTAAATTTATTGAGAACATAACTGATTGGCATTTCAGCTGCGCAAAAATAATACTTTAATTCTCAAAATAAAAATGCAAAGGTTAAAAGTGTGTTTTTACTCTTGAAAATTTACTCGAGTAGATATTTCCAAAAAAATACTTAGGTATAGTAATGAAGTAGAATTATTCATGGATTTCCATCGGGTCACATACATCCAAATTGAATTAACCTTAAAGTTGTTAACTTTAATAAATCTGTTTCATTGATTTTTCATAGCCATGATCAGATATTTCATTCTAAAATTGTCAAATGACTTTAATTTCACAGGGCTGTGAGAATCACAAGAAGAGCTGTATGGGTACAAATGATAGGCTTAAAACCAAACCCCCCTTACCCCCTAAACCACAGACAAATTGTGGAACACCACAGAAGGTCCTGGTTTCCCCTCCAAGCAGCACGAACACAACAACTGATGCACAATACAGTCCAACCCCTAAACCTCGCCTACGCAAACCTGGTAATTCCCTGAACCAAGCTGACAATGCTGATCAAGCCTCTTTGTGTAACATGGAAACTGCTGCCTCAGGTATGTCATATTTTTGTTTGTCTGTCATCTAAAGATGTTGATTTTATTCTGTTTAATTTTATATGTATAATTTCTTCTCATAGATGGATCCAGTGAAAGCCACTCTTTTCCTCCAGCCTGCCCACTCTCTTGTCCTTGTGTGTGTCATAATGCCAGCCAGAATAGACCAAACAAACCCCAAGAGGATGAGGACAATTATATAATTACCTCAGAGAATAACATTAATAAACATCCCAAAAGAGTCCCTCCAGATATACCCATACCTGAAAGACCTCTTCCCAAACTGCCATGGCAGATGATCATAAGGAATGGTGAGGTTTCATACACACTTCAATGTTACTCATAAGAGGTCTGAATAATTATCTGTATACAATATGTTCACAGGAAAGTGTATTTTGTTCTCTAGGATGTAGTTAATACAGATTTCTGCACAACAAAAAACTACAGAATAGACATTTTCAGGATCTCTCTAGTGAAAAATCAGATAGGTGATAAAGGGAAAACAGGAAGAACATCACAAGTGAACATGTTTCCTTAATGATGTGCTGCATGATACAATTGAGGAATTAAATGTCCAACATTACTCTGTGGCATGTATTAAAATAAAATGCTTAGAAGGTCTAGCTGACCTTGATTTCAGATTTACTATTGTGGAAAATGGTCAGTCACAAGGACCGCTCACCTGGAAAGTGTTGACTAAAGTAACATCTGCATTTAGATATAAGTGGAAATGATGATATAACTCACTCAGACTACAATTTCCAGTGGGATTTTGTGTTTTTCACAGTAGGAGGAACTATTAATGATAATAATGAGGGCATTTATGCTGAAGCTGACTTACCAAATCATGTTGATGACAAAGCACCTAAACATGAGTCAATTAATAGTTATTTATTTTACATTAGTTATATAGTATATTATACAATAGTTATACATTATTTAAAAAGAACAACAAACCTTTAACAAATGAACAAAAAAGTAGCATGTGTGTGTGTTGCTTTCGGCTGCTCCCTGTTCGGGGTCGCCACAGCGGACCGACTGGTCCGCACAACAACTTGGCACAGGTTTTACGCCGGATGCCCTTCCTGCTGCAACTCTCCCATTTTTCCGGGCTTGGGACCGGCACTGCATCCAGTGGCTGGGGTTGAGGCATTGGCTGGGAATCGAACCCGGGCCTTCCGCATGATAGGCAAGCAATCTACCACTGAGCCACCAATGCCTCATGAACAAAAAAGTAGCATGATCTTCAAGAAATAAAAATGTGAAAAAATATTAATACTGTAAATCATGTCTCTATACTGAGTCTCTCCTTGTCTCTTTCTATCTTTGACTTGCTCAGTGGTGAATAAGCCACTGATGTCTGAGCCTGATAACTGATAAGACTGACCCTATAAAAAAATCTCTACCATCAGGCAATGTAACTGAGCCAAGTGATGATGCACTGAAGACCCCTTTCCAAAAGCCTGTTCCTACTGCAAGGAAGAGGGGTAAAGAAAATATGGTTAAGGATCAGCATGATGAGCATTTTGAGAGTTTGAGGAAAGAGCTATGCCAGATATTTTCATCTCGCAGTCAGTTCTTCGAGACCTCAGCAAAATGGCCTGAACAATCAAGTTCTGCTTCAAGCTTTATAGTTAAGAGGACATCAAGTCAAAAAGTCAAGAAGCATGGTCATTCCTGGAAAATGCTGCAGGAGGGCTACTGGCAGGAGCGCTGTGTTGTGAAAGAGAATGGAATCCTAAATAAAATCACAGAGGAGGAGCGTCTCCTTCAGGAGGTATTACAATCACAGCAAAGAGTCTACAGAATTCTTAGCATAAATACTCTTAATATCACCCCGCATCTCTTTCTAATATGATCTCTTTGTATTTGTGTGTGTGTATGTGTGTGTGTGTGTGTGTGCGTGTGTGTGTGTGTGTGTGTGTGTGTGTGTGTGTGTGTGTGTATATATGTTTTCTTCTATGACCACAATTTAGAGTATTTATGAAGTGGCAACATCTGAACAGTCATATCTTGAACGGCTGACTGTTGCTGTGAATCATTTCATGGAATCTCCAGGACTAAATTCAGCTATAGCTCCCCAAGACAAAAAATCACTCTTTTCCAGCATGCAGAAAATGAGAGAGATCAGTCAGAAGTGAGTCTTCACTTTAGAAAACACAGAGAGAATATAACATAATACTGTAATAACATAATATTCATGTCTGCATACATGACAGAAGGATGTTTATAACTATGTATATGATGGGTCTTGTTGTAGCTTCCTGGACTCAATGGTTCAGAAACTGGGCTCCAGTTTGTTTTGTGATGGTCTGTGTGATGTTGTCCATCATTATGCCAGTGGGCCATTCACTGCTTATGTGAACTACATCCGCAACATGCCATTCCAGAATCAGACACTCATCAATCTAAGGTAGAAAACATGATTTGGTTATCTCAAAATGAACATAATTTGATAAGCTTGAATGCCATATGTACTGTAGAGTTATAACTGTGAACAAGAAGCTGAATAATTAGTGCAGCTGGAGGTTTGATGATACCAAATTAGTTGCTCATTTTAAGTGAGTGACCTTGTTATTAAAGGTCTGTGCTCTCATATCTCTTACTGACACACATAGAACTTGTGACTTAACCTCAAGGTGCCACACCCTGCCTAAATCAAAGACTTATGAATACTCTGATACCAAAAAATAGCACTAATTACAAGTTATGCAATGCAAATACAGCTGTTAACATATTTTTGGTTACTTTTTGTCAGTAAGGAGAGCTCTCGTTTTGTGGAGATCATAAACAAGCTTCAGGAGGACCCCTGTTGCAAGCGGCTGACTCTCGACTCTTTCCTCTCGCTGCCTTTTCAGAGGATTTCCCACATCAAGGTCTTAATGGAGGTGAGAGAGGAGAAGAAATGTGCAGAAATAAAATCGGACTCAGTGAACATGATGTTGTATGAAGTTTTCTTTTAAACAACTTTCCCATTGCAGACAATCCTAAAGAGGACAAAGCCAAACTCAAACGTTCAGGCCTCTGCTGGAGCGGCCTTAACAAGGATTTCTGAGGTAAATATCGTAGTGTTTTGTGAGTGAGTAAATTCTTTCTGAAGAGTACAAAGATTTGGGTAATCTTGATGATGTTCCACTGAACATTTAAGGGGCTTAATAAGGCCATGTGAATGAATCCATATATACTTCCCATCCTTATACTGCATACTTTAAGGGGCATTGGTGGATCAGTGGTAGGGTTCTCACCTAGCATGCGGAAGGCCTGGGCTCGAATCCCAGCCAATGCCTCAACCCCAGCCCCTGGATGCAGTGCCGGTCCCAAGCCCAGAAAAATGGGAGGGTTGGGTCAGGAAGGGCATCCGGCGTAAAACATTTGCCAAGTTGATGTGCGGACCAGTTGGTCTGCTGTGGCGACCCCGAACAGGGAGCAGCCGAAAGCTACTACTACATACTGCATACTTTAGCAAGTCACATCAAAGGTTAAGTATCTATTACAAAGTTAAGAGCAATACAAAGTATATTTCTGGCAGAGATATTACCACTCTTACAAAATCACATACTTTTCACATGTAATCATATGTTTTTCACACATATTATATAATCACTGTGTGAAAAACAAGTGATGGACACTGTGTATCATGAAATTGTGCTCAAGTGAACATGTGACATCACTTGGTCACAAGTGAAAAATTTAACTACATGAAACTGATTAAGTGTGAAACATTAACATGTGATAACAAATGAAAAATCAATTCATTTGTGAATGAATGGACAAATCAAAAAACATTCACTGTATATGCCTACCATTCAGCAGTAGACTGTTTACCTCGTCCAGTGTCTATAACATATAGCATAGATGTAGTAAAGGACCAGCCATTTGTACCATTTGTGCCAATTATATGCCAAGAAAAAAATTTGCTTTCTTTTTTGATGTTTGCTGTCAAGCTCCCACCTTGCTGACACCACAATATGTTTATATATAGTCAGATAAACTTGAACATTCTGCTCAGATCCCAAGTGCCATGAAAATCTTGAACCTTGTTCCACTCTGAGTCCACTGTACACTTTCCTCAATTGCTTCAGTGCCTCAACTGACCAGTTTCGAATTATGTCTGAGAAAAAAAAACATTAGTGAAGCCAAAATTACAAGGAACAAGGAGAAGCAAAAAGCTTTCACACATCTTGTTTGTTCTTGCTCTTTGCAAAGCATTGTGTTGTGTTTTCTCATTTCTACCTGCCTTGATTTTTTTATGTGTTTCATCTTGGCAACACTGACTTATTGCATTGCTCTTACACTTTGGCTTCTGGACTCCCTCTATTGCCACATTTATACCTGTTAATCAGTCTGTTTTAAAAGCCACCTGTTCCCTTGTTGTCATTTGGAAAATGAGTATGTGAATTGTTTTAAATGTTCTATTACAACTTGAGTGGCAGCTCCATGAAATTTGCTTATTGTGATGACGTATTATTTGTGTCTGTAGGTGCTGGATTTATGCAACAGGGAAGTGGGTAAGATGAAACAGATTGAGGAGCTTGTCAACATTGCCAAGAAAATAGAGTTTGAGTGCAAGGTGACTAATGTTAAAATATTAATTTCTGTAAAACTAATTATTTGTTTCCTTTTGATTTCAATTAATATAAAGCACATGAAGGTTTAATCTCTACTCCTATATGTGAAAGCAGATTAAACAATTTTTTCCTCTTTCACTTTTTCTATTTGTTTTTGTATGTTTAATTTTTCCTGTTTTTCCCTTTTAATTTCTTCTGTTCTAAATTTCTTTCTTTTTTCTTTCTATCTTTCTGTTTGTCTGTCTGTCTTTCAGGCCTTGCCACTGGTGTCAGCTTCTCGTTGGTTAATCAGAGAGGGTGAAATCACTATGCTTGCTCGGGATGAGAATATCTTTGGCCAGAAGAAAAATTGCCCTTTACATTTGATCCTATTCAATGATGTTCTACTGGTGGCCTCAAAGAAAGGGTGAGAATTAACTGTAAAGAATACATAACGGTAGAAATTATGTTTATAAGATGCACATCTTGGTTATTTTACAGCATTCTCAGAGTTTTGCTTGTGTTCTTCTGTGCTTTGCTAGTAACAGAACATCTCTTTCATTTATTTGTCTTTAATATCTAGGTCAGACAGGTATGTGGTGCATGATTATGCCCACTGTTCCCTCATTGAGGTCACTGAGGGTGCTAAAGTGGAGGATGATCTGGAATGGTATGATGTAAGCAGAGTATTTCAACTGGTTATTTTGAAGAACCACAGAGGTGTGTCACACCACCTTTTACTGCAGACCTCCACACTGTGAGTAGATTGAGTATAAACCTTCTGAAATATTCTGTGTCTATACATTTTCACTTGCTGACCACTTTATTAGGCATAATTCTGTGTACACAGTACACTAAAGACTATAGCTCTTCTTTTTTTCATGCACAGTTGACCTCAGTTGTTCGTCAGTGTCAGCTTCTGTCGACAGCACTGTTGTTTGCTGGATATTTTTGGTTGACAGGGACATTGCAGTATTAAAACATTCAGCAAATCTGCTGTTCCTAATACACTACTACCAGCAAAATACACACAACCATGTCTGCATTAATGTTGTGCTGGAATGGACTACCACCCACATGATATCTGGTCAGCAGTGGTTATTCCACTGATGAACAGGGTAGAGGTGGCTGAAAGACAAATGGTTTACAGCACAAATGGTTTACAGTCAGTAAACATATACCTCCAAATGGTAGGTTTAACACCCACTGAGTGTGGAAAATGCTGCTATGACAGAGAGCATAGAGTTAGAATCTACATTATCATGCAAAAAAAAAAAAAACCTTCCCATTACATATTTGTACTACAGGTATGATATAAAGGTTTCAATTTGCTAAAACATCACACTGTTTCTGTTGTCAGAGAAGAGAGAGACAGCTGGCTGCAGGTGCTGAGGAATGAGGAAGGAGTGTATGAAGAGTTGGGTAAGTGCCTGTGTTTCGGAAGAAGGTGTCTGTTTGCAGAACATGGACTTGAGAACATGTCTTTGAGCGAAGCAGATTATTTGGGGTTGTTTTTTTAAGCTTGAACTCCAGAGGTGGAAAATATGAGTACTTTGTTATTATACCTAAGAATTCTTTTAGGTGTATTTATAGATTACTTCTTGAGTAACAATACTTATTAAAAACATATGTTTTATTCCTTACATTTTTATTTAAACATCTGAAATACTCGTTGTGAATCTCAAATGTCAATTGGAGTCAATAATTACATTATATATTATAAATTATTGTATGTAATTTTAGTTAAGTTTAAAAATAAGTATAGACAAAATCTCCAGAATAGTGCCTTTTCATTATCTGCCTTGACCTTCTCATGCCACACAGTATAGTTAGTGCTATAGCTATCTGTGTGAAGATGGATAAGCCACCAGATTGCCGTCAAACTTGAGAGTGACCTCAGTAAAATATTTCAAAATGCTGGATTAAACAAAGACTATTATAAAATAAGGTTTCTTCTTTGCCTCCCAAAAAGGTATTAAAAATCTGCTAATATTTAGTTAACCTGTTTTCTTTGCTAATACTAGGCTAGGCTAGTGATTCCATTAGCTAACATAACTTGCTAGATTGCAAGTCAAATTGTAAAAAAAAATGGTAAATATAGCAAACAAGGGTCTGAATTATGATTTCAGGAAGGAAAAAACGTTGGAGAGAAAAAACATTGGAGATTTTTTTAAAGTCATACAAAACACTAAATTACAAATAAATAATTTCTACCTGAAGTTCTGTATTACTCAGAAATGACCACCAGAGGGCAGAGTTGCGTTTGTATTGCAAATCCAGCTTTTTCCTTTTGAAACGTCAATGTTAATGAATAATGTTAATGTAACACTATGTTGTTTCTCTCAGATTGTCCTCAGGTACGATGTGTTGAGGCGTATAATGGACAACAACCTGGCGAGCTCAGTCTACAGCTGGATGATATAGTCAGCATCATTCAGATATCTGATGGTATTTAAAAAACAGACCTACTGATATGTTTAGTGGCATTATAAAATACATTTAAGAACTTACTGTAGAGTGCATATATATATATACATACATACATATACATACATATATATACACACACACATATATATATATATACACACACATATACACCCACACACAGTGGTGTGAAAAAGTGTTGGCCCCCTTCCTGATTTCTTATTTTTTTGCATGTTTGTCACACTTTCATGTTTCAGATAATCAAACACATTTAAATATTAGTCAAAGATAACACAAGTAAACACATCATGCAGTTTTTAAATGAAGGTTTTTATTATTAAGGGAAAACAAAACTACATGGCCCTGTGTGAAAAAGTATTTGCCCCCTAAGCCTAATAACTGGTTGGTCCACCCTTAGCAGCAACAACTGCAATCAAGCGTTTTCGATAACTTGCAATGAGTCTGTTACAGCGCTGTGGAGGAATTTTGGCCCACTCATCTTTGCAGAATTGTTGTAATTCAGCCACATTGGAGGGTTTTCGAGCATGAACCACCTTTTTAAGGTCATGCCACAGCATCTCAATCGGATTGAGGTCAGGACTTTGACTAGGCCACTCCAAAGTCTTCATTTTGTTTTTCTTCAGCCATTCAGAGGTGGACTTGTTGGTGTGTTTTGGATCATTGTCCTGCTGCAGAACCCAAGTTCGCTTCAGCTTGAGGTCACAAACAGATGGCCGGACATTCTCCTTCAGGATTTTTTGGTAGACAGCAGAATTCTTGGTTCCATTTATCACAGCAAGTCTTCCAGGTCCTGAAGCAGCAAAACAGCCCCAGACCATCACACTACCACCACCATATTTTACTGTTGGTATGATGTTCTTTTTCTGAAATACGGTGTTACTTTTACGCCAGACGTAATGGGACACAGACCTTCCAAAAAGTTCAATTTTTGTCTCGTCAGTCCACAGAGTATTTTCCCAAAAGTCTTGGGGATCATCAAGATGTTTTCTGAAAAACTGAGACGAGCCTTTATGTTCTTTTTGCTCAGCAGCGGTTTTCGTCTTGGAACTCAGCCACGCAAACCATTTTTGCCCAGTCTCTTTCTTATGGTGGAGTCATGAACACTCACCTTAACTGAGGCAAGTGAGGCCTGCAGTTCTTTGGATGTTGTTGTGGGGTCTTTTGTGACCTCCTGGATGAGTTGTCGCTGCACTCTTGGGGTAATTTTGGTCGGCCGGCCACTCCTGGGAAGGTTCTCCACTGTTCCATGTTTTCGCCATTTGTAGATAATGGCTCTCACTGTGGTTCGTGGCAGTCCCAAAGCTTTAGAAATGGCTTTATAACCTTTTCCAGACTGATAGATCTCAATTACTTTCTTTTTCATTTGTTTTTGAATTTCTTTGGATCTCGGCATGATGTCTAGCTTTTGAGGATATTTTGGTCTACTTCACTTTGTCAGGCAGGTCCTATTTAAGTGAGTTCTTGATTGTGAACAGGTGTGGCAGTAATCAGGCCTGGGTGTGGCTAGAGAAATTGAACTCAGGTGAGATAAACCACAGTTAAGTTATGTTTTAACAGGGGGGGCAAACACTTTTTCACACAGGGCCATGTAGTTTTGGATTTTGTTTTCCCTTAATAATAAAAACCTTCATTTAAAAACTGCATGATGTGTTTACTTGTGCTATCTTTGACTAATATTTAAATGTGTTTGATTATCTGAAACATTAAAGTGTGACAAACATGCAAAAAAATAAGAAATCAGGAAGGGGGCCAACACTTTTTCACAACACTGTATATATATATATATATGTATATATATATAATATATATATATATATATATATATATATATATATATATATATATATGTGTGTGTGTGTGTGTGTGTGTGTGACCAAATATTCTGCTAGTAATTGGGCTGATAGATCTGGTTTGCAATGCTTAGGGTACATATACACAGTACTTTTTGAATATGCATTCAGATTGATATTATTTGGATTGACAAAATCGGTGTATGTAAACATAGAGACTTGCCTGACCATGTAAGCCATGTCCAATGTTTACTTTCAAATACAAACAGAGATATGAATAGGAGGAACCTACTAGATTTGTTAGGATATATCACAGGAAGCTACAAACTGCAGTATAATTTCTGTGCATATATCTATTGAGACAAAAATATAAACTTTAGGGATGTAGCTAAGGCTGAGGAACTAACAATACTAGAATTCACACAATATGCTGACAGTGCTGCCATTTCTACCTCTGTGGTTTTCTAGTGTTTTTCAGTGTTTATCATATACAGAAATCGATCCAGATGGTGTCATGGCATTACACCCGAGAACTGCTTAATTCTCAAATACACTTCATCTTAAACTCTGGGAAACCCAGTAATGTACTCCACTCCTTCTCACGGCAGGTTTAATGGAGGGTCAGAGGTTTTCTGATGGCGAAAGGGGCTGGTTCCCTGCCAAGTGCGTGATGGAGATCTCTAACAAACATGTGCAGAGACGCAACCTGCGTCAGCGACACCACGTCCTCCAGGCAGCTGCATCCATACTAAAACACCGCAACAAATGTCAGGAACAGCACAAAATAACCTGTTTCAACAAACATTAATTAGAATATTTATTATCTGCCTATTTATTCTCATAGACCCAAGACCAAGGTAGCAAAATCTTTAGGAACTAAAAGAGCACTGGAAACTAACTGTATGCATGTTTTATCTGAGATTGTTATTTATATGGTTGGTCTACTTTCAACTACTCAGCGAAATAATCAGTAGAAAATAATTCAATGTACTCTATCTGAATAATATTCTGCTTTGTTGTCATGGTGATGGAAAGCATAGCTCTTTACTGTTACCTTACAGTTTTTCTTAATCTTACATTAAAAGTATTTTCCAGCTTTTAATCTTTTGTAAAAGTAATTAAAAGTGAAATTTGGGTTGTTCAGAATTATTCTTTTAATGGATACTTGAATGGGTTGATTGTATAGAAGGTGCTTTATATAGTTCATGCTATTTATTACTGCGCACTGAAACCTCAGACTACTCTCAGGAAACAGTTTTTGTTTTTTTTATATTTTCAATAAATTAAAATGGAATTTTAAATTTCGCATTTATTCTTATATTGTGTAGTTTATATGATATAAAAAATCCTTATAAAACCATGGTCTCAGGCTGTGTTACTCCCTGCTTATTGACAAACTTCACCTCCAATCATTCATACATTCATGTTCATTATGCATACAAGCTTGATCAGAGTCAAGGTGGATCTGAAGCATATCCTGAGAACACTGTGTGAGGTGAGAATACACCCTGTACAGGCTACCTGTACATCACTGAGAAACATATATACATACAATCACACCTAGGGACAAGATTAAATTTAATCAGTTTAGCATAGCCAATTCCACCGCATGTTTTTGAATGTGAGAGGAAGCCGAAAAACCTGGAGTTTATCCACAGAGACATCTACATGGGCAAACTTGATTCAGGAAGTGAGGCACCAACACTAGCTTATACAGTACCACCCATCACCTGAACTTTTTACCTGCTACCAAAACAATGAAGCAGCATACTTTAGAGATAAACACAAGATTAACAATCCAAATTACATAATTGGTGTATAGGAGTGCTATTAAAAGTGTTTGGTATCAAGGTCTGTCTGTCTGTCTGTCTGTCTGTCTGTCTGTCTGTCTGTCTGCCTATCTATCTATCTATCTATCTATCTATCTATCTATCTATCTATCTATCTATCTATCTATCTATCTATCTATCTATCTATCTATCTATCTATTTATCTATCTATCCTTATATCTTTGTAGCAAATAAAACAAACAAACAAACAAACAAACAAACAAAAAAACTAAAACAGTGATGAAATAAATGCATACTTCAATTGATATTTGTCACACCCAATTGCAGCTAGTGGCAATTTCGCTTAGCCAATCCAGCTGGCATGTTTTTTGAGGTGGGAGGAAACAACAGAATCAGGAGGAAGCCAAAGTGGACACTGAGAAAACATGAAAAAACACAGAGAATTCCACACAGACAGTAACCCAAGCTCAGATTGACATGAAAAACCTGGAGCTCTGTGCTTCAATGTCTTCAATTTCTTTCTTTCTTTCTTTCTTTCTTTCTTTCTTTCTTTCTTTCTTTCTTTCTTTCTTTACATATTCTTCTTCTTCTTCTTCTTCTTCTTCTTCTTATTATTATTATTATTTAACGTTTTCTATAGATATTATAAAACCAAACAATATTTGTACTTATTTTAAATTTCCTTTATATACATTTTGTACATATCTGTACATCTGTACATATCGAATTACCTATACATAATTCATAGTATTCTGTATGTCATGTCCATAGCACATATCCATATCTGCATATGATGTTGATAATACTGTATATACACTGTATACAACTGTAACTTATCTCCATAGTACTGCATCTGTACATATGTACTTATCTGCACATATTAGTTTATCTACACTTCTGTATATTTATCTACACTTCTGTATATAAAGCACTTGCTGTGCATCGCACTTCTGGTTAGATGCTAAACTGCATTTCATTGCCTTGTACTTGTACATGTGTAATGACAATAAAGTTGAATCTAATCTAATCTAATCTAATTTTCCATTAAACATAGTCTTTAGGTAATCTTTTTACATGCTGGTTAATCCTGGTTGGTTTATCTGGTCTACCCTGGACTGCCAATCCCCCTCATTCAGGCTGTTTTGAACTGCTGGTTATACTGGTCTTCCCCGTGCGACCTGCTTGCCCCCAGTGTAGTGTGAGTTATGTGGGTCATCTGGTAAACAGATGTATAGGAGTAACTAGGTGAGCGGGATGAAGTTCAAAACACCAACGAAGAGCAAAAAGTATGTGCTGGATTAGAAATTCCCAATGATTGCGCTGATTCAAATATCTCTAAACCAACCAAAAAATCACCAATGGCTAAAAACTTTATGAAAAGGGTTAACCAATAGGAAGAGAATTGTACCTGACGTCCTCCAATCAGGTAACTCGTCGATTCCTCCAATCAGAACGCTCGGGGATTCTTCCAATCAGATGACGCCTTTGTTTGCTGCTTGCGCTTCTAACTCCACTCGAAAGTAATTCCCGAAAAAAAGAGTTGAGGAAAATAATACGGCGCACGAATACAAGGTATGAGCTACTCTGTATTGCTTTTAAGCGAACGAATGGACTTCATTTTAATGCGTTGGTTTGTCGGAAATAACTTTACCGATTGCTTTAGGTCGTCAGTAATACTTTTCCCCTTCGACTGTGCTTTAAAAACGCGTGTTAGTGGGAGGTCGAAGTTTCGTTTTTCTCTGCAGTTCAAGACCTTCATAATGGTGGACTTTTAAATCACTGTTGAGGGGCGAGTGTGCTTTACAGTGAAGGCATCACAGCTTTCTGCTAGAATAATTTGCTTCTAAGTCTAGATGAGGTAGCCATTTCTCTCTCTCTCTCTCTCTCTCTCTCTCTCTCTCTCTCTCTCTCTGTCTCTCTCTCTGTCTCTGTGTATGTGTGTGTGTGTGTGTGTGTGTATGTATGTATGTGTGTGTGTATGTGTGTATGTATGTGTGTGTGTATATGTATGTAGGTGAAGGAAAATCTCAGACTTGTGCCCTTACCAAGTGATCCAGTAGGTTACTTGGTTACTGAGACTTGGGTACTCTGTAGTACATTGTTGTGGCGTTTTATTCGATCTAACGCCACAAAAATGTACCAGTCATTTATATATATATATATATATATATATATATATATATATATATATATATATATATATATATATATATATATATATATATATATAATGACTGGTACAAACAAAAACCCTATAATATCTATATATATTATAGGGTTTTTGTTTGTACCAGTCATTATATATATATATATATATATATATATATATATATATATATATATATATATATATATATATATATATATATATTATGTATATATATATATATATATTATATATGTACCAGTCATTTATATATATATATATATATATATATATATATATATATATATATATATATTACATATTTTATAGTACCAGTCATTTATATATATATATATATATATATATTATAGGGTTTTTGTTTGTTTGCATTAAACAGTCTATTTGTACATCTGGTGCTTTTGCACCTCCCTTTGTTAACCGAACCATTACCAGTACTACACTTAGGTTTAGGTCGCTTGTTTATTTATGGCTTTAATCATAATCAGTTGTGTAAATGATGTTTGTGTGTTTCTGTGCTCTGAAACCACCATTCAATTGCACTTCACTGTTGCTCTGTTGCTGATGGACTGCACTATAATAGTGTTTAATGCAGATGCAGATGACGATGATGTATGATGTGCAGGATTTTGATATCACATCATTGCATACCACAAAAATGTTGTGACAGAAGACATTAGTATAAGGATAGATGAGACTTGAAGGTTTTTTTTGGCTCCCATATTTTGTTGAATTGTTGTAACAAGATCCATTTTTTTAAGTCCGGAAAAAAATGGGAGGGTTGCGTCAGGAAGGGCATCCGGCGTAAAATACTTGCCAAGTTGTTGTGCGGACCAGTTGGTCCGCTGTGGCGACCCCGAACAGGGAGCAGCCGAAAGCAACTTCTTCTTGTTGTAACAAGATCCACCATGGTGGTCTGTAAATTTTGTCACTAAACCAAAGGTGCTGTTTCATCTGGGTTTTTCAAAGTAAATGTGTGTGCAAAGGTTTGAAATGGGTAACCGGATTTAAACCTACTTATTTTATAGTGATAGTTCTTCTGCTGGCACATGGTTGAGCATTCAGAAAGAAAAACATGTCATTGCTCTTTCAGATAGAGAAGTCATTTTTGGTGAATGTTTAAGAGTGTTTTGGAGGTGGCTCCGTCTCTCACTGGTACGTCACTGTACATGATGGATGAGTTTTCAGCAGAGAGTGAGCTGTTTCCAGTAGGTGATGTCAGGCCTTCTTGAACAGAACAGCTGCACTAATACATCAATCAGTAGGCTGCTATTATGGGATCAGGGTGTATGGCAAATATAGTGGCTTAATGAATGGAAACGTACAATTTCTTCATGATATATTATTCATACCAATCCTGTGTTTTGTTCACAGACAGGGTGTGTGAGCAAGAGAGAAGCCCGGCTGCGGCGTGAGCAGCAATGGGTGAGATCGAGGGCACATACCGGGCACTACAGACTCCGGGCACACGCCTGGGCTCTCAGTTCCACCCCGGAATCAGCACGCTGGAGCCTGGGCAGGGCCTGAACTTGTCCGGGACAGGAGGCAAAGGCAAGTTCCTTCAGATCCGTGTTCAGGGCCTGGACGATGCTCAGGAGTTCTACGAGGTTGAGGTGAGGATCTTGTTTACAGTTCTCCCTTATACACAAATTATGCACATAAGGCTTGGACAACAAATGCTTTTGTGGCAATATTGAAAGTGAGGTTTTTTGTTTGTTTTTACAGCTGAGTAAAGTGAGTCTGTTAAAAAACATTGTGCTGCTTAACCAACTGAAAACATTGCAGCATGGTGATTATATCAATCTATAGCTATAACTCCAAATGCATATTACTGTACTAAATTGTATGACAAAATACCACATGTGGCATTGTGCTTTGCCATAACATTTAGTTAAATGGCATTTTGGAATGTGACCACAGAGAATATCGGCATGTTGGGCCATATTTAATGTTTACAGTTTGGGTCAGGGTTTAAAAACACCAAAATGGGTCAGGGTCTAAAAACACTATCAGGCTGAAACCCTGTTAGAGAGAAGTACAGCAACCAAACCCTTTTTTGTCCTTTTTTTTTTTTTTAAATGGTGACTGTTTAAGTACTCAGTAAAGAGGTAGGTGTTCAGCCTTTGTTTGAAAAAGCCAGTGACTCAGCTGTTTGGATAGTTAGGGGAAGTTCATTCCACCACCTGGGAAGGAGAAAAGTCTTGATGCATCATTTTCATTTACCTTTTGTGTTTAGTTCATATATCTATTAGTCCCCCTTTTTGCGTATTCTTATCTTGATCCATATGCCAACTTTTCTTGATAATTTTCCGTGTAGTTCGTATAAAAGCAGCGAAACGAGTAAGACGTAGAGCATTTATCACGAGGCAGCTGTGCTGTGTGTCACGTGACAGCAGACACCTTGCTGTGCACCTCAAATCCCTTCTTTAAGATCACGTCCCACTCTGTGTCTCTGAGCCTATGTTTGCTGGCCTTGGGCGGGTTTATGAGCCATGAATCTGTCCAGTGTAGCCCAGTGTAACCTTCCATCTGAAGGAAAACTCCAGACTAACAAGTCTTAAATGTTTCAACATCAGCTGGGGTTGCTGGATTACATGATGGTGGTAGTTTAGAGCTTTAGGATCAGATTTCAGTTTTTGTGCAGTATTTGATTTGGCTACATGGCTTTAAACCACTACTTAATTCTCAAAGTTCAGGCTAAAAGATTGCAGTGGAATAATAATCCATGGGATGAAGTGTTTTATTGTAGATGAATGAAAGCCAAATGTACAGTATTTACAAAAAAAAATCCAAACGATTAAGCATGTTTTGAACCATAAACCTGCTGTACTAATAAATAGTGCATGATAAGTTTCTTGTGGCAGAAAAAGAAAGCAGCCTCATTAAACACATTTTATGGAGGACCTTAACTGTGTAGTTTTATTTCATCTGACTACAGCTATACTGTGCTTATCTGATAAGACCATTTGCCTGTAACTTTGGCCTCAGCAGGGAAAGGGCACATGTTGTTGGATGCAGGAGTGGGGCAAGGAGGTGGGCTGGATCTCGCACTGCAGTGTGGATGTGTAGCTGTTATTCTTCACTCCTTACACACATCAGATATGAGGTGGAGAACAGGACAGTGGCCTGGAATGTGTTAAAAACACTATGTTTTGGTCTTGTGATGCAGCTGAATTAGTTATTTCTAAATCTATACTGATAAGATAATACTATACTGATGCAGTTGTGACAAATATTATTCCAGGATTTTTAAACCTGATTGAGAGATTGATTACTGATTGAGAGTGATTGTCAGACATCATATTCAGTTTTCATGATAAAATAAATAAATTAATATGACCTGGATGTTTCTGGCATGTGATCATGCTCCGCTCACAACATGGCACCCAAGCAGTCCAAGAGGTACTGGATTAAAGAATGAAGAGCTGGCTCTCATTTCCCTATTGTTCACCAACAGTTTGAAAATACAATAAAATGATCACAAAGTTTGTAATTAGTGTTCATTTTGGTTTAGTGACTTGGGAAGTGTTTAAAATCTGAGGGTGGGTCACTAATATGCATGCTATGAGATGTAGTAGCACTAACTGTCCAGTGCAAGAACACATCTGTATAGAAATTCACAGGCATGTGTATCAGGAAAGAACTAAAATGATCAGTTTGGTGAAAAACATTCTGACAATTGACCTGTAGCTTTCTCAGAGATTATATTGATCATTAAATGACAGAGGAGCACCTCTAAACTAGCAAATTACCCCAGGACCCCAGGATGTAAATGTGATTCATTCAGGATACATCTGTTTACTCTGATAGTATGCTGTAGCATTACAATTTTATTCACTGGAACTAAGAGGCCTAAACCTGTTCCAGCATGGAATATGGGACATCATCCCTAAGACATCATATTCAAGTGTATTTTCAACTTTGTGGCTATAGTTTCTGGAAGGCACACATGTGAGTGTGATGATCAGGTTCAAATACTATTGGACATTATAGTGTATATTATTGAATTAGCACTCCACTCCAGATTATTAAGCTGTTCTCTTTGGTCAAGTAACGTGTGTGTGTGTGTGTTTGTGTGTGTTGCAATGCCAGTTTGATGTCACATTTTCAACATCTGTTTCCAAGATGGAACTTAATTTTAGAAACTAACATCTGTGCTCTGAAATCTCATGTCTTCCACATATCTTTGATTGGGCTACCAGGAACAATTCATGGGAGAAAAGTTTTATTAATCGTCATTAAATGGCTGATTTATTTTCCTCAGATTGTGCTTCAACATAAGTAGATTGAAATTTGGTCCTTTTAAATATGGATTTCCAGACCCTTCTGTGTCTTAGTCTCTTCTGTTTTCTTTTAAATGTTTCACAAATTTGAAGTAAAGCTCTGAAAATTCACAAGCCTTCATTTCCATCAACTTCTGTTATGTGAATTGTCACAAAAAACGGATGTCACAGAGTGGCAGGAAAGCTCACGTACCAAGTTATATATTTTTTCCAAAAACCTGTTTCCATATTTCCAAGTTTTTATGGTGATTTGTCCATGTTTTTGAATCTATAATGTACATTCAAGTTTTGTTTTTGTTTTTTTTGCATTTACAAATTTCTCATGTAGCCATATGTATAGAAACCACACAGTTCATTCTAGATACTTCTGAAGTGGTGAATGTGTTTTAAAGAGTGGATGTGTTGGGCAGGGCATGCCACTGCTCTAACTCTGGCAGTAACCACTGCTGACCTGGAAAACCACGACTCTATTCCCTCCCTCTTTTGGTCAGCTGGCTTGTAATTTGCCTTGCTGCCTAAACTTAGTGTTAGTAGCTCGAGCACTGTTTCAGTTAAACCTCAGGTTCGTTTTGTGCTGTTTTCCTGGACGGTAGCTTTCACCAGTTCAGTTGTTTCGGTTTACTTTTCATAAAGGTATGCTGGACACAATATATCATTTGCTGATTATCAGCACTATTGGTTATTGCACAGGTGGAATTGTAGAAGGCAATTGTAATGTGTAAGTGTTTTATGTGCTGAGATCATTCTGGCATGGCCATGTCAGGGACTCCACTTCAAGGTGTCCAGTCTTATCTAGAAAGGTCCAGTGTGGGTGCAAGTTTTTATTCCAACAATGCCAAATGCCAAAGCATCATAGTATTTTGAAAGCCAGGGTCAACTGATAAAACCTTGATAAAAACTTGATTGGAAGCAAAATCTGCACCCACACCGGGACTTTATGGATAAGATCGGACACCCCTGCTCAAGATTCAGTTTCTGTGTTTGAATGAATTGCAGTATTCACCCCCAAAGCCAACAAAGCAAACCATTTTGGTCCAAAAAAGTCAGATAAAAGTGATTATGATGTGTCTTGCTCTATATTAAAACCCAGTTGGTTAACGGTCAAGGATCACATCAAGAAGTCACCACTAAGTGTAACAGTGTAACAGTGGAATAGTAGTATTGTATTTGGTCTATAATGTAAAGCTCTTAACTCAGGGTTTGAGGCCTTGTCCTACAGTGGACTTGTAATTTCCAACCTCTAAAGTAAAAGCCAAAGAAAACACTCCCTCAACTTGAAATTCCTACTTGTCAACTTTGGTTAGTCTTCTAAACTTTAAGATCCTTTCCCTCTTACAGAGTGCGATCAAATCAGCCACACTTCTTACCTTTTAAGCGAGTAATTTGTACACAAGTATTTGATTCTGATTAATCAACATATTCACTTGTTAAATCTAAAACATAGTATGCTATTTGAGAAGAAGCATATCCATCACTCATCACAGCCTTATGTCGAGGTGCTGAGGTGGAAAATTAAGTCATTCCAACCTTAGATGCCAAGTCCGATGCAGTTTTTGTGTGTGTGTGTGTTTCGCTCACAGTTATTCCTCTGTTTTTTTCTGGTCTTGTTCATTATTACCCTGTATTCTAAATTTACATAATATTTCTACCTGTTTAAGCATTTCCTAAAATGAAAACCTTTAACTGAATTCTATTGTAAAGTGTAATCTTTATTAACTCTCCATTTACATTTAATGTCACTCCAATGGTTTATGGTCCTGTTACTTTGCAGAAGTGTGCACTGCTCACTTTCCCTGTATGAGGCCTTGTTCACAAGACTAATAGGAAGTGATGAGGAAGCAGCAGTAATAGCATAGGCTTCCTGTCTAGTCTGTGCTTGGGGAAAATGCACACGTGTGTCTGTGTGTCCATACAAATTAACAGTTATCTAACCTGCCTGAGGGCAGATATTATTCATTCCACACTGTCACAACACCTCTTTTTGTTTGTCTAGCAGACGCAAACACAGTGCTCTACCCAGCTTTTGAAAGGTCAGTGGAATTTCAGCCAGGTAGAGACAAGGTAGTGGTCGAGTGAGGGAGCGATGAGAGAGAAGCCGTACCAAAAAAAAGTCATTATTTCTACAGCAGTAGTGAAAATGGGCATATTGATGGGCAATTGATCTATTTGTCTTAATAAATAACTTCTTACAAATGTGTGTAGCTGTGGTTTTCAGACTCTGTAGATGTTGCTTTCGGCTGCTCCCTGTTCGGGGTCGCCACAGCGGACCAACTGGTCCACACAACAACTTGGCAAATGTTTTACGCCCGATGCCCTTCTTGACGCAACCCTCCCATTTTTCCGGGCTTGGGACCGGCACTGCATCCAGTGGCTGGGGTTGAGGTATTGGCTGGGAATCGAACCCAGGCCTTCTGCATGATAGGAGAGAAACCTACCACTGAGCCACTGGTTTTCAAACTCTGTAAGGCTGTTTTTTTTTGTTTTATTTCTTTTGTTTTCATAGATTTCTGTAGGTTTATTCGGTTTTCCTGAATGCAGCACATGTATCCCAGATGTTCCTTCAAACAAATTTAACGTTTTGTTTCGTGCCAAACAGTTTAACTACATTCTTTAATTATTGTACTAATGACTCCTTCATTGCAGGTATTTCTGTTTAGTCAAACTTTGAGTAAATTAATATTTGTATTGAACCGATCAACTAAACTAGAGTTTACTAGCTCAATAAAATGCACTTTTTGTGCAGAGCCACTTTCCACACCATTTATTAGAGTGATGAGGATTGTAAAGGCTTCATTAAGCTTTTCATTTGTTTTTAAGAGCTGCTTCACCTCACATTTTAAACAAATACAGAGCAAAAACATTAAAAGACATGAAAGACAACAGAATTTATAAAATTGAAATCTTGTTATGGAACTTTTATATAAATACGATGGGTTGTCTTACTGTGGGTGACCTCCCATCACCAGTGGTCATAGCAAGATGACAGATGGCTGGTAACCCGGATGGTTTTTGAGCACTGGGGGCTGGACAAAGGGCTACTGTAGTGGTGTTTAATATCCATTTGAAAGGTGCAGTTATGTACTGCCTACCACCTTTTGTTTTAATTTTGTTAGTCAAGTGTTTTAGAGACCAATCTGTTTCTAAAGGTTACAACTATGTGATGAGCAAACCCCTGTGAATTAAGGTAGGAGTAGTGCTGATGGCTTTATTGGCCCAAAAAAACAACATACAATAGCAAGTCATAGCACCTGTTGCATGCAGAGACATGTTATAATCCAGTATATATTGTAAATCTTGTGACCTAAATCTCTCTAATTAGCCATAACAGTAATGTTGATGGCAGCTTGGTCAGCAGAGTTGACTGTTATCCCTAATCTTCACCGCCATATGTTGTGTCTGAGCTTCGCACAAAGACACTCGGTTAAACTGAATTTGCATGGAATGTCATGAATGCGTGCGTCCAGCCGGCCGTGTGCTGTGCTAACCCTTGGAGGAATTTGTGAGGCCACTGCGGCTCACTGGGGAGGGGGCCGATGCTGTGGAAATGAGAATAGCCATAACATGGAGCGTTTGTGTGTTGAGAGAGAGAAAACATTTAACGAAATTAAAAGAATGTGTGCTCAGAGTAGGAGTTTTGCCAAAAACAACAGAAGCGAGTGTGTTTATGGATGCTCAGAGAGAGAGGGAAGGAAGTACTGAAAGCTAGGAAGAGAAGAGGAGACTATACTTTATCTCACTAATGACACCATGCAATGGGTTATTAATTCACTGCTCCTTGTGTGAAGGTCTTCCCTGCTCGCACAGGCATTTTTATGTGCAAAGCAACTGGCAGGAGTTTCAGTCAGACAGCTTGGAAGCCAAGCTTTAATCCAAGTCCCAGTTTTCCATCAGCATTTCATCTTTTGTTATTAATGAGAAGATGATTTGCAAGAACACTGCAGATGATGTTTATTTGTTAGGTCGAACTGTCCAAGGAATCTGATCTGTGTTTGCTTTGCATACTTGTAATTAAATCGTGAGTTTTGTTCTTTGGGGGTGTTGAAGTGAAAAAAAGAAAAACAAATTGCGGTGTTTGATCCTTGTTCTGGCACAAGAGTTGAAAGAAGAGCACTGTTTTGTGCCCCACAGCTGTGTGTTTCTGCATTACAAAGTAATGCAATCTATAATGTAATCTATCAGGTTATGTTGTTTTGAAATATTTTCATTAAATGGGACAGGTTGTCCAGATGATGCATGTCAGGTATCAGATGTCAGGTGAAAAAAGTGAAAGAGACCAGACAGCCGCAGACCAGACATTAAAGTGACAGCTTTTCATAGGCCTTTCCCTTTTATAGGCCAGTATATATTTACCTGTTGTTGTTGTTGTCGTTGTTGTTGTTTAGTGGTCTCATTTTAATTGGTTTTGTAATATCTTTCAAAATAATTACAACTGTGCTTCATCCTGCATTCTTAGTGTTTTACTGTATTTGCACAAATGCTTTTCTGAGTTATGTCCCATGAACATAAATTGTGCTGGTTATTGCAGACCCTGATTATTGCTTTTCCCTTCGTCAATGTGGCAGTGAGAAATCCTTCACAGTTAAAAAACGCTGTTGCTTAACTATTGTCTGTTGTTAAAATGAGTACCTCAACTTGTCCAGCCGTGACACGTGTTCATGTTTAAAAAGTTTATATAAACGTAACAATAAATATTATAGCTTGACCTGTATAAGTGCTGCACTGCTCAGTCTCTAGTGCATTGTTTTCATGTTGGTTCATGCTGGTTCGATGGAGCAGTCTGGCTTCAGCCCCCTCCCACATCTCTCCACGACCGAGGGCATTGCATTACGGGACAGTGGAGAACACTAGCTCCTTTCATGCAGCACTTCATTACAACAGTGTGTTGCTTTCCCTGTCTGCAACTTATCCAGATGAAGAGGAGGGCATTGGGAAGTTGTGTGTGTGTGTGTGCCTGAATTTCAATTCTTTGTGGATGATTTCTTAAAAACACACTGATAGCAAGGAATCCCTACTGGTCAAAGTGTAAATATGAGGCTTATAGAGTGATATGGTTGGTTTAATCACTTGGCCAACATGGGTAATCATAGTATGGGTTGATTGTGCAGCACAGGGAAAGGAGAAACTTATTTAAGGGGATGAAGTCAGAAACAAAATCAGTGCAGCTGAATGGATAAAAGACTCCTTATTGGCATGAACATAGAGGTCAGCTGAACAGCTTGGAGTTAGTTAATATACTCCTTTGGAGCTTAAATTTCTTTATTTGTTTGTTTTAATTATACAGGAATACTCACACAGGACGACAGCCATCTTTTTAAAGGGGAATATATGTACATCATCACACACCAGATCATAATAATGTTGTCTACACTACTTTACACTTGCTAGTACTGAGAGGATTTGGTGCTGCATTCTACTTTTCCACTAATTTCTAACGTTTCTGTGTTTCCAAGAATGTCTAAAATGGTTTTATTATTCAGTGAGCCATATGATTAACTAAGAAAATTAATCAGTCAAAATCGACTTATTCTGATCAGTGAACGGATTCTGTACGCTAGAGCTATATCTTTTCATGCAAACCACAGAGAACAAACGGTCTCACAATGATCTATTCTCACAACAGGTTGATCTTTGTTCACAGAATTTAAGATGTCCCATATAATTCTGGTAATGGAAAATTGACAGCAGTTCAACCCAGTAACATGTCACCAGAGTTTTGGCACAAGCATATTGTATTAACAGATATTTTTTCACCTGTTAAATTAGTGCTTGGTTGTATTTTTTACAGTGCAAATGTTTGTGTGTGATATGCTAAGGTGGCTTTGGAATGTGAGGGAAAATTATTGTACTTCTGTTCTCTGATACTGTCTACACTGTAAGCACTCCGAGTTGAGTTTGTGGATAGCAGAATTTCAGCAAGCCGCTGCATTTCAATTAAGCTTCATGTTAAAGACCCATCTCAGTAGGCCACAACATGTAGGCTGAGCTCCTCTCACCGTTGTACGCTCATTTCTGTGCCGGTGTATTTGAGTTGCCTGGGAAACGGGCTGATTTGTTTGTTTTTTACATTCCTTGCATGCAGAATGAGCTTCATTTGTGTGCAGAATTGTCAGAAGCGCTTATTGTTGCCGTGACAGCGTGAGAACACGGAAGAAATTTCACACATCACTGCGGGGTTTAACCACCGCTTTCAACTTTTGTTACCTTTTTTTGGTCAGAAAAGACCTGTGATTCAGCGTCACTGTTTTAAAATAGAGCTAATAAAATGTGTATAATAACTTCTGCATTAGGATTGTGTCCTCTGCATGAATGGGCGATTGAGTGTCAGTGTGGCTCCTACAAAAATGTACAAGGCTTTGAGCAGAGGTTAGCTTATCAGATTTGGCTACAAAGCATAATCTTGAAATGTTCAGCTGCTCAGCAGTGTGCTGTGCATCACACTGAAAAATGAATACGTATTCTGCAGCATGCTCCTTCACCCCTGTCCTCATTGATTGGCAGCTGTACACTACACATTAGGGGATTAACTAATGGGTGAAATGTAGTGTTCAAGGTTTGTTTGTCTTTTTCAAGATTATAGAACTAAAAAAAAACTGTTTAAATAACTGTGGATTTTTGGACTTCCATAAAGAACTCTTTTTATTGGTTATTTGTATTGTTGTTGGTTAATTATGAACCACAAAAAAATTTATACATAATTAGATATTTTCATTACATTTTGGCTCTACTACTCTGTGGTACTACTCTGTCATGGCTTTTCCATAAGATTAGGCTTAAGCAGCAGCCTTAGTTTGGTTTCTAATTCTAGCTTGGCATGACGTCTCTAGCTCCAGATGCCCCCTGCACACTCTCACACACTTTCTAGGCCAGCTGAGCTTCTGCCATACGACACAATTACTGGAACAAATTAGACACAGCACTTGGAAATAAATTGAGGACTGCTGCTGGAAAATCCCTCAGCTTGTTCTTGATTGCGCCCCATGAGTTGGATCATAACTTTGGGCAACTCTTACTTTGGTATTGTTTAAGTGTCAAAGCAAGACAGATCAGCTCTTTGAGCAGGGCCCAGTACTGGGGGCAGTTTGGGGGATGGAACTGGAGACTCGAGTCTGAACCTGCCAAAAAGGTTCATTTAATATTTATATTGAGAGTATGGAGTAGTTATCTTGGATGCTTCATGGATGAAGTTAAAACAGTAGATTTTAGAGGTGACGAAGGTTCAGCACATCATGTCTCAGTATTAGAAACACTCCCTCCCATCTGCCACACATTTGAATACATTTGACTCAGAGTTCCTTTCTCTTTTTCCCTTTCAGAGAACTATTTTCACTTCGACGCCTATGTTTGTTTGTGTGTGTGTGTGTGTGTGTGTGTGTGTGTGTATGCTGTATGTGTGTTAGAGGCTGGAATGAGTGAGCATTATGTCTCAGTAAGACCTAGTTCAAGTACATTTCATCTCTTCTCCATGATTTCTGATAACTACTTTTGTTTTTTTCTGGTGAACTCTTTTACTACATGTGTTCTCTGTGGGATCCTCTTGCTTCAGGCATCATGCTGGTATTATGTTTTCACTAGTGTAGATGCCAGTAAAGATTTTACAACAAAACTGTAAAATAATGCCAAATACCAATTTTTTTTGGCTTCATGAGAATGAAAATGGAGTTTTGATGTAAAGCATTTACAAAGAAAGAAAAATATTTGCTATTTGGAAAAGAGATTAAGCCAAGCAAGGAATAAAACAGGACAGGGCATGCTGTTTGAGGAAGATAATGTGGTAGTGTGATGCACCCTGATGTGAAGGAGTTACTGTTACCATTCTGAAATGTATAATTTTCAAACAATATTGTGTCCCAAAGCATTTTATTCCTTTTATACTTTTATACATCTTGCTAACAATTGGATTTGTAAAAATCATTTATAATGTTTAATGTTGTGGAATGTCTATAAGACAAGTTCCTGTTTTTACAAGTTATAGCAACTCGATGCAATCATTACCTCACCATCTTCTTTTTTTTTTGCTGGAAAATGTACTGAGCTTTGTAAAGCACTGACACCCAAGACTGTTTCCTAAAAGTTTAAATAAGCACCTTAGGGAAAGCTTTGGCATTTAAATGAGTATAGGTTTTTCTTTCAACGTTTTTATTTTTTATTTTTTTTATTTGTACATTATTAGTCTTAATTCCCTGTGCACAAGTTTATATATGATATGATAATGATATAAATGGTCATTTGAATTGCAGTCAGCAGTGTACAATACATTAAAACTAATCAACACCTTCTGACCACTCAGATTTAAGAATTAAATAGCACTGCAGTATAATAAGAGGTTGGTATGCCACTTCCTGCTCTCATAACACTTACTAATTAGGAGCAGTGAAATTCATCACTTGAGGCTGAATGCTTAGACTATTGCATCACTTTCTTTTGTAGCATCATTATTTATACTAGTACAACATGAATATTCATAAGTAGTACAGTATTTTCTGACAAAAATTATGTTCATTAAAAGAACAAGGATGTCATTAAAGTGGTATACTTTAAGGACAAATTCCATTAAATGTTTACTATGATCTGAAGTTTTGTATGTGGTTGCCCAAATTTATTTGTAGCTGAAATCTATTTTGAAATGTCATTTGTATTAGAGAAACCATGGGGTCCTAATAGCTTTAATTTAATTATTAGAAAACCCTGCTTCACCTTGATTAACAAGGTCTGTTAGATTGCATTGCATGTAGTAAATAGGAATCTGTGGATCAGACTTGTTAGTGTGTTTTGTACAGTATGGTCATAATCAGACAGCCTTGCTCAGATAAACCAGACGAACGGGACAGAATAAGAATAAGGTATTACTCATAACCTGTTGCGCTGTAGTAGGTCAGAGGCAAGGTATGTAGAGGGTGAAGGACGCTGGTAATAGCTCAGCTCAGGTCAGGTGACGTGGAACATATGACCTCTTGGATATTTCACTCACCTTATCAGAAAAAGCTAAAACATATCCTTCCATTTAGTTAGAAGGAATGCCTGTTCAGTAATTCAGTATGTTAAAATAGTTTTAAGAATTGTTTTAAGCTGGATTTGCATTTTTGAGTCACCTGTAGTACACATGCTCTTAAGAAGCCCTATTTGTAAATCTTTAACTGTTTACCATTCACTGCATTAACCTGCTCAGGTGTCCTTCATGGTGGTTTGGTACTGGCTAGTTCTAAGCTAAGTGAGATTTTAGGTTCAAATCCAAGGATTGGAAATACTTAACTCTCAACTTCTTAGCTGTACTTGACTCATGTGCTCTTTCAGCTGTAAGACATATCTTTGGGTGTTGTCTACTTTTAAGCTGATAGACAACCACCAGGGAGCTGACATGGCCAGGTTAAGGAAGTGAATGTTAAGTCCTGTTTGTGAATCATTAACTTTTTAGGTGTCCAAATCAAAGACTTCAGATCCCAAAACTGGATTAAAGCACACAGAATTGACACATTAAGCTCCCCTAAACGTTAATAAATAAAAGATTTCTAGTCAGGAATATTGGACTAGAATACTGCTGGTCATAGGGAAGAATTAGCAAATTTTCCATTTCAATTTTTCATTTTTTCAATTTTAAGGTGCTAAGGGTGTGGCCAGGTATGTTTACACAGAGAGAGGCACTGGCTGTTCAACCAGGTTTTAAGTGTGTGAGAAAAGAAAATGGCACACCAGCTGGAGTGTTGAGACATGCCTCAACACGGCTTTCCCCTCTAACAGTGTGGAATACTGCCATTGGCTCTCTTACTCAAGCCCAGGTCACATTTCATTCCACACACATCGCTGTCTAGCTAAACTTACACACACAGGCCCAACACACACTTCCCTTTCAAACCCATCCCTGTGCCAGGTTGGAGCTTGTCTCTACTATTCTCTCAGCTGTGCTCGTGTTTCACTAACAGCTTACCTCCTGCATTCCACACATCAGCCAGTTTGTTAGAAGTTTGAAGCGATCTCTGTCCATATGATACCTATATATAAATGAATGTTTAAATTTCAATGCTTTGTTGCATGTAAAGAAATTAGTGTTTGTTTTATAAATTCAGCAAGATACACTGGTGACAGTGTTCTAAATTGAGACACGAGTAATGAAAATCTCAGTCAAAGTGCATTTTATATATTTTATGATGAGTTATTCAGTAACTCTGTTAGGTAAACTATAGGGGTGTGACGATGGGAATTATGGAAATGTGACATTCTTATAGTGGAAATCCGCTTTCAAATACATATACATCTAATGCTCTTGCACTGTTTGAACACGAGGTACCAATCTGCACAGCCTGTAGAGTTACAATGTATAGAGAGAGCAACATGGTCACATGATTGCATGCTTTCATGAAGCGCTAGCTACATTAGCTCTAAATAGCCTGATAGCTCCAGGTGCAAGTGATCATCACACAGCAAATCTTATGCAACTATGTAGCTTTCGAATGTTACAAGATATATAATATGAAAAGAAAGAACAACCAACAGCTGTACTGAAGCAGCCTATTAACCGTGTTGGTCCCCTGGGCAGCTAAAAATAAAAAACTTGCCCAGACAATAATAATCTGGTAGTCTCTTGATACTGATTTCTTCGGTTCAAAGTTTAGCTGCATGTAGTGTGCAAGTGCTCTGATCATTTCGGATTCCGTTTTCCTTTGTGTAGCTATGTTTCCCGGTGGTGTGAAGCCAAGGAACTAGTGGAACAGCCAATGAGATCATGATGACTTAGAGAAAATGAGGACATCCTCCTGGAAATCACCATTCCCTTGTTTTCACAGCAGCAGTATTACGAAACAAAGACTCCTTATTGGAGAGCTGTATCTTTTGAGTAATAAGCAGTTTAGTGTTTAGACACTTCTGCCAGCTTCATCACCAGCAAAACCCTAAAACTCATAATATAGGATTTGCCAAGTGATCAGACTTAGAAAAGGTATACATGTTGTGTTTGTATGAAAAGAAAGTAATAGGAAGGAGTGAAATAAACAACTTAATCTTAATTGCCTGTAGAAGTGACCCTATAAATAAAATCGTGTCAAGAAAATGTCGATGTCTGCATGTTAAAAAGGTTAGAACGGACAAGCCTCTTCTGATTCTTCTTAGTAACACACTCCTAAGGCTATCTACTTAGGCTTTTTCAGAAGTTTTTAAAATTGTGGTGTGGTCAGCATGGATATTTATTAATTTGCTGAAGTTGCTGCAAAGCTTAGATAAGCTATACTAATTTATTTAACAAGCACAAAATCACACAAGCATGTCTTCATGAGCTTTACAGGTCCTTATCATGCTTAGACCATAAAGATTTATGAGAAAAATGGAAGGGGTGCCACTCTGTGTAGGTGGAACGTGTGGTAGATGACAAATGCAGGGACCAGATAGAGGGCATTTGTAGATTTAACCAGCATTATAATTACACATTAAAGGAGGAGACATGGCCAAAGAGGAACCACAATGTCAGAGGAAGAGATTAAAAGAATCATGAGTAACAAATCAATCATTTGCACAAAACCATGTCTCTAAGGGTAAACACTCCTGTAGTCCACATCATGCTGTATGACCATGAGACCCAGTTTTTCCATGATCTAGACAACCGTAATCATAGACAATACGTTTTTTTTTTTGCATTTTTTGTTTCATTTGCAAATATGATCTACAGTTTGTTCACATTTCTTACACAAGAAATTTGAAGATGCGCATGTTTAAGCATTTAAAATCCCAGCCGTACCTTCATCACTGTACATTTTTACTGTAGTTGCTGAATAATTTGTGGCTGTTACAGAATAATATATTTTAAGATGAATATGTAAATAATATAGTGATGATACTCTAAGAGGTTAAAGGGTTAAAAGAAAACCAAACCCTGCCCATGCACTGGTCTTAAAAATACACTCAACATTGCAAACAGATGTCTTGCTGTGTAATTTTCTCAAAAAGTCGTCGACTGGTATCCAAAACCCAAACTGCAGTGTGTTCTCTCTACATAGCAATTAGTCCTTCATTTTGTAAAAGCAAAGCGCAGGGCATTTCAGAAGAAGTGTTCTGCAAAAAGGTTTTTCCCTTTTGTTGAAAATGGAGCCGTTTTATACCAAAGCTCTCCACATTGACTTTTTTCCCAGAGTTTCTGCTCAGGGCAATTCATAAAACATTTTCATATTTCTCACTGACCGCCAATAACCTCACACATTTATACACTTTGTGCCACAGACCCTGTCACATTTCAAAATCACTTACTCAAATAGACAGACATATGTGACGACAAGTGTTGAGCTCTACTTGTTTGTTTTTGTTTTAATACCTAGTCTCGTGCCAATAGTTCTACATTTGTACCACATTCATACCTACATACCTAAGTATACTGTCACAAAAGTCAGATATCTTTACAGAATCTTAAATCTTGCTTGGCTCTAAAATTGCCCACTTGTGAAGGTCTTCTAATGACACACACTTATTCACAATGTTTTTCCTTCTGTCTCTCCCTCTTGCTCTCTCTGACTACAGACTAAAGCAGATGGACAGACCCTTCTTAATGACGTGTATCGCAGGATAAATCTCATCGAGAGCGATTACTTTGGTCTGGAGTTCCAGAATGTGCAGATGAACTGGGTAGGTGGCAGCGTGCTGAACAATGCCCCAGTGTGCATGCTGACAGAACAAGTCTCCAAAACCTCCAGCTCCAGTTTTATAACGTCATATGTACTGATTTTGGGTTTCGGGGGTTTGGTGGTCTCTGTCAATTATAGCTGTAAAGTTGTCTGGCTCTGAATACAGCAACTTGATGTATTTCAAAATAAATCTAAAATAGACGGCACCAGGAGACTACAGGAGCTGGCAGTACAGGGAGAAGCAAACACATGTGGAGGAGTTGCTAGAAGAAAATGAAAGAGGCAGAAAAAAATCCAGGTGGATTATGAGACCTACTGTGTGTTTATTTTTTTTCTTTCCGTGTGTTTCCACATACCTGCATAGGCCTGATTCTGAACAGATTGTCACCTGTGAACGCTAATTATTCCACCTAGTAAAAATTGTTCTACCATTTAGCTAGGTCTAGCCCTGGGTGAAATATTTAGTGTAGCAAGTGGTGAGATTCAGAAGATTAGTACATGGGTTCGAAACCAGACACAGCTAACCACCAACCAGCCAGCATTCCCCTGAAGGCTGATTAATGAAGGTAGTGGCTGGTTCTCTATGAGAACGTAAAAGCATAGGGTTGGGCTCGTCCATAAACGGCTGCTTTGCATTGTGACAAATTTGCATTAAAATAGAAAGATAAAACCAGACCTTGAGATATTGAAAAATCCTAGCACTATTGTCACCATGTCATTGTTGCTGAGAAATTGGTTGGTCAGCAATCTTGTCAGTACTGGTCCCTTTCCAAAGACTGAGTAACAGACAGGCTACAGTAATTCAGTTTTATAGCCGTAAATTTTAAGTTTATGGACGGTGTACCTAAAAGGGCAACTGTGTATCATCAATGTACTACAACCACTGCGTATTTATTACAACATAAATACGTTTATGAAGAATGGCTTTCTGGACAAGAGTAGATCTCTGGAGGAAAGGTGTGGCAGTGAGCAGTGCATTCCTGTTACAATCAGTCACAGATGTGTGTGATAAAGGAGGAATCTCCTGTAGAGCAACTGCGTGTCTCATAGACAGTAGTTGCAAAAACACGTGCCATTTAAAAATGCTTTTATTAATATAATATGAAGGTATTATTTCTGTAAATGCTGAATGAATATTTCAGATAGATTCAACAAATAGTATTAACACTGACCTTTTCTAACTGTATTCATCTCAGTCTGAAATATTTATTTGACCTTGAAGTGACCAAGTGTCATTTCTCCATCTCAACTTGCGCATGAAAGAACAAACTGTTTCCAGCAAATTCCTGAAGAAATAATGGCTAGGAGTGTGGAACGGCAATGCTGAGTGTACAATCTCTACGAACACTAAAGCTGTTGGTCTGCTTTTGTTGTAGGTTTGGCTGGAGCCCACCAAGTTCATAGTGAAACAAGTGCGACGTAAGTGCACACTTAGATTTGGGGGTCATTTGTAGTGCAATTGGAAGACATTTATGAGCGTTTTTGTGATTGCGTGTTGTATTTCAGGACCAATGAACACACTCTTTCGGTTGTCAGTGAAGTTCTTCCCACCCGATCCTGGCCAGCTTCAGGAGGAGTTCACCAGGTATGTGACAAGCTAGAAGACTTTTGCTGCTGTAGATATTTATACCTATCCAGAGATGTGCTAGAATATCAAGGTTCAATCAAGTAAAATATAATTTCATTATTAAAGTAATAATATTACAATGATTTATAATATATTATATATGTATACACACATGCACACACATTTATTAAAGTTTTTTATTTCCTGGGCTGGTTGTAAAGGCAAGTAAACGCTTTTGTATCCACATACCATCAGGTTTATCAGAACATATCTTAATGCTTGGTGCGTGCATGCATGTTTCTGTATTTCCTGGTGCAGGTACCTGTTCTCCCTGCAGATGAAGCGAGATCTGATAGAAGGCCGACTGAACTGCACCGAAAACACAACAGCTCTGCTGGCCTCTCACCTTGTCCAGTGTAAGTTTATGTCCACTATGCACAATGGCCAGTGATGTTATTTAATTTACAGCCTATTATTTCATAAAACCATGCCCACTTACTTTGCATGTATGTATTTATTTATTCATTCATTCATTCATTCGTTTGCTCGTTCATTCATTTACTTTATTTCTTGCTGCAAATGGCACTTTATTAATTTTGTCTATTTCTATAGAGCCTAACAATTGTTTATTTGGTTTACTTATGGTTTGTCAGCCATTTGATTCAGTTTCCCATTGTATGTAATTAAACAAACCAAAAAGAAAAATCCACAACACTTCCAGAGCAGTGTGTCAGGTTGGGTTTAAAGAACATTTCATTCAGTGGTCAGAAATATGGTGGCTTTTATCCAGTCACTTCAGTGATTTGCCAGTAGATTTATAAGTAAAGAAGAGAAATCTCTGGAATATTCTGTTATAGAAAAATATACTGAGCAAAGCATGTTAGTTCCTGTTATCTTTTATGTTATAGCAGCTCTAAACAACCTCTCTGTTTTTTTCTCTTAAAGTTTTCAGCCATTCCAGGGAAAACAAATGATCTCAGTTATCAAAAATGTCCAGTTCAGTGTAGCACTCTCTCTGTTTGAGATATCATCATATCCATGTTGCCCATCAAGGAACGAACTTCTCCTCATGGTTGAATCATTATGTGGAGTTTAACTGATAACCCAGCTTGGGAATGTTTTTATGTTTATATTTTATAAACAAGACACTAAGTATGAGTGTCTGATCACTGAAAACTATACAAGTCCTAATAAACAAGTAAATTTGGTGTAAGATTTTCTGATAAAGCAAATTTTCCTTCCAGCACATGTTTGTGCCAGTCACCCAGCATAGAAGATGTGGACAAAATGTTACAAAAATGTACGAAACTCTACCACTCCGCAAACTCTGTCTTATTATTTATATACTAAGGACCCAAAATGAATGCCTTTTTTAAGCATCCAAGTCCTTCATGTATTTTTCTTTTGTGTGACTTTTTGCAGGACTACTAGCTGAAGGAAATGGTTTGACAAATGTAAAAAAAATGTATCTTTCTTTGCAGTTGAGGGACATATGATTGCTTTATTTAGGATAAACTGGTATTTTTAATGTGTCACTCTTAAGATGACAAAACAAGGTTCTGGCAGAACAGTGTCTTTCTATTTCTTTCTTCCTTTTTTTCCTCCTCAGTCTTTGTTGTTTTTTTTCTCTCTCATAGCTGAGATTGGAGACCATGATGATGTTTCAGACAGGGAATATCTGAAGCACACTAAACTGCTGCCACATCAGGAGCACTTGCAGGAGAAGATCATCGAGTTCCATCGTAGACATGTGTAAGACCATTACCATCCTTATTCTCACTGCACATAGTGGTGGCAGAAAAAGTACATAACATCATGCAAATAATACTAGCCCTGTGTATTTTGCCTTTACGGAACACAGTGTGCTGTTTCAGGTTTTGTATTTCTTAGTACAAATCACACTCAGTCCCCACCATGTGGATTTGCATACATTTTGGAAACCTTTTTTTCCCTTCAGGATAGTTTTATTTGTTCATACACAAGGGGTGTTTGTTTATGTTATAGATCCTCAGTAACATTTAGTTTTCCCTTTGCATAAATGGGGAAAGTGGCTTCCTGAATTTTTCTTTCAGTGTGTTTCTGTTAAATAGTGTTACATGAGACAGCCATAGTTTATGTCGATGCACTGTAAATGGCAAATGCCACAAACATATCTCAAACTAGACTCATCCTACCAAACCACCTGCACTTGTTTTATTTAACTACTGGAACCAGGGCAAAATGAACTAAAAGTAACTGGTATCATTACAGTAGGTTAGGCGTGTGTTCAAAGACTACAAATACAGATATGAGCAGAGATGCACTTTTTAAAAGCTTACCGGAAAGCTTCAGATTAGTTGAGTGCATGGAGCCTGATTGAGACTACTGGCACGAGTATGAAGCTCGAGGGCTCTTTTGAGAAAGACTAGATCTCCAGAATAATAAATAAATAAATAAAACCCTCACAAAAATACAAATAGAAACATTTTCTTCTTTTTTTTTTAATATTTGCATGGAAAATAAGAACATCTAATTTGCAATATCTGAAGTATGTGAATAATATATACAGAAATTGGCAATCTTGCTCATGAGGCAAAGTCCAAGGTAGTTAACGATAGTTATAGGAGATGCACTATTCAAAAGAAAACCATATTACTACCATATAAAGTTATTTAAGTTTAACTTTTTAACTTTTTTGTTTGTTTCTCCATGTTTTTTGTCATTCTTAAATGAACATTCTCCATCATTATTAAAGAAAATCTTTACAAAACATCATGCAGACATTATAAAGGAAAGCAAATTAAAAGGCCCCAGCTTAACTCGCAGCAACAGAAATGTAACAAGCTTTCTGAAAAAAACCCCAAAAATACGATAAACTATTATTAGATCGCTATTGTTAACTATAAACAGTGTTTTCCTGATTTAGGAAGGAAGTTTTTGTTTTGTCAATAAATAGAAGACATAAGGAGTTGAAACAAACAACACGTTTTGCAAATTGCTTCATAGTGGACTCTTTTTGTTGATCTTCTTAATCATTTTTTAACTTTCTAGAAAAGAACAGAGTACAGGACCATAGACTAGAGTGCTTATCCCTGATCTATAAAGTTATATATACAACAGGTGCTACAGACAGTATTGTAAAAGACATAAATGATATTAGTTTTGGTGTTTTGTACTGTGACTGTCTAGTAAAATTTATTTTGTGGGAGTACATCACACATGCTGCCTTGCCAGGGCCTGTCGGAAATGTAATAATTATTAGTTCAGAACCACCACAATTTTGTAATTGCTAGTCTGAATCTCAGTTTAAAAACAAAAATAATGACTGCCGCCAATATGGATTTTGCGCCCACAGAGATTCTAAAAAAAACAGAGTTACAGACTGGTTGTATTACTGTTGCTCAGCTGCAACACAAACACTTAGAGACTAGACACTCTAAGGTTTTCACATGGGAAAACCTGGAGCATATACTCTATGACCCAACGTTGTTAACTAGGTAAGAGCATTACTCAGCTAATGACCGTGCACTGTTATTCATTTTCTTGCACTAATGCAAAACATCATCTCTATGCTTGACTTCCTTGTGACTAGCACACCTAAGGTAGAAACCTCTGAGAAGGATATGAAGGCAGCATTATCTCCTCTGTTGCTGTATATAGAGAAAAGGCAGGACAATGGTCATAAACTTCAGTTTCTTGTTTTCGTCTTTAAAGAATAGTGACTAAAGTGAGACCAAAAGTGAGAGCCGGTAATCTGGGAAGAATATTTTGAACATAAAAACATACTAATTTCCTGATTGGTGAAAATTTAGCTCTATAAGGAAACATAACCTCAAAGAATCCCAAAAACATAGACCACTTAGGCCAAAACACATTTTCAAACAATTTTGTGCACTTTTTTTGAGGGTCCACTATTTTGAGATTAAATTAAAAAAACGACACCACACGGACTGCAAATAAAGAACACTTAACGGTTTTCCAGTCTATAGAGGGCTGTTCACTTGAGTGAAGGACGATGGAGGCCCTGATTCCACTCTGCCTGGTGTTTGAAAATGAATCAGAATTGTTTGCACAGCTTGCAAATATGGATTAGATGTGGTTGTAATGTCCGAGAGCTGCTCCATCTGAATTCACCTTTTCTCTGAGTGTGTACCTTCCTTTCTGATCTGAGAACAAAACTGGAGAGGCAAAAAAGTTTAAAATCTGATGATCTCTTTACTGTTTTATCCCTGTGATAGTACAGTTCTTAGGAATTTATGTAGTAGTTGTTTCATGTGGACAAAATATCAAACATGAATAGTGTTGTTTTTAATAAAAAGAAATCGGTGTGTAAAATAATTGCTTTGGATCTTTTGGTAGCTTCTGTGTCTTTGTGCCACTCTGGTTTGTGTACGGTCAGGCACTCTGGCTGCATGAGATGTGGTTAATGTTCAGGTCAGCTCTGTGTTAGATTGTGTATCTAATCCCCTGGTTAAGACCCCTTTATTAGCCATACTGTTGCTAGGAGGAGCCTCCGCAGATTTCACAGCTTAAAGGATGAGCAAAATTAGAATGTGCTGATAATCTGGCATTGGGCCTGAGCCTGGCATACACATGCTTTTTACTGGATAGATCTACAGCTTTATTCCTCCTCTACATATTTGTAATTGCCCACTTACAGCTGTTTGCTCTGATTCTCTTAAAATAAGCCTGAGGTGCTGCTAAAGAGGATAACTAAGGCTTGTTCCAATGTGTAACAAATACATTTATGATATTCTGTAACTGTAACATAACAATCAAATGTAGAATGTTTTATGGCTCACAATATTTCTGCCAAGGACTTTTGTCATGTTATGCCCAAAACAAATACCAAATTGAACTATATCAATATTTATGCAAGGTTTCAAACTGATATGAAATGTTTATAATTTTTTTAAATAAATTTTAATAATTTCGCAAAAATGTGTACAAAGATCGAATATCTTGAATGACGAAGTGAAAAGGGGTCGGCCTGACAGAAGCTCATCGCAAGCAGTTATGAATAAATATTACTAAATTTTGTCTCACGGACCCGAGTATAGATCGGATAATTTGTACAGACAATGGAATGGAATTGTCTTACGATGCTTGTTCTCTTTGTACCTCCAACTATGTTATTTCCTCCTGTCAATGTATATTATACTGAATATTCACACTCCTAACAGTGTTGGGTGTTTGTCATTAAAAGATGACGACAATTATGGATTTAATTTGCACACAATTTTCTGGTATAGTTTCTTTGACTTTCAGTCAATAAGAAAATTTTTTTAAACTGAATTTATTTTTTGACTGGGAGCTCACAGATCAATGTTTGTTTTGTTTTTTTTTGGTTTTTTTAATTAATTTTTTTAATTTTTAAAATCATCAGTAAGCTGTTTTTTTTCTCAAAGTGTCCAATTAAAAATGTCAACTACCATTATTTTGTACCACCAAGATAACAAATGTTTATTGTTCAGCACACGTTTAATTCCTCTCTTTATCCTGGTGCAGGGGTCAGACGCCTGCCGAGTCTGATTTCCAAGTGCTGGAGATTGCCCGTAAGTTGGAGATGTACGGTGTGCGTTTCCATCCTGCAGCTGACCGTGAAGGCACCAAGATCAACCTGTCAGTGGCCCACATGGGCCTGCATGTCTTCCAGGTGAGCATAGCCTGTTTATATTAATCTGAGCTTGGTCAGTGGAATTAGGTCTGTCCTTTTAAAGCTATGATAAACTTTAGCAATTACTTAACCTCTTTCTCAGGGTAACACCAAGATCAACACATTCAACTGGTCCAAGATTCGCAAACTGAGCTTCAAAAGGAAGAGATTTCTTATCAAGCTGCACCCCGAGGTCCATGTGCGTATTGAAGCCCAGGAGAGGCATCACTACTAAATTTGCACCAAATGAAATTAGTCATATAATTTTTTTCACAAATATACACTTACCATCCAGTTTATTAGGAACTCTTCTACACCTGCGACTTTTTTCCCCATTCTGATGTTTGTTGAGAAGCTTTTGACCTGTATATGCATTGCGTTGCCTCCATATGATTGCCTAATTAGATAACTGCATGATTACACTGGTGTTCCTAATAAAGTGTATGGTGAGGGTTCCCTTTCCATGATTTTCTCTCTGTCCATCATTCAGGGTCCTCATCAGGACACGCTGGAGTTCCTGATGGCTAGCCGTGATCAGTGCAAGATCTTCTGGAAGTGCTGTGTGGAGCACCATGCCTTCTTCCGTCTGTTTGATCAACCACAACCCAAAACCAAAGCAATTCTGTTTAGCAGGGGATCCTCCTTCAGATACAGGTACTGGAGTGTGCATGAGACATCTGTTTCTTTGTCCTTTACACATGGCCTCAAACATAATCTACAAACCCCTTTTTAAAAAATCCAAAGAGCCTGTTTTCATTATTTCAAATCTTCCTATCCCCTGTTTGTAATGCCTGTGGAAGTAACAAATTACATATTCATTTGATTACCCTTCTTAATCAAATGAATTCCTCCAAAAAGATTAAATCAAAGTTTCATGTATTTATATTGATTTTTTTTATGCTTATGGTTGTGTACATGCTTGTGTGTGGGAACAGGTTTGATGTAGTATGTGTTTTGTGACAGCGGGAGAACTCAGAAGCAGCTGGTGCAATATGTTAGGGATAGTGGTGTGAAAAGAACACCCTACCAAAGGTGAGACTCTGCTGGCCAAGAAATGTTTTTTTTTTTTAATACAGCAATTCTGAATCAAGAATGAAATATTTTGTTTGTTTTTTATTGTGTAAATTGTCTTTCACAGGAGAAACAGCAGTAAGATCCGGATGTCAACTCGCTCCTTAGCCACTGATTTACCTAAGCAGGTCAGTAACTAGGAGTGCCCACATTATTATCTCGAATTTTGCTTTTTAATTCTACGTATATAAAGTGAATAATTCTTTTTTTTTTTTTTTTTTTTTTTTTTTTTTTTTTTTTTTCCTCCCAATATCCATACCTCCCTTCAGTCAATTTTTTTCTGACTATTTTTCTCTCTTACAGAGCCTGTCCTTCAACGACAGCCTTAAGATATGCAGTTCTTCTCCATCTGCCACTGTTTCCTTCCAGTCTCTGCACTCTTCCATCTCTCCTGTACGAATGGATAACAATAGCAAGCCTCAAATCCAGCAGATCCAGCACATCTCCTCTCTTCAGCAGCCTGTGAGACCACCTAGCCCCGTGAAGGAGGAGCCTGCAAAGATACACCCTCCATCTAACTCAGCCTTCCCAGGTGCCCCTTACAACCCGGCAGCAGGAGACTGCAGCCCCTCGTGCGTGCGTGTAGAGAGTAGCTTCTCCCAAAATGGCAATGATTATGGCAATCACGTGGCTTTGGGCGAGGGTGGGCAGTGTCGGACGCATAACCTCGGCTCAGGTGCCGGAAAGGCTTTCCTTACTCCCTTGGAGGCTTTGGAGACAGAGTATATGCACTCTGGGCCAATCCCTGCATTCCCGCTGCAGTTCAGCGAGGAGTTTATAGATGATGACCCTGCTGAAATGTCATTTTATGCAGGCGGACATGAAGCATATATGTTTGGCTTTAATGAAACTGGCGAGAGGTTCAAATATGGCGAATGTGAAATGAATGGAAACTCAAATGCATTTTCAGAGGCTGCCTTTGGCCGTTCTGAGACCAGCTCACTGGCCAATAACCGCTCAGAGTGCAGTTCCCTGGACAACCTGGGACTGTCGTCCTCATCTCTGCGTTTGCCCGGCTCAGAAAACCTGTCTGAGGCCAGCTCCATGCTTAATTTCCCACCGTGCTCTGCACGCTCAGAGGCCAGTTCGGCCATGCAATTTAGTGAGCTGGTGGAACAGCTGGAGCAGCTTAGCTGTCCACCGACAGGCACAGAGGGCTCGGGAGATGACGGCTCTGATTCGGATTCAGACTGGGGCTCCGATGCAGGGCTGATGTCTGATTTGTTTTACAGCAACCCGTTTACTAGTACTGCAGAGATGGAAGCTTTCCTCCTTGAGTGCCACAACCTTCGTTCATTGAGCCTGGGGGAACCCCCCAAATCCACCCAGGTTGATATGTAGTGTTTTTACTTATGTCTAAATTGGGCTCTCTACTTTTGAGAAATGCCGAACACTAAAGCTCCATCCAGCATCAGATGTAAGGTCCGTGTGCCTGTATGTCAGGCTTTTTATTCATAAAACACATACAATTTTATAATACTTCAGAAATGAAAACAAAAAACACTGGCTTGGTGCCAGAATGTTGTTGTCTTTGATGCTAAACAGATTCACTAAACAGCGCACTTCTTTTTCCCCACTACGTAATTCTAGAGAACATAATAGGCACTTTTAGAATCTCATGCTGCCACTTTTTCCTTCATACTTTATCTTATAGTGCACTTAGCCACTAGTCTTTCTTGCTTTCTGGTGTGTCCCGATTTTCTGAATGTTTGCTGTGTTGTTCAAGCTTATGTCTTGTCATGACATGCCTTCTGGGTCTACAATCACTTTTGTATGATTTGGTGCTGACATTTGAGATTTTTCCTTCAACTTTAAGTGCAGGTTCAGCTCTCCTGTTTGCTGCTCTGTACTCTCTTCTCTGCCTTATGTTTGGAATCGGTTTTATACTTGATCTTTGGTCTGGTCTATAGTGCCGATAGCACTGATTGTTGAAAATTACTGACCACCACATTTATTTAAAGCCAGTGTTGGACTGTGAAGGAGAATATTGAAATAGTCTATAGCTTAGAATAGTGGCTCTCAAACTGGTTTGAGAATCACTGTGTTAGAAATTCTTCTATAACATTGAAATAGTCTGTGCTATTGTTCTTGCTGTATTCAGCACCAGAATGTATTATTTCAACTTAAAAATACAGCAATCTCTCTTATTTGAATGCAATTCCAGTTGATCTTTTAGGGAACTGTGAAGTATGAACCCATTTATTAATCATTAGTTTAGTGACCTAAGCTGTTTTTCTAAATAGTCAAATATTACCTCACAGTTATCTGAAAATAGTCTTAAAATGCTGGTACAAAGATTCCAAATAAGTCTATGCTGCCAGTAGGGCATGTGCTGATACTTTGCACATTGCTCTATTAAGTTGCCTTTTATATAATAATCTGACACTGACCCTTTTAAAAGAGACAAAGAGTATATATAACGATATATTTGATATCAAATTAGTCAAAGGAATTAATAAAAAAACAGCTAGGAAACATAAATTGGAACACAGCCATATTCAGAATTGAATGATGATGCTTTAAAGTATCCTTTGCAACAATATTGTGTGTGTGTGTGTGTGTGTGTGTGTGTGTGTGTGTGTGTGTGTGTGTTGAATATCACAATCTAGTGGATAACTTTAACAACACGTGCCTGCTACCAGTATGTTTGATCTGATCAGACTTTGTATAGCAAAAACTGTCTGACCATTTACATATCCACTCCAGTGTTTGGTGTGAATTTGATTGTTATGGCACTCTGCTCAGGCCTGTTGTGAAGCACCAGTGAAACTGGCAGCTGTGCTTCTTCCTTCAAAAGTCAAAGTTTGGTTGAGGCTTAATAGCATTGCTATCGATATTTTCATTTTGTTATTGCGTTACCCCACAGTGCCCCCTGCTGTTCAGTATTTTCCCATGTTACACTTTTGACACGCTTTTTGCCTTATTGATTTTCTTTGGTGATGGTGATTTATTGCTATGTAGCTTGATATTCGTTAATGCACAATCTATCATTTCCAGGCAAACCTTTTTTTTAAACATATTTTTTTGTTCTTACACCAGGGAATGTAATGCACCAACAGCAAAGTGGTGCTGCCAAAAAAGAAAACCAGTGTGAATGTAACCTGCTCCTTGAGTGATATGCATGCTCATGCATAGTGTCAGAGATTCCTCAGTGTTCTTGGCACAAATAAATTGTAGTCTGAATGCACATTCCTGTATTCTTCCGTGAGCATTTACATCCCCTTACATGGCACTTGGTATTAACCTTTCTATATATAGCTATATATGTATATGATTTACTTCAGATATTTTTACATTACAATGATTCATTTAATGAAGAATGTGCTTCATCCTCCTTGTTTTGTTAAGAGACAGCAATTAAGCTTCAGATGATTTAATATTTTATAGAATTTGTGACCTTAGTCCATGCAAAATGTATTAATTACATGGTCCCATGGATTTAGGTTCTGTATACAGTAAAGTTTCGGCTTTCCCTTAAACCATTAATCATTTTTTTCTCTGAAGTATAAAGCAAGTATCCTACATCATATCCTTACTTATCCTATTTACTTTTGTTTTTGAGTTCCTCGCCTGTATTCACACATTCAGTGTTTACTTTTTGCACTATTAATTTCTTAAATAGTTGCATTTAGTTAATGAAATAGGTTTCACTTTAGGCAAACCTATTAGATTGAGTTGACATTACCGTACTGGACATTACACAAGGCACTAACAGGAAACATAAGTCAAGTGCAGATTTTGCTGTTTTGTGGGTCGACCAGACTGCTTAAATACTTTTGTTTCTTGGCTGAGGTGCATTCCATAAGTAGACTGAGATCTAAACCACAAGATGGGGCATGATCAGTGCAGTTTTTCCTTTGGGTGATGTCATTTCCTTATTATGTCTCCAGCGAAATTCTATTTAGTTTCATTTCCTGCTTTGTCTCATCCTGCTTCACTTTGCTGAATTGTCCAGACTCTCTGTTTCTTTTCAGTCCATTTTCTACTAAATTTCAGTGGTCAGATTTGTGGTTTCTCTTCCTGTGGCAAGCCTTCCTAGCACTTTTCAGCTGTTGTTTTGTAAACTAGGTATTATCTCAGTACAAAATACACTAAACGGCAGAAAGATGAATTTAAAAAACTGTAAAAAGTTTTTTTTTTTTTACAGATGAAGAGAACCTTTGCATAGCCAATAAGCTGGCGTGAAATCCAGTGTGACTGTGGATTACGTTGTTAGGTCATTTAAGGGCGAGTTCATTCTCATTGTCATTTTGAGAGATGGCAAAACTGTGTTCAGCACCAGCTGTGTGAAGTTGTTTCCTCCTAAAGCCTCTCTACTCTCACAAGCGAGGACGAGCAGTGTAACTGGGCACAGAATAGCCATCCAGCTGCCTTACCTCCATCCTTGGACAAGCTTGGAACTTTTGTTAATGTGGCATTAGTTGAGTTTGAGGCATACTGAAATTCTGTTTTTGAAAAATGCACAGTTATCTTTTGGACTCATCCATAGACTCAAGCAATTTTGTTTGTTTAATTGACCTTAAACTCTCAATGCATTAATGCAGTCTGACTTCATAACTCGATGTGCTCTTGCTAGCTTTTGTAACGATAAACATCTGTTTGGGTTTTAATGCTGCTTTGAAGCTGTAGCTGCAGCAGAAGATTTACCCAAGATGGTCAAAGGTTTGTTTATGAAGGCTGGGCGTCTGCTCTTCCCATAGACACATTACTCACCCTGAGCTTTGCAGTAACCCTACAGCTTTTTCTTACATGTGTTTGGATGGTAAGATCAAAGCAAGGTGATCACAAAGTGCTGCTTTTATATTGAGTCTTACAGCAGCCCATTGAAGGTTTAGTAATAATCAAAATTTTGGCAAGCTGTTAAAAACTATAAATATAGAAAAGTCATGCCAAACTGTATAAACAGACATGGAACAGAGTCATAGTTAATAACAAAAACTCCAAACCATTTGTTTATCAGTCTGAGCTTGGTTGAGTCTTGGCCACTATAACAAGCTCATTGTGCTCTATGGCCACAGATGGGAACTTCAGTAATGTTTTTTGTGCTGTCTTGAATCATTTTATCAATTAGAAATTTAGAAACCAAAAATTCACAATTTGACAAATCTTTGCTGAATTTTTTTTTTCCAAACAGACATTTGTGAAGACTGACAAGATCTTCCTTGCTCTGAGTATTATCTTCCTGGTCCCTTTCCCCTTCCATCCCCTCTCTTGAGTTTATTAAATTAGTAATTGATTTCATTTCATAAACAAGACCACTTAATTTTTTACTTTTAAGCTCTTAATTTAAGAATCACTACACAAGCTATCTATAAGATTAATGTGAAAAAGTTTGCTTATATGTGTGTATGTTTTTCCTCTTTGAAATAAACCATTTCCTTTTTTTGGTACATGATCTTAAAGACTTAACATTTTGTCAGTTCCTTTTATTATTACTTATATGACTCAAATATGACTAATATGCTCTTATGCTATTAAAATATCTTAAGAAGCTTCAAATGCTGGAACTGCAGCATTTCATCTAATACATTTATTCATGCTTAATTTGATTCATACAATACACATTTGAATACACTGCTTTTAAGTCAGGTATTCCGTGCTGAAATTCACAGATTTAGGATTGTTTGACTGCATTCAGTTCTGTAAGTATTCAGTAATATTTAGCTTTGTTTGTTTGAGCAATCTTGGATGAGAGTTTCCCTTTTATAAGATTACAGTCCAGTGGCCTGGAAACTGTAAACAAATGCTTTAGGTGCTTTTAAAAGGCTTGGGAATAATTGGCCATTATTCTTCTGCCAGGTGCTGTGGTTTCGGTGCTGCCCTGTGCAGCTGTGTGAAAGTGTAATAACACACATTTTCCCAGCAAAGCACAGGCTGTAATATGGCATCAGATGCCAACATGGTGAGACAGTGTCTGTATTCCCTGTGCCACGACAGGCACTAAAGTATGTGTGGAGGAAATGCACAACAATTACGCATGTTCCTGAAGATCCAGAAATATCTCCATGCTTTTTTTTTTTTTTTTTTTTTACGATGGTTCAGACTTTGATATGGAGTGTTTATCATGGAGCAGGTGTGTTTCACCACATATATAACCTTTCAGAAACCATCTTTGTTTCACTTTTCAGGTCCTATTTCAGACAAAAGAAGTGCAGAAGTATTCCCCTATGATCTAGGTCTCTCTGTATCATGTCTGATGCAACTTCTCTAGGGTGAAGGCTAATGCATGCTTCCTCCAAGATAGGTGAAACCAGCCATCACATCATTTTGTGAATGCTGTATTCCCCACAACCACCAGCATTCGCGCAAACACAAAAATGAGGGCCTCCGTGGTTATGTAACATCCATCCTATCTAGGGAGCAGAGTTAGTTATGCTCTTTTTTTGTGGCATTATAGTGATTCAAACTCAAGAGCATGAAACCTTAGATAGTTTATAGTTGAAAAATATTAATTGGGAGCAATTGGTATGGTAATAACACAGCAGTTACGTTTTCTGCTACTGACAGTAATATTATGGTTTCAGTTCCCAGTGTTGGGCCCATAAAAGCCTTGAATCCTCAGCTCTGTACTTGGATTATTCACTTTGGATGTAGAATGCGTGCAATGAAAACAGCACTAGCACAACACAGTGTAGTAAAGGACGATACACTAACAAGTCCATGAACTCACATTTTGTATTTTCAGATGCAAAGTTAGCCGAACCCATGTAGAATTTGGTTACCCTCCTTACCTGAGTTTTAACCAAACTAAATAGGGACTCATGGGTGGAACTAGTGGAAATAGTGGGACATTACACTGATACATCACATTACTGGTATATCACATATACACATTTGAATTTATTTACCCATAGAATTTTTGAATTTTGAATTGAAGGTTGAATTTCAATTTGTATTCGAGTCACTGTATGCTCACAGCAAAGGGCTGTAATTATTTTGTAGAACATACATAGTGCCCTATATGCACAATGAAGAATGTTTAAGATACAATCACAGAATAAATATATATAAATAAGTGGGGCACGGTGGCTTGGTGGTTAGCACGTTTGCCTCACACCTCCAGGGTTGGGGGTTCGATTCCCGCCTCCACCGTGTGTGTGTGTGTGTGTGTGGAGGTTGCATGTTCTCCCCGTACCTCGGGGGTTTGCTCCGGGTACTCCAGTTTCCTCCCCCGGTCAAAAAAGACATGCATTGTAGGTTGATTGGCATCTCTAAATTGTCTGTAGTGTGAATGAGAGAGAGTGTGTGCTCTGCTATGGGTTGGCACTCCATCCAGGGTAACCTCCCTTGATGCCCTATTAAGCCTGAGGCACAGGCTCCCCGTGACCCGAGAATAGATCGGATAAGCGGTAGACAATGAATGAATGAAAAAATGTATATATATATATATATATATATATATATATATATATATATATATATTTATTTATATTTTCATCCATTCATTGTCTACCGCTTATCCGAGATATATATATATATATATATATATATATATATATATATATATATATATATATATATATATATATTTATTTATATTTTCATCCATTCATTGTCTACCGCTTATCCGATATATATATATATATATATATATATATATATATATATATATATATATATATATATATATATATATATATATATATATATATATATATATATATATATAATATTATATACATACACACACAAAAACTATTTGTTTTAGCTGATATTGAAATATAACAAAATAGAACTTTTGATGCTCTCTGTTTTCACGTCTCTTAAAAAGCTGATATGATGAAGTTACTATAAATCAGCTCTTAATGCTGCAGACATCCTGCTACAAACTCCACTTATCCAATTTACACATTTAATTGTGAATTTATGACTCCAGGTTTTGTAACTATCCAAATTTCTTCATTTATTGTTTTTTTGGTTTTTTTACATTTGGGTTTAGAGGACAGACAAAATATCCTGTGTGTGTACTGTATATGCACTGTACAGGCACTGTGAAATCAGGACTGCTGAAATGGCAGCCATTTGCTCAGCTTTTCAGAACAGGACTCAAAGTCTGATTTAAGACTGGAGAGATTGAGAGGTGCACAGCTCCAGCTCTTCCTGTGTGGAGTTGCAGTTGTTTGTGCAGGATTTTGGCTAAGTGCCTTTAACGCTGTCTTATCCTCCTCCCCCTTCTCCTGTGTCATACCCAATGGGACACTGCAGTTAAACTATAAACCATCTGGCCAGGCTGGCCGCATTCCTGATAAGCCTCCTCTTCAGGAATTACTTCCGGATCATACAGCCACATTTTCATATTTTTTTTTTTAAGATGATGTTTTTTTTCCCGGTTGTTTCTGTTCCTCTTGTCAGGATGTGCTTGTTCTTTAGTAAAAAAAAAAAAAAAATAGTCTGCTGTTCTGTGTGTAACACTTTTATGATTTTCCTTTCTAAAATATGTGAATTAAAGTTTAGCAGTTGTGGAGAGTCTTTTTTGGTAGGTGACGTTCTGACAATCAGTCTTTTTTTTGTTTTTGTTTTTTTAAATCCTGTCCACGCACATGGTGCAGTGATCTTGATGTTAAAAGTACCTCAGAGCTGATCTCTGTCCAAATATTTAGGAATTTGAAAGCTATATGGAACACATGGTCTACATACATTTGCGTTCGAAAACGAATGTAAGATCTTGTGAGTACCGATGTTGCGTTGTCTTTTTTCCCCCACTCTTTTGGTCGTGTGCGCACGTGTCCCCTGTTCCTTTAGACTGACAGGTTCAACCTGTTCACCTTCTTTTTTTTTTTTAGGTGTTTCTCAATTTGTCAGTCCCCAACATTGTTTTCCAAACCAAGAAAAACCAGTCTTAATTTGAACTGTAATAATATCGCAAATATGATCCAACCATGTCATTTTTCTTCCATAAGTTTTTCCTCCATATTTTTCCCCCAAATTGTCTTAAGTAGCAGGTCATGGTTGCTTAGTGGTTATCTCGTTTGCCTCGCTTCTGTGTGCAGAGATTGCAAGGTCTCCCCTTCCGGTTAGAGTTTGCATGTTCTCCACATTCTTTGGGGGTTTCTTCTGCTTACTCTGGTTTTCCCTCTGTCAGAAGACCTGTTGTTTGTAGTGTGTCAGTGGGTGTGTTGAGTGTGTGTGTGATTGTGTCCTGGGATAGTCTTCAGGTTTCCTGTGATCTTGTGTAGGATAAGTAGTACATAAAATGGGTGGAGGTTTGGATTTAATTGCTGGGTATGCTGTTGAGTGTAATTGAGATCTCACTAGGCTTTAAAAATACCATGAGTATTGTCAGTACTTTTTACAACACTGACACATGTTGATACACTGACCAGTAGTTGATCAAAGTACAAAATGCAGTTTATGTGGGTTTTTTTTCCACCAGTTGTATGATCTTCCCCTGCCTTGTTCCTTCATAAATAAAACTTCTTTTTGAGTTTGTAGAAAAAAACAGTGTGAGGAGCCTCAAAAATGTATTCATTAGGCCTAATTCAGTATGGATGAAATAGTTTGGGTTAGATGTGGTGAATTTTCACTCACACACAGTGCAAAATCACAGATGAGAACTAACCATAAGTTTTTTTGAACACTAATTAAATGAATGTTGATGGATTCATCTGTGCAGGACATGGATTCATTGAGCAACTGTTAGAAACAAATGTCCTTGCAATCTGCTTGCAGTAACCTGTTTCTTCAAAAACATTTCACATCCCCACAATTTATATATTGTTGCTTTCAATATTTTGTAATTTTTTTAATAAATATTATATTTTATTAAAAATGTGAATTATTGATCATTATTCCATGTTTTGGGGATTTGGTAGCTAAGTGGTTAAGGTGCTGAACTTCTGATCAGAAGGTTGTCTGTTCAAAGCCCATGTCCACAAAGCTGCCACTGCTGGGCCCTTGAGCAAGGCAACAACTTAACCCTCAATTGCTCAGTTGTAAAAAATGAGATAAAATGTTATGCTGGATAAGGGCATCTGCAAAATGCCAGAAATGCAAATGTTATCCACCTGTATTATGCACTTATTATTTTCCCCTTCAATTTTGTTTTAAATACATGTCTCTATTAACTTTGTCCCTGTTCTTCTTTCTCCTTTTTCAGGTCCCATAATGGACAGCCCCCAGCTGTCTCCCTTTGGGTCTAAGTGTCCCTTGAGTATGTCCACGTCCTTCCAGATGTCCACGCTCAGCCTGCCCAGCCAGGCACCCTCGAGTCCTCTTCTCAACGAGGGGGGCAGCACCAGGATGGAGGAGGAGGAGGAGCTTAGGAGGAAGGTATGCTGTTCTAGGTTGTCAAGGGAAAGTTAATCATGCTGTAGAACACTGGTTTGGACTAAAGGCCAAGTATATAACTGCAAAAAAAGTTCTGGAAGGGAATCATGTATTATGTTTCTTTGGGATTTAATACTCCTTTTTCTTAAATCTGTAAATAAAGATATAGCTATGTTTCTCTGTGCACAGTATGTATAATGTAACAGGCATTACCATGCTACCTCACTGAATTGTAAATAAGTCCTCATTTTATACTGTAACATGAGAGAGAGTGTTTACTGATATTTATGTGTTTCTTTTGCCTTTCTTCAGAGATATCCCACTGATAAAGCCTATTTTATTGCCAAAGAGATTCTGATGACCGAGAGGACGTACCTGAAGGACCTGGAGGTTATCACAGTGGTAAACTAACAAATCTGTTCCTAAAGAAAAGTTTAAGTGTTTGTGTGTGAAGGTAGTAGGATTGGGAAGGTCACTGTAAGAGTGGTATATTTGTGTGAATGTGTTGTGCACATGCAGAACCAATAAAGCACACAGTGTCTGTATCTGCTTTATGCATGACTCACTGACACAGACAAGATGATGAGATCTGTGTCTAATATGGATGTGTTTTATATCATGCTGCCGCATATGTGCGTGTCCTCAGTGGTTCCGCAGTGCAGTGATTAAAGAGAATGCCATGCCTGAAGGTTTGATGACCCTCCTTTTCTCCAACATTGACCCCATCTACGAGTTCCATCGAGGCTTTCTCAAAGAAATCGACCAGAGGCTGGCTCTCTGGTACTTGTCTCCTCTTTCTTACTACAAATAATCAATCATGGACAAAGCACAATTCACTTACTTGTGTGACTTATGTGAAATTTCAGCACAAGAGTACAACAGGACAGTATACCCTGTGTACATTTGTTACTCAATTTTAATTGCATTTTTTTTTTTTTTTTGGATCTTTGTACCCGTCATTATACTTAGCCATCACTTAGCCAGAGATGAATTTATTTTATCTCTTGCTATTTTTCCTCTTGTCACCAGGGAGGGGCGCTCTAATGCTCATGTGAAGGGAGATTACCAGAGGATTGGTGATGTCATGCTGAGGAACATGTGTGCCCTGAAGGTGAGGTCTTAGTAAAATAATGAATGGAGCATTCTTGACCGACTTGAACTGTGGTTAAAATGCACAATTGCAATATGCATTGAAATTTCCTCAGGAGTTCACCAGCTACCTACAGAAGCACGATGAGGTACTGACTGAGCTGGAGAAGGCAACAAAGCGTGTAAAGAAGCTGGAAACGGTCTATAAAGAGTTTGAACTGCAGAAGGTGTGTTATCTACCCCTCAACACCTTCCTCCTCAAGCCCATCCAGAGGCTTATGCACTACAAGCTGATCCTTGAACGCCTGTGCAAACATTACTCCCCCGAGCACAGGGACCACCACGACTGCAAAGGTAACCACATTCACACACTCCATCTGTAAATCCCAGTAATTCCAGTAGATCAGTGCTTTATCATGGAATCGTGAGTTCATGTGCTTGTGTCCCATGTGTGAATCACCTTTTTATTCATCAGCGATGTTCGATGACTTGTTAGTCGGATCAGTATGTATATTCACAGAGTGTATGTTTGTGTCTTCAGAGGCCCTAAAGGAGGTGACCGAGATAACAGCTCAGCTACAGAGTAGCCTCATTCGACTAGAGAACTTCCAGAAACTGACGGAACTGCAGCGGGACCTGATTGGCATCGAGAACCTCACTGCACCTGGCAGGGTGAGAGGCCTGCTTTATGTAGTGTATTTCTAATTTTTGCTTGCTGAGAGAAAAAAAATCTATGTATACATATTTTTATTTATAAAATAGCAGTAGCACAACAGGGCTTTCTGAATAAGCATTAATGTTTAAAAACTATTTGCTCTTTATAATAATAAAATATTTAGGAAATAAAAAACATCAAATGGTTCAAATGGTAAAACAAGAGCCCATGTTCTAGCTTTTTCTCCCCCATAAGGCAAAAATCAACTGATGCAGTACAGACCTGTTTTAAACTGAAATGATTAGTGCAATGGTTTCTGTGGTTTGTAATCCTTTTGTGATCACCAGGAGTTCATCAGGGAAGGATGTCTTTACAAGCTTACAAAGAAAGGTCTGCAGCAAAGGATGTTCTTCCTGGTGAGTTGTTTTCTTACAGCAGGATTGAACAAATTACTAGCATAGGTGTCCAGGAAAAAACAGGTCATGCTTTTTATTTGTAGCTGCCTGGCAGGCAAGTAGTAAGACCCAGAAGAAAGGGCAAAACAACTCCTTATTTAATTTGGCTAAACAAAAGTTTTCTTATTTAGTCTGGAGGTTATTTTCAAAGTAAATTCATTTCAGAGTGTTGTGATGTAGCTTGATGCGGTGACTATACAGAGAACTGCTTGTTCCAAATTCTACTGCCTGCTACTCATACACAGAGATCTGATCTAGTTGGTAGGAAGAGTGTTTTACTGGGCTGAATGATTTAGGCACATAAGGGTTTTTTTTTTTGTTTTTTTTTAAAGAATTATCAACAGTATATGGAAACATCAAGAGAAAGTAAAAAGGCTAAAAAAATACCTTTGTCTGCAGAGTATACTATTCAGATAGACTTAGACTTAAATTTCTTACTAGCTAAACTGTACCTTATTACTGTAGATTAGCTATTACTAGATAATGAATTTAGTATTTGTCCAACTTTGTACAGGCTTTTCACTTTCATTTTTACATTTAACTGACATAAATCTTCCATCTCAGTTTTCAGACATGCTCCTTTACACAAGCAAAGGCGTCACGGCCACAAACCAATTTAAAGTTCATGGCCAGCTTCCCCTCCATGGAATGCTTGTGAGTATACGGCTCTATTTTATTTCCATAACAACAAACTATGCCTGTTTTTTGTTTATTTATATTTTTTTTCCAGTTTTTTCTGTCTTAAACACAGCAGTCAGTGACCTTGCTTTGGTTTTTGAGATAGATGGCTGTTTATTTGCTCTGGCCTACTGTGAATTGTAAGAGTTCAGCCTTGTTCAGTTTAACTTGCAATCTACAACTATCTCACTAGCAGGTCCTTGTGTTCTGCTGTTTAAAAGCAAACCTATATATCAATTCTGAAAAAATAATAATAATAATAATCACACCACACCATCCCAGAGAATACACCATTGAAACACAGAGAGTATTTGCTCAAATGACCAAGCAGCATTTTGTGAAATACGATATTTTAAAATGTACTTTGTTTTTCTTGGTGTCTGTTGTCAGGGGTCTTTAGTACAGAATATTTGCATTTTTACACAAAGATTAGAGAAGTAGTATCAGTATATTAAATAAAATGAGTTTATTAGTGTTAAGTCTAGAGGACTGGATTGATATATTGTTGAATATATTTACACACTCATCTGGCCTCATCATCATCAGTAGTTCTTCCATATTTCCTGAATGTAGGGATGTTATGAAGGTCTAAGAATTAGTGGTAGAATGTCTTCTAAGCTATTGAATGATTTGAAGTCCTTCATAGGCAGTAAATAATTTCTAACTGAATGTTACTATTTAGCAGTGTTGATACGGCTGATAACACTAGTGGCATCTTAAGACTGATGTAAGTCTTTACGTCTGAGGAGTATTCTGTGGTTATTGAGATTTGGGAGACATGGTGGGTAGGTTTTTTGGGCATGGAGCAAAGGGTTAGGTATATTGGGCATGGTAGTATGCAGTTATTTTGTGAAATTCTTGGGATTTAATATTGCGTTGTGTTAACTAAGGTTGTGGTTTTAGGGCATGTTGAGAAGGATTCTAAAACGCTTTAGGCCATTTTGGGGTATCTTCTGGGGTGAGTTGGATGCTGGAATGATTTTGAGGTGTGTGAGGATTTTGTGCTTTTGCATCATGTTGTATAGAATTCAGAGAGGTTTTGGGATGATGGAGTAAACGCATAGATTTAAGGAGGTTCTGTGGTCTGTTTGATTGGATTTTGGAGATTTTTTCCAGGGATGTCTGGTGGCAGGGGGACCTCTCTCTTTCTCTCTTTCTCTCTCTCTCTCTTTCTCTCTCTCTCTCTCTCTCTCACACACACACTTACTTCACATTCATGTCTCTGCTTCACCCATGCATGCAGCTCATTGTGCTGGATGCCCCGGTGAGTAAAAGCAAACCCTTAAAGCTTTAGTCTTTAGTCCCCCCCCCAAATGTCTCTCCATGTTAGGTCATGCTCACCATTTGTAAGACATGCTTCCATATGAACTGTTTGTCTTTGAGTACAACCTCAGGACTGGAAGTGTTTCAGGCATTTTCAGAATTGTGGTGTATTCTGTGCATTTATATTACAATACCCCAGAATGCTGATTTTGTGATCCAAATACAGTCTGTTGAGATTGTTTATGGATTTGTCACGATGTCTTTTAAAATATTAGATGTTCACCTCCCATTCAATCTCACAATTATTAGGCCTTGTGTTGGTATATATATTGTCATGGCACCATCAGACTCCCTCTGTTAGTGCTTCACATCTTCAGTAGAGTCCAGAACCTTCCCAGCAGCTGCTGACCCTGACCACACCTGTAGTTCATGGAACGATGTAAAAGATGATTTGTGTAAAGCTTCATGTTCCTTTAGACCTAGCTGGCTGTGTTTTATATACATGTCTGGTTGCCTTTAATGAGTGTTTGTGTTCTAGGTGGAGGAGAATGAGAATGATTGGTCATACCCTCACTGTTTCACCATCTACTCAGCCCAGAGGACCGTCGTGGTGGCTGCCAGGTGACTCACCATCTACATTTTATAATAAAATACATTCATCTCTCGGCTCGCATTTACACATTCTGCTTTCAACTTTTTCAGCTGTAAAGTAGAGATGACCAAGTGGATCGAGGACCTGAACATGGCAATTGATATTGCGAAGAAGTCACAGGAGAAATTGGATATATTTCTCGACCCAAGTCTGTGTGATCGCTCCAACAGTGAGGATTATTTCAGCTTTTAAATCCCTTCGCTTCACCACTTTGCTCGTGCTAGATATAAAACCTGTTGTTCTCCCCATGTCCTCTTCTTTGTGTTCTTTTTCTCTACATTACACCTCCACCACCTTTTACCTCTTTACTGTCGTCTTCTTTCAAATCATTTGTTTTTTTCTTTCCTTAAATTTCCAATGCACTTTTATTTGCTTTACTTTCATTTTTCTTTTCCTATGATTCCTTTTTATTTTCCTTCTCTTTTTTCTCTCCTTTCCTCAATGCCTTCCCTCCACCCATTTTCTTTCTCTCCTCTACTCCTCTGCTCCTCTTGTCCTCTCCCTGCACACTGCGTTAGGGTCATCTGATGAGGTGTCATTGGAGCAGGAGTCTGAGGACGATGTGAACTCGTCCCGCTGCTCTCTGGACAAACAGAGCCACCATCGCGCCAACACCACCATGCACGTGTGCTGGCACCGCAACACCAGTGTCTCCATGTCTGACCACAGCCTAGCCGTGGAGGTAGCGATCAGGAACGCATGTTCTCTCAAACACACACACACACACACTGCAGACACACGATCATATACAGCTTTTTAAAAACACATACACAGCTCATGCAGGCCCGATCTCCTTATAGCTGACATGTGAGCGAGAAGTAAATGCTTATCCTTGCCTACATGTCCCCCTTCACTCTTAACCATCCTTCTTACTTTCCCTCATCTTCCTGTTTTCCTGTTGCTCCCTTACCGTAGTTGCAATCTCCTGTTTTTCTTACCACACCAGACTATAAGACGCACCCCCTAAAATGTGCATAGACAAAGTGCTGCATCTGTTATACATAGATCTGCAAAGATAAGACCTGTTTTTGTTATGTAATTTTGCCAGGTGCTGTCTGTGTTTTTAAATTCACACAGGACAAATTATATAAATGAACTCGCATCAAAAGTGCTGTGTGTACTCATAACTGGGCTTCCTGTGTAAATGTATACTTCCTGGCTTAATGTATGTAACTTTTAATGTGTATACCAAAAACACAAATCAAAAGGTTTTAGTTTTTTATACATGTCTAATAATAGGCAAACAGCAGCATTAGGCTAATTCTAAAATAACGTCACTACTGTATAAGATACATTGAGGCATTGGTGGCTCAGTGGTAGGTTACTCGCCTATCATGCGGAAGGCCCGGGTTCGATTCCAGCCAATGCCCAAACCCCAGCCACTGGATGCAGTGCCGGTCCCAAGCCCGGAAAAATGGGAGGGTTGCGTCAGGAAGGGCATCCGGCGTTTGCCAAGTTGTTGTGCGGACCAGTCGGTCCGCTGTGGCGACCCCGAACAGGGAGCAGCCGAAAGCTACTGTATAAGATACATTATTTGCTAGAAATTAAACAAGCGTCTTATAGTCCGGAAATTATCTCTAACCAAAGGTTTTGTTTTGTTCTTGGTCATGATGGATGTTCCTTTTACTCACCTTAACTTATCTTTTGAGGGAAAAAAAAAAAAAAGAATTAACCAGGTCTACTGATGCTGCTCTTCAGTTTCATCTCAGCAGTGTTTGACTTCTGCTTCAGTATTTTCAAGACCTCAGTTCTTTCCTGTGGATTAAAAACTTCTAACTCACTAACACACAGTTTCTGTTTTTCTGCATCATGCCTACTTCTTTCCTTCTGTGTCACTCTGCACTATGCTCTTTGTACCTCTAACTCTCTTTTTTTCCACTCTACTGCACGTCCTATTGCCTGTGTATCTTCAGTGTTTTGCTCTCCGGCTGCATCTCCGGAACTGCCCCCTCGTTATCTGCTCAGTCAGGGACAGAGACCAAACACCATCACACACGTTTGCTGGTACCGCACGCAGAACCTCTCTCTTACTGATTACCTGCGCATGAACCAGGTACACACAGCAAACTGATCTTCTTCAGCCACAATTGTCTTGACTGACAATTTTATTTAAAGTATTTAGAGACATCCAAGCAGTTGAGGTTTAACTGTTCATATTTTGTTTATATTCAAATTTCCTATTTAAGATGTACTAAATACATTATCGGTGCTACAGCAGAAACTTACGCAGACGTGTACGATGGATGCTCCACACAAATGAACTAAAATGTTTCCTGTGAGAAGATATTTACTTAGATTAAGTCCTCAGGAAGTATATTGTAACAGTAAAACTTTTAAAATATAAACTTTTAGTTTCAAGTTTTTTGGCACAACAAGATCTTTAGGATGGAGGGCTTAATGGTGTCTCAGTAATATGACGAGCTGCATTATTAACTTCAAAATGTTTATGATGATGTACTGTTTATCACTGTTAAGTATGAACAGAAGCTACCTTTGCTTCACAAATGTTCAGCAGTATGAAATGTAACTAGAACTGGATAAAAGGTATGATTTATCAAGCTTTAAAATGTATAATTGTTGGCAAATTGCTATGGTATTAGAGGAATAAAACACTTCAGGACATGCTATTAGTGGAAAATAATGGGCATCACAGCACATTCCGGTAACAGCACCTACCATGTTTTGCTTTAATATTAATAACTGGCATAATAAAATGAATGTTAATTTGGTTTTACCTAAAAACTTGATCAATAAATTAGACAAACTAATTTGTAGAACAAACTGATTTGTAGAACAGAAACTGACGGGTAAAGGGCACAAAAATAACCATTACAATTAAATCTGATTTTTTATCACATCTGATTCCTTTTCTGGTCTACATAGCAGCATATCTCATCAGCCATATAAATTTCCTCTGTGGGATGATTTAATGTTGTCCTCTGATCTGTGAAGAATCAATCACATTTTAATTCCTTGACTTAGGCACAGAAACTGAGACGATTTGAACAAAGGCTGTGGGGGAGAGCATTTGAGGATGACGTGTGCCAATCCAAGCAAGACATTCCCTAATGAACTGATCGTGTTTCAACATATTAAGTCTCTGACATTTTCCTAGACACGTTTTTAAACCTGGATGTTCATGCCAGTGCTCTGAATCTTTGTAAAAGTCAAGCTATAGTGTATGTATCAGCAGGGTGGTCCCGTTTGTGTGGTGATGTCTTTAAAATATTGACTTCTCCTTCTTTACAGAACCAGCTGTCTGGCTACCTGCTGAGGAAGTTTAAGAACAGTAATGGCTGGCAGAAATTGTGGGTGGTCTTCACCAACTTCTGTTTGTTCTTCTACAAGACACACCAGGTACTGAGCAACACTCCAGAACTTTTATTTAACAAAGCTCTGAAATTGTGGGTGTTTTTAAGCTTCAATCAAGAATAGCTAAATAAGGATTAGAACAATCAGTTTTGATTTAAAGTTTATTAAACAGTTCAGCCACAAGTTTAATGTAACTGACAATTAAAAGATAAGTTCATACTGAAACAATAATATCTTGATGTTTGTGTGATGTGATTAGTGATTGTTGCTAATTTATATCCTGGGGCTGTATTTTCAGTATTCATGTGAGAAATTAGCAGTCGTGAGCCATGCTGATGTCGCAGAAGGGGCTTTGCTAGCTCTGTTACAATGTGTATAATAAGAGAAAATAAAAGTGTCTCTTTTCTCACTCACCATTTTCACTGTTGGTGAGCATCATATTAAAGAGATAGCAAAAGAGACAGCTGACATACCTAGTTGAAGTACCTTGGAATTTGAAAATTTGGCACCTGAGCTATGAGAGAGCTGGATATTGTATTGGATTAAAGCACTGCTGCATCAGTCATCAGCAAGCACTCACTCATGCCACTATCAGATGATAGTCAAAGTGTGTGTAATGCCAGAAAGTTTGAATGTCAACACAGTATTTCATTATAAAATTCATTTTTATCACAATTAAATCATAAATATTCATTAGAAAATTTTGATCCACAAGTTTTTCTCAGGGTGGACGTTTCCTTTTTAAGGATAGTTTGTATCCATCAGTGTCAGACAAACAAAGCAGTCACACAATAGTGCGCTGCAGGCATGATGTATTTTTGTAGGCCAACCTGGAAGTTAGCATCACCCTGATGCCCTCCACAAAAAGGCAATAGGATTAATCTATTGACTTTTGGATTACTGCAAAAAATCTCTGTGACCAACAAAAGTTTATGATTCTTCAACATTTTTTCAAGATTATCTTCACCAGTAAACACAACTGAATTGAATCCTAAATATAAGTGACGCATGACTTCAACCTCACCACCACTAAGCTTCCAGCAACTCTTTTAATCTTTATTTATAAAACATGTTCCCTGGTCAGGATTCATCACATGTTCTTTTTGTGGATGAATCTGAATGAAGGGAAAAGTTGCAGTTGGAATAGTTTGCAAGAATGTGAGTATAAACACAACAGAGCTGTGGTAGATGAGCTTTCCTGTTCAGCGTGATGACGTTTACTGTCCCTGACAACCTCTGTAGTCCCGTGTAGCCACTTATCAACTGTCTTTTTCAAGACACATCTTCTTCTTCTTCTTCTTCTTTCGGCTTCTCCCTTCAGGGGTCGCCACAGCGAATCATCTCTCTCCACCTATCCCTATCTTCTGCATCCTCAACCCTTGCACCCACTAGCTTCATATCCTCATTAATTCCATCCATATACCTCCTCTTTGGCCTTCCTCTTTGCCTCCTGCCTGGCAGCTTCATGTCCAACATTCTCCTACCAATATACTCACTGTCCCTCCTCTGAACATGTCCAAACCATCTTAATCTGGCCTCCCTAACTTTGTTCCCCAAATGTCCAACATGAGCTGTCCCTCTGATGTACTCGTTCCTAATCCTGTCCAACCTTGTCACTCCCAAAGAGAACCTCAACATCTTCAGCTCTGCTACCTCTAGCTCTGACTCCTGTCTCTTCTTCAGTGACACTGTCTCTAAACCATACAGCATGGCCGGTCTCACCACTGTCCTGTACACCTTCCCCTTGATTCTCGCTGATATTTTCTGATCACACAGAACTCCTGACACTTTTCTCCACCCATTCCAACCTGCCTGCACTCGCTTCTTTACCTCTTTCCCACACTCTCCATTACTCTGGACCGTTGACCCCAAGTACTTAAACTCCTGTACCTTCTTCACTTCTTCACCCTGTAACCTTACTGTTCCACTTCCCTCCCTTTCATTCACACACATGTACTCAGTCTTACTACGACTGACTTTCATCCCTCTTCTCTCCAGCGCAAACCTCCACCTCTCCAGGTTTTCCTCCACCTGCTCCCTGCTCTCACTACAGATCACAATGTCATCTGCAAACATCATTGTCCAAGGAGACTCCTGTCTGACCTCCTCTGACAACTGGTCCATCACTATAGCAAACAGGGAGGGGCTCAGAGCCGATCCCTGATGCAGTCCCACCTCCACATTGAACTCCTCTGTCTGACCTACAGCACACCTCACCACTGTCCTGCTCCTCTCATACATGTCCTGCACCACTCTGACATACTTCTCTGCTACTCCTGACTTCCTCATACAGTACCACAGCTCTTCTCTTGGCACCCTGTCATACGCTTTCTCCAAGTCTACAAACACACAGTGCAACTCCCTCTGACTATCCCTATACTTCTCCATCAAAATCCTCAGAGCAAAAATTGCATCTGTTGTGCTCTTTCTGGGCATGAAGCCATACTGCTGCTCACAAATTTCCACAACCTTCCTTAACCTAGCTTCCACTACTCTTTCCCATAGCTTCATTGTATGGCTCATCAACTTTATCCCCCTATAGTTACTGCAACTCTGCACGTCACCCTTATTCTTAAAGATCGGCACTAACACACTTCTTCTCCATTCCTCAGGCATCCTCTCACTCTCTAAAACCCTGTTGAACAAACTAGCTAAAAATTCCACTGCTGCCTCTCCCAAACACTTCCAGACCTCCACCGGGATGTCATCAGGACCAACTGCCTTCCCACTTTTCATCCTCTTCAAAGCCTTCCTGACTTCATCCTTTCTAATCTTATCTACTTTCTGTTCCACAGAGTTCACCCCTTCTACTCTTTTTTTCCCTCTCATTTTCCTCATTCATCAGCTCCTCAAAGTATTCCTTCCATCTCCTCTGTACACTCTCCTCACTTGTGAGCACCCTTCCATCTCTATCCTTAATAACTCTAACTTGCTGCACATCCTTCCCATCTCGATCCCTCTGCCTAGCTAACCTGTACAAGTCCTTCTCTCCTTCTCTAGTGTCTAACCTAGTGTACAACTCGTCATATGCCTTCTGCTTGGCCTTAGACACCTCCCTCTTCACTCTGCGCTGTAACTCCTTGTATTCCTGTCTATTCTCTTCAGTCCTGTCCATGTCCCACTTCTTCTTGGCTAACCTCTTCCTCTGGATACTATCCTGAACTTCCTCATTCCACCACCAAGTCTCCTTATCTTCTTTCCTCCTTCCAGATGACACACCCAGCACCTTTCTCCCTGTCTCCCTGATCACTTCTGCTGTAGTTTCCCAGTCATCTGGCAGCACTACCTGACCACCCAGAGCCTGCCTCAACTTCTGTCTAAATTCCTCACAACATTCCTCCTTTTTCAGCTTCCACCACTTGGTTTTCTTCTCTATCTCTGACCTCTTCTTCTTACAGACCATCAGAGTCATCCTACACACCACCATCCTATGCTGTCTGGCTACACTCTCTCCCACTACCACTTTACAGTCACTAATCTCTTTCAGATTGCCTCTTCTACATAGGATGTAGTCTACCTGTGTGCTCCTACCTCCACTCTTGTAAGTCACTCTATGCTCCTCCCTCTTCTGAAAATAAGTGTTAACCACACCCATGTCCATCCTCTTAGCAAAGTCTACTACCATCTGTCCTTCAAGGTTCCATTCCTTAACTCCAAACTTGCCCATCACCTCCTCATCACCTGTGTTCCCCTCACCAACATGTCCATTAAAATCCGCTCCTATCACCACTCTCTCACCCGTGGGAATACTCTCCATCACCTCATCTAATTCACTCCAGAATCTCTCTTTCTCCTCCAACTCACAACCTACCTGTGGGGCATAACCACTAACAACATTCAACATCACCCCTTCAATCTCTAACTTCAGACTCATCACCCTGTCTGACACTCTCTTCACCTCCAGGACATTCCTCACAAACTCCTCCTTCAGGACCACACCTACCCCATTTCTCTTACTATCCACACCATAATAAAACAGCTTGAATCCTGCTCCTATACTACGAGCCTTGCTCCCCTTCCACCTGGTCTCCTGTACACACAGTATATCCACCTTCCTTCTCTCCATCACATCAGCCAGCTCTCTACCTTTCCCTGTCATAGTACCAACATTCAGAGTTCCTATTCTCAGTCCTACACTCTTACCTTTCCTCTTCTCTCTCTGTCTGCGCACTCTCCTCCCTCCTCTACTTCTTCGACCAACAGTAGCCCAATTTCCACCGGCGCCCTGTAGGTCAACGGCGCCGATGGCGGTCGTTGTTAACCCGGGCCTCGACCGATCCGGTATGAAATTCGTACTGACGATTCGCATGGTTAAATTTGGCAATGTTTTACGCCGGATGCCCTTCCTGACGCAACCCTCTCTATTTATCCGGGCTTGGGACCGGCACAGAAGTCACTGGACTGTGACCCCCATGGCTAGATTTTTTTTCAAGACACATAAAGGCTTTTAAAAAATCACAAGTGGGGTATTACTGATGGATTTTATGCTTTAGAATAAAATGTTAAAATATATTGAGCTTAACCACAGACTGTTAAGCTGCCTGTTGATCCTATTTCAGGCAATTTAACCAAAAATCCATTGACTTAAGGACGATGGGACAGGAAATGTTAAAATGCACACTCATTTCCTGGTTCTCCCTGGCAGCACTTAGTCCTGCAGATAGATTAAGTTCTTTTTGTACAGAGAAATTTCCTAGTTCTGTCCTGACATGGGGAACAATCAACTGAAACCTATTTTTAGAGTGTAGGACTTATGTACTATTTGTATTTGAAAGATATAAGTAAAGATAGCAGGGAATTAAATCAGTTCCAATTTTGCCTTCAAATTTGATGTCTGATGCTTGCAGTGTTAAAAAAAACAACAACAACGTGTTGTATATATCGGGGCAACATTAGTATAGCTGCTACTACTGTTTTCATGCTGTAGAATACTATTGTGGCATATTATTGGGGTGCTTTAATATTATAGACACAAGTAAATCTTGTTGAGATTACATAACAGTTCAGCACGGCTTCCTTCACTCTTTAGGGTCACTCTTCAGTGCAAAACTAAAGATGCAAACCTTAGACACCTAACATGTCTCTGCTTAACTACACAAGCAATTTTAAATTTATGTAAATGACTTTTTTTTGACTAATCTAATATTTTAGCACAGCACATGCAAAAAGATATTGCCCTGAAATACAGCTGTTTAGAGCAATTTTTGCAGTTCTAAACTGGCCAGCCATTCAGTACATATCTTGAATGAGCCTTTGAAAAGGATGGTAATGTTAAATAAACATTAAAGTCTGAGGTTTCTACAGTTGAGTCCAAAACAATCTCGTGTTCATTCAAGAATAATGAGCATGAGCGAGGACCACCAAATCGTCACATCTGAATGAAAACGATTAGCGTGCTCGTATTCAGGCAATGTTATTTTTGCTTTTGGCTTCTCCAAATGACTTCTATTTAACTTGCTGTGCTGATTATAACCCTGAGTTCAGTTAAAGAAGCAGCTGTAACAACATCCATTTTGAGCCTCGGCCACTTTTTTGTCTGGAGTTTGAAAGTTCATGATGTTCTATTTTTCATGCAGGATGACTTCCCTCTGGCTAGCCTGCCTCTGCTGGGTTACACGGTCAGCACACCCGGGGAATCAGACAGTATTCATAAAGATTATGTCTTTAAGCTGCAGTTCAAGTCCCATGTTTATTTCTTCAGAGCTGAAAGCGAATATACCTTTGAAAGGTAAACCTTTCTCGTTATCATTTATCATCATTCATTCATTGTCTACCGCTTATCCGAACTATTCTCGGGTCACGTGGAGCCTGTGCCTATCTCAGGCGTCATTGGGCATCAAGGCAGGATACACCCTGGATGGAGTGCCAACCCATCGCGGGGCACACACACACTCTCATTCACTCACACAATCACACACTACGGACAATTTAGAGATGCCAATCAACCTACCATGCATGTCTTTGGACTGGGGGAGGAAACCGGAGTACCCGGAGGAAACCCCCGAAGCACAGGGAGAACATGCAAACTCCACACACACAAGGCAGAGGCGGGAATCAAACCCCCAACCCTGGAGGTGTGAGGCAAACGTGCTAACCACTAAGCCACCGTGCCCCCCATTTATCATCAACAGTATATAAATAAATGTTTATTGAATTAAGTGTGGGGGGCACGGTGGCTTAGTGGTCAGCACATTGCATTGCATGTTCTCCACGTGCCTTGGGGGTTTCCTCCGGGTACTCCGGTTTCCTCCCCCGGTCCAAAGACATGCATTGTAGGTTGATTGGCATCTCTAAATTGTCCGTAATGTGTGAGTGAATGAGAGTGTGTGTGTGTGTGTGTGTGTGTGTGTGTGTGCGCGCCCTGTGATGGGTTGGCACTCCGTCCAGGGTGTATCCTGCCTTGATGCCCAATGACGCCTGAGATGGGCACAGGCTCCCCGTGACCCGAGAATAGTTCGGATAAGCGGTAGACAATGAATGAATGTTCTCATTTCATTGGGAATAGACATTGCGTTGCATTGTGATATTGAGCTGAATAAATTTTATTTAGGATGCCAATTCCACTCTAACTACCAAACCATAACCCGACTAATAATCAGGAAGTGTTGTTTTTTTGTTTGTTTGTTTTTGTTTATTTTGTGTGTGTGGATTGCATGCTTATTCTTTAAAGCAATTTAAAAAAAATATTATGTCATCTGGAATTCACAAATGTCCATGTGCAGGATTATACAAATCGGCACACTGAATAGGGAAGGGAAGTAAAGAAAAACTGTAATTCTTATTTAGCTTGCTGGCTAATTTTTTCAGAGGCCTTCAGCTGAATGCATTTAGCAGACATACATTTTAGAGGAGAATTAATATTAATTGCAGAGCAGTGAGAGTTACTTTCCTGCACCGTCTAAATCTGAGAGAAAAAACAAGGCCAAAAACATGCTTACACAATTAATTTAATTCACACTGGGAAATGTAGCAAATTAATTAGCAGCATTTCAACCTCAGCAACATGGAAATATGAGAGCACTTTCACAGATTACAAGATTCTGCAGAATAATATTTTTGCTGAAACTCCAACCATCTGGTGTCTCGGTCATTGCTGAGACCCTGGTTTCCTAATTTTTCTTTTCGTGGGAAAACTGTAAATTGATATTTCACTGTTTTCTGTCCTGATCAACTTGAGTAGACTGAGTAGTACCAAGTACCATGCCAGTAAACCACTGAATAGCTATCATTTTTTAATGACTCCTATGCATTATAAATATTAAGTAAAACAAAACAACATTGCTAATGCTGTCACTTATTGCAGTGTGACATGGCATTCTAAGGCCTTATTAGTAATAATGGAGACTGTAAAGCTGAATTGCGGAAGATATGAAGTGTGTGTGTGTGTGTGTGTGTGTGTGTGTGTGTGTGTGTGTGTGTGTGTGTTTTTAGATGGATGGAGGTGATAAAGAGTGCAGCGAGTGCGGCCGGCAGGGTGAGTCTGCTCATCCCTAAAAGCCCTGAAGAGATGAATGGGAACTGAAGCTTGAAAGTGAGGCTGGTTGTCCTCCTGGAGCTCGGGGCTGGGCCCTGCAGACTGCCATGAGTCTACACTATTATTTTATTTAATCCTCTCTGTTTCGTGGCTCCTAATGCCATTATCTTCAACATTTCTTCGGAATGGAAACGGAAGAAGTCGGGGTCGCAATCTAATAACTCAACCCTTTCTATTTTTTTTTTCATCTCTGACATGCGGGCTATGAACCCTTCACAAGTCATGCCAAGGTTTGCAGTTTTCCAGAAGAGTTATATAACCATAAATGGCTATTATGTTCTATTTTGGTTCACGTGGTCCTGCTACAATTTCAGCGGTCACATTTCTAAAATCGCCAGTTCTTCATCTCAAAACTGGGAGCTTGTCCAGAGCTGCCAAACGTATTGTCTCGAGCCCATTAGGATTTCCTGAATGGGTTTCAATGTCATTAAAAGCTCATTTTGTGTAATCTCGATCTCAAACTTTCATATTTACGGGAGCGCAGTTACGGAATGTTGCTGAACGGAGTAATGGACTGAATCAGGTCTGGATGGGAGAGTAAGTGAAAAGAGTGAAGAAAGAAAGAAGTCTGCAGAACCACAGTGGTGTGGACGAGAGGATATGGCAGCACTCAGGAGATGGAGTGGTTTGGAGAATGGTCATCATCCTCCGTAAACAGTTGTAAAAAGGACAAGGGATGGTATTGAATTAAGGGCACTGTAATTAATGAGTGACTGACAGAATAATAGGTGATCTGGTTTGGACACAAGTGAGTAGAGTCTGTAGTGAGTTTGTGCTCCTGTTCAGTTCCACAGTCATCACAGTAAGACTTTAGTGACCTTATTGTTCTTACCCTTTATTAAAATGCCTGGTTAATTAACAGTTATATATGGAACTGCTTTGACTCATGTAAATGTAAGAAATATTGAGATATATTGAAAAGGCTCATTCGGAGAACATTTAACAACTTTGTTACTGACAATGCATTTAAATTTTATTTTATTTTATTTTATTTTATTTTATTTCTTTCTGGAGATCCACAAGGGGGAGTCAGCACCTCGAGTATGCATCCAGTCGTGATCCTGGTGCTCACTAACACAAAAGCTAACTAGTCTATCTGACTGGTGGTCAGGATAGTTAACATCAGTTTCTATTAAGCATGCAGCTCTGCTGAATTCTCCTCTTCTCCTGCACACTAATTGTGAATAAGGGAACATGGACCATGTGGGTAACTGGTCTCATTAAAGTTACGATTCACATGCTTAAACCAAAAAAAAGGTCAGTGTGATGAAGTTTCATCAGTTTCTTTCTCTTTTTTTTTTCTAGATCATAGGGAAATGTTGAAGCACAGTTTATGCTGTTATCTGTATTATTATTAATCTTTTGTTCCGCTGTAAGGGCCAGTTCTTTTATGTAAATATTTGGGTTATCATATGGTGAAGAAAAGTTACTTTTAAAGGAATATTTCTGTGAACAGTTTGATTTACACAGTATTTTCTATGTACCTAAATGCTGTTGGATAACCAAGACAGGTTTGGTGATGAAACTTTGGTTCTGCATGAACACTATAAGGATAGACCCTCACACGCTCACCTCAATGAACAAAAGGTTTCATTAAATAAAAAAATAAGTCTGTGAAGAAATTAACTTCATACAAATCACTTTTAATGCACAGTTCTGCCTTTAAACCTCTTCTTGAGTCTGATACTTGTGTGATGTGACATCAAACTGTGCTGAGGAGGACTGATTCTGGCTTCAGTGTGGCTGCTACTACTGTTTTTTTGCTATGTGAATTACTTCTGTTCTTTTATAATACGTTACTATGTGCCATACAGTCAGAAGCCACATCAAATAAACGCTATAAGTGCAAAACCAAAGCTAAAATCAGACACCAAACACTTCTTGGCTAATCAACTGTTTTGGTCTATGGATACAATTGTGTACATTTAATTTTCACCTGAAGTGTCCCTTTAAGAGCTTTGAAACTGCTATGTTTACTCATGAGGGCTGAGATTAACTGTAAATTCGATCTTATTTGGGAGATTTGATCTATTATGTTGAATGAATCCTAGTCTTCACTAGGCTGTTACATTGGGAAATGAATGCTGTATTGGGTCCAACCAAAGACCTAATGTCTCGTATAAGACTGAAAACCTTGGCTGAGGTTTTTTTCAGCCACACATCAATCGGTACTGGTGACTATATGGATACTTTTTTTTTTTAAATATAATTAAGCAGATATTATGCACATTTCATGAATCCTGGATTATTAGCAGTTTCACCAGACCTCTGTTTGGTTCTCATTACTTTTGTACAGTTCTTACCAAAACTGGAATTTGTAATATTTCTCTCTTGTCTATCTTCATAACATTAAAAAAATAGCATTTTCACCCACATCACATTTGGAGTTTAGAATGAGCTTTAATCAAAGCTCCAGGTTGCTTCAATTCTTCAGAGTAAATCTGAACACCATCGTTTACTCCTTTCTCTGTTGCACAATGCTCTTATTTATTGTGTACCATGTTGCTGTAGTCAGTCTACATTTAAAAGATAACTAATAAAAACAAATCTGGTATTAATTGGGATCTGAGATTGAAATGCAGTCTCTTTCTCTTTTTTTTGTAATGGTTTCCATAATTCATTCAATGCCTTTGTTTCTGTTCTTCAAAACAAAACAGTTTCATATCTTTGTGGTTTATTAATATGGTAAAGTCTAACATCACATCCTGCAATACACAGATCTTGACTTTGTAAAAGCAATTATTATTCTATAAAGAAGATCGATGGAACACATCCCGTAATGTGCAGTCATAATAAAATGGGTGTCACTGATGAAAAGGTCTTTTATAAATGGTGTTGGAGAGGAGACCATGAGGAGGAAGGTGGGCCCATGGTCTGATTGTACGCAGACTGTTCTCTCAAAGAGCTCTCATCGCTTTGGAGGTGTTGTGTTCCCATTAAGTGTAAACCTGCAGGAAGAGGAACAGAATGAATGAGGGGTGAGAATCACTAGAAGATGATTTTCTAGATCTGACAGGCATGTAGACATGATGACTTCTCTGCTGCAGTCACGGTTTGTTCACACATACCTTGCATGTGGATCTCACAAACAGTTTAAACCTTGAGAATTTAAATTCACTTGGTAATGCTAACCTCTTCAATCAGGGGTGTCTAATCTTATCTGTAAAGGGCTGGTGGGAGAGCCCAATCAAGCAGCAGCCACACCTCTTATTTGTGGTTTCTGCTTGATTGGAGAGAAAACTGCATCCATACCGGCCCTTTACAGGTAAGATTGGACACCCTTGTTTAAAATAAATTTAATATTTTGCATACTACTAATGGTGATGAAGGTCCATCATAGCAGTATGAGAATCATTACGTATGTTGTGGGAAGACTGGAAGACTTCCAACAGTCCAAACTACTCAAATACATTTACATTTCTGGAATTTGTCAGACACCCTCATACAGAACGACTTACAATTTAGCTCATTTTTTTATACAACTGAGTGTTGTATAAAAAATGAGGGTTCAAAGGCCCAGCAGTGACAACTTGGTGGACCTGGGATTTGCACTCACAACCTTCCAATCAGTAGCCCAACACCTTAACCACTGAGCTACCACCTCCTAGAAACTCAAAAGATCTTACAATTACTGAGTTACTAAAAAAACCTACCAAAAATAGTGTAGCTATCAAATAATATATAATTTTATTCAGTTTCAATAAGCACAGTGTCTCAGTGAATCCAGAGACTATCCCAGGAACACTAGGCGTGAGGCAGAATTCCACCATGAATGGGACACCAGGTCATCACAGGGGGCAGTGCACAAACACTGACACACTCGCATCTAGAAACAATTTATCTTGAACAAACCCACCACTGGCATGTTTTTGGAGAAGGAAACCCACACAGACTCAAGGATGTGTGGGGAATTTTTCATGCATATGGGTGTTTTACAAATTGCTGGCGTTAAATATCAAACCAAATATTTTTACCTGCACACTCTCTCCACCACATGGGTAAGTAAACGGTCTGAGATTCCCGGACTGGACTCCTCGGCCAGGTTAAAGGCATTCTCCAGCTCCTCTAATGCACACACACTGCCTCCAGTCACACGGCGCTTTTCTTTTAACTACACACAGACAGTAGAAATGAGCACTACAGCTCTCTGTTCGATAATACTGCCGATGGTAAAGTGAGCAAACTCACTTAAATGGTTCAGTTAAATGACTTGAGTGCTTTGTGCTGTGCTCGTTAAACTTATTTGTGATGTTAATTATATAAACCCCATCAATGAAGCGAAGCAATGCATTTATAAAATTAGCGCACTCTGGTTATCATTTAATTATATTATTAATGTAATATTATAGCATACCTCTCTAAAGGCTGGTATGAGGAGTGTTGTGAGTGAGGGGGACTTCGGTTGTCTCTTCATCACATCTACTGTCTGTGGTGGAAAACAAAACGTTGTACAACTGCTTGATTTTCACATTTTATTATAGTTGGAAATTATATTAAAAAACCTTCTTTATTGTATAATACTACTGAATATCTGTTTTGTCTTTTACATATTTCTTTCTTCTTCATCATGTTATTCCTCCTGAAAAAAATTAAAATTCATGTTGTTTCCATCGAGTGGCGTGGAGAAAATAATGCCTTCACAACAAATATAATACAACGAATGACAGTCATTTCCATGACACTTAAATTCTAAATATAAATATATAAATATGAATACATTATCATGGCATATCAACTTCCAAAGCTGGGATATGCAAAGAAAATTTGACTGTGCTGTAATGTTTATGTGACAAAATAAAGGTTTATTCTTAATAATAATTGAGCAAGCATTATGATTTTATGACTAAACTAGTGGTTTCAAATGATCATAATTTGTGAATTTGATGTACTTCATTTAATCGTCAATTTGATAAGCAGTATATGAGTAATAACGTCCAGGTTTAATAATGTTCTTTTAGTCATTTCCAGTTCCCTCTCTATGCCCCTCTGTGACCACACAACACCTACACCTACACCTACCAATCCTAGGAAAAAGTGTAAATGAATGAGGTTAAAATGTACACACACACACCAACCTTACTCTCCACGTTGTTATTTCCTCTCTGAAGCTTGTTCAAAGTTTGTCTTACGGTGGGAGGGAACGTCCACATAGGACTTTGATCTGCTTCATCGCCTTCGCCATCCCTGACACACACACACACAGGTTAGCTTGAGAACTCCACACCGCCACAGCAATCAGCATAATTATGTATTGTGATCTCATACATGTCGGAGTCGTCAGAGCTGGACTCATCCCCGTGGCCCTCAGACTTCCAGCGGCGATAGCGGTCAATCAGTTCTGCTAAGTAGGATGTTTTTCTGGTGTAGCGACTGATGAATTTATGCTTAAGCAGCTCTTTGGCTGTTGGTCTCTATAGAGATAATCAGTGTTACTTTCATCAAATGACAGCATGTACTGTAATTATTTTTACCAAAATGTAATGATGAAAAATTTATGTTCCGCATGATCCGTTTATTTCTTACATTGGTTTTAATAAAAGAGCAAAGAGTGCTGAAAATATTGTTCTTGTTATATACAAAGTTTATATCTTTTGTTATTAAGTGTGTCTGTCTAGCTGTGTCCATTGTTCTTTAAAAAAAATGGACACTCACAAACCGTGGGTCTTTGTTAAGACACGCTTCCACAAACTCCTTAAAGGCCTTGCTGTAGTTGCCCTCCAGAGTGGGTGGGTTGTTCTTAGGGATGAGGAAAAGAACCCTCATAGGGTGCAGGTCTGAGTTCGGGGGTTCTCCTTTGGCCAGCTCAATGGCTGTGATGCCCAATGACCAGATGTCCGCCTGGGATGAAGAGAAAGTAAAAATACAAAGGAGAAGGTGAGACAACATAATATTTAGCACCCTTGCCATCTGTTGCTTTCTAAATATTTGAACAGGATAATTTACATAAGTGACCAGAATGCATGCGGTACATAACAGATGTTGATCTGTAACTTGAATTACAAACTTAAACTTGACACTCGAACTAAATATTGTGTGTGTGTCTATGGGAAAGCATACCTTAAAATCATATGCAGACTGTTTAATGACTTCAGGAGCCATCCAGAATGGCGTCCCTACAAAAGTGTTCCTCTTGATCTGTGTGTCTGTTAGCTGACCTGCCACGCCGAAGTCGGCCAGCTTCACCTCTCCGTGCTCTGACAGTAGGACGTTGGCAGCTGTTTGGATGACAAAGTTTGTGGTGATCAGAATAAACACACAGCAGGTCTATTTATACTGCAGCATTAGTGCTGCTGAATGCTTGATTCTGTCATTCAGATCACAGGTTTATATCAGCACACTTGTTTTAATACCACCTAAAACCATTACTGTTTCTATAGTAACAGCAAAGTCACAGGGATTTGTATGATGGATAGTCACACAATTAAAGACTATCAATCAATGGCTAAAAAGTGCTGTTAGTTAACAAAAAAGCATCTGTTTCCTGAAAGGGATGTTTATTCATTTTTAGAAGGAATCTCAGGTGTCAGATCTTAACAGTAACAATAAGCTTTCCAACACATTTGAGTCTTTGGGACGGAGAGCACTTTCCGGTTTCTCAGCAACATGAGAAGCTCTGTTTCTCTTTACTTATGAACCACAATATTAAATATAAGTAAGTATAAGTTGATTAAAAAGTATAATATACTTTAATTCATGTACAATTCACAAAAAACCCCAGAATGTGCTGTAACAGTAAATCCACTTCACCCAGCCCACTGTTGTTTATATTCTTTGAGCACTTTACAATCAATTTAAAAATAGACAAAAAAAATCAATAAAATCAATAAAATCAATTGGACTGTGATTTAGAATTAGAGCACAGTGTTATAAAATACAAATAAAGCAACATAATTTACGAGTTTTGGCATGGAATGAAGGCATGTGCCAGGCTTTTGCATGTTTACCTTCACATTCAGACATTTTACAGAGTGAAACAGAGACTATTTCAGTCCTGACCTTTAATGTCCCTGTGTATCTTCCTCTCTGAGTGAAGGTAGTCCAGTCCTTTAAGGATCTCTCTGAGAATGGTGGCGATGTAGGCCTCCTCCAGAGGTCCTGGCTTTAGCTAACAACACACAGCACAGAGAAATCCCACACTATGGTCCACAAGAAATGCAAATGCAGAGTATAATATTGTTATTTCTGTATTGACAGCACAATCAAAAAATTCAGCATGCCGTCAATAATCAACACTCACCATGTCGAGAGCAGAACCACCACCCAAATACTCCATGATGATCCATAGCTTAGTGCCCTGTAGTTACACACAAATCCTGTTAACATCACACTCAGATATTCGATCGTTCATTTATTCAGATGTGGAATAAGATTTCTGAGATTGAAAGTTTTGTTTTGCTGTAAACCACTTACAAGATATAGCGAAAAATCTTAAACAAATGCCACATTCTGCAGTCAATAAGTCACACTTAATTGGTCATCTAGCAGGTACTAAGACGAGGGATGTTACATTGAAAGGAACAGCAGAACTGACCACTCAGGGCCCCTTGACTAACAGGCACTGGACTGAAATGTATACATTTCTTGACATGTGAAGGGGACCATGTACAGATTTTCTACATGTATTCAATGTTCCAGCAAACCTATTTGCCAGAATCTCTGAATACTAGTCTCACAAGCCAGAGTTCTAGCCTTTGCTATAGAGCCTGATACATTTTGTCATGAATGTGGTCAAGAACCCAATATTTTCACAGTAAAGGGCAATCTGACAGAAATGGTAGCTGACAAACATAGTGATTTTCTCATTTATTCATCGCTAAGTTCTTTAGACCAAACTGGAGTACACAAGAAATATATAGACATGGAACAGCAGAAAGCCAGAGAGATCCTGACGCCTGCGAACAGAAATGTGTGCAAAAGATATCGGACATGTATATCAGACACTGGCCACTGAGTGTCTGAGCCTTTTTTTTTAGCCACACTTAAATAAATATAACTAGCGTTGAAAATATCATACAATGTAAATATAACTGAAATTTAACAAACAAAAACATGAAATGAACTCGTGTAAGCTTTTCTGTGTTTTTGCAAAAGTGGTTTTCCGTGTTAGACAAAGCTTCGAACTTTGTCAACAGGAAGCAGCAAGTTGACTGAAGGGTGTTTCCGTCCAGCTGCCAAAACTGACTCCACAGCTGTCTGTGTTATATTCCCTAATAAAATAAAGTCTACATTAATGCTATTTATACAAAAGTCTCTTATTGATTTTTTTTCTGATTTCAGTTGCTATTGAAACTGAATGCTAGTTGAATAAAAGGAATTATAAAAAGAAAAGCACAGAATAATCTCCAGCAGAGATGAATACAGTTCTTTCTGGTCTTATTAGAATATACAGATGAGTATGAATAACTTGTCCACAGACCTTCAGGTAGGACCCAAAGTATTTGGTGACGAAGGGACTGTCGCACTGGCTGAGAACTGTGATCTCCTGCTGAATGTCTTCGATCTCATCTTCTGCCTCCTCTAGATCTATGATCTTAATAGCCACTACCTCTTTGGTGTGGTTGTTAATTCCTTTGTAAACTTCTCCAAAGGAGCCTTTGCCGATGCGCTCTAGTTTGGTGAAATACTGCTCAGGATCCAAACGAGTGTTCTGGTCAATAAATAGACACACACACATTAAGCGTTTTAATGTTTAATCACAATTTGTAAAAAGAAAAGCAAACACACATATTAACTGATGTAATAGCATATGACGTCTCCTGTAAGATGTGGAGCAACCCTCTTAGAGCTGAGGTAGAGGTCACAAATTAACAGTTACCAAGCAACAGGTTCATCAGGCATGACTGCGGATTTCACCGCAAATCAGACGTAATACAAGTTCAGTCAATAGACATATCAGGAAAATCTGGCACTGCAATCATAATATTTATTTAATGTGTATTTGACAGGTACATAAACTAATATAGTTCATTGAACAAGACACTTCCGCCTTTGGAGTTTCCAAGAAGTACTTGAACTTTTATAAGGAGGTGTAGCAATCTGAAACCAAAAAATAAAATCATCACTCATGCTAGTCATAAAATTCAGAAGATAAGATCCTGCCAAGGGTGAAAGCTCCATGAGTGCAATCCAATCTTTCCCATGTTTATTGAACTGTAATTGTCATCTTATAAAAGTATGAGAGGTTTTTAGCCATGATGCAGCCCTCGACAGCCATTATCCCTGCATTAAAAACGATGAACTGAAATGTTTTTCCTCTTCTTCCTTTTAGAATGTCTGACTACAGAATGTAAGGCCACTTTATAAAAATCGTAAAATAATGACCCCCAAACACAAAATGAACATCAAAATACTCACAGGAACAAAATACAAATGTCTCAGTTTCCATATTTCAGCCCATATTATGACACGTTTTCCAAACATATTTTAACAATAAGGGTTTCAATTCAGCATAAATGAACATTGCCTTAAATGAATATGTGCCTTGATTAAAATACTAAACACTACAAAAGTGGTTAATTAACCATGGGGGCATGTCTGAAACACAGGGCTGCTTCCATTTAGCTGCTGTGTGTGTCTGAATTGTAAAAACATGCTTTGGATAAGGATGTTTTATTAATCCCTGTAGCCTCTCCTGATTTGGGATAATGAGGAAGTTGCGATAAAGAGGGCTTGATTAGGTTTAAATATTTATTATACATCACATAATATACACAGCAATATATGACAATTATCCTGTTTTATTATGCAGTATCGAATGCATCAATACACAGACATATCAAATCAAGAGCCTGATACATCATGTTGTTTTGGTCTTATTCACTACTTAATATAATGTTTTCGAATTAGAATTATCTCTCAGGCTAAATATATGCTATTCTTGCCACATGAAAATATAAAATGGAAGAAATTAATCTTTTGGGGGAGGATTTTTGATTCTTTTAAAAATGAAGCATTCTGAAAATATCCAGACCTAACATAATTTCTAACATCATCAGCTCCAACATTTTTCCAGGCCCAAAAAACACAGATTTCCTGGATACAACCACACCTTAAAAAAAATGATCATCATTTCTAGATTTAGAAACTTAATACACATGTCATGCAGAGCAAGCTGCAGCAACACCCTGGCTGCTCAAGATACCTCGCTCAGGGGAAGAGACTCAGGCCTGAGCAGGATGGCATGCTCTTACTCATACACACATGTTCTCTCTGACTTGTTCACACCTGCCACTGCTGTTGAATACTCAACCAGAGCAGTCTAAAGGGCTCTGCATCTTTGCTTTTACAACGCTCTTACCATGTCACAGGTTAGAATTACTTAATCTCCCATTGGCAGGTTCAGACTTTTATAGTCACTCATTTTTACATTTACATTTTCACACCCTTATCCAGAGCAATTTACATTTATACAACTGAGGGTATTAAAAATTTAGTCTTTCCGTGGCAGCTTGGCGATCCTGGGATTCAAACTCACAACCTTCCGGTCAGTAGTCCAACATCTTAACCACTGAAAAAATCTTACATTTTCAGCATTTGGTAAATGCCCTTATCCAGAGCAACTTATATTTAACACATTTACACAACTGAGCAGTTGAGGGTTAAGGACCTGCAAGTCTAAAGTCATGTTTTATCCTTTTGGCAGAGACTAATAGGCTTCTATAGCAACAACAACAAGCCTATGAATATCCGATTAACCTTTAGACCAAAAACATGACATCACCCAACATGTCCTTTTGCCTCCTTTAAGCTGTCCACTCTGTTATCAAACTACATCATATCAATGATGGCAGATTATCTCAAAAATTACTTTGCTGGGATTTTGCTGAGGAGGTGTTGAATTTTTTTTCTTTTTACGGTTTTATTCACCAGGTGTATTTCTTGCACACAGAGGAAGACTTCCACAGACAGACAGACAGATAGACAGACAGATAGACAGATAGATAGATAGATAGATAGATAGATAGATAGATAGATAGATAGATAGATAGATAGACAGACAGACAGACAGACAGAGAGAGAGAGAGAGAGAATAATGCATAAACACACTCACACCTCAAGGCCGGGATCAGTGGGATTACCTGGTTGCCGATGCACGGCAGATGCGCCATGGCGGCGGTCACACCGTGTTGGAGCTCCGCTGTGTTTTCGGGTTTCTCTTTCTCCCCGCCCAAAATTCATCCGCTTTTTACGCGCCGTTGTCTGGACCGTTGTTTTGTTGGGGCACACAGACACGCACACTGAAACCCTTATGCCTGCTTCCTCACACACAGCGATTTGTTACAGTGTGACCTGCAGGCCCACGGTGAGTTTGTAAAGCGTGTAATCTTTTATTTCCGTCCATTCAAGACAGCTGTCACGTTTCTAAATGTTTACTCAATGTTCAGAGTCTCTCTCTCTCTCTCTCTCTCTCTCTGACGAGAGAACACGCCCCTTTCCTTAACAGCTACTTTGTTAAAAAGGAGGATGCACTGCGCATGCGCCTAATGAGCTATGCTTTTGGGTATTGTAGTTTGTGCAGGCGCGGTTTTTTAAGCCTCTTCCTCCTCCTCCGTTTCCTCCTCGTCCTCCTCCTACTATTATTATTATTATTATTATTATTATTATTATTATTATTATTATTGTTGTTGTTGTTTTGTTGTTGGTGTTGTTGTTGTTGATAATAATAATAATAAGAAGAAGAATTATATTATTTTTTAAAAAATATTATTATTTATTTTTTTACATTATTTTACAACTTGTTTTTGCTTGAACTGACGCAAAGCATTTATCAAAAACTTAAGTTTTGTGGCTTGTAACTTAAATGCATTTGTTTCTTGATAGGCCTTTTTAAGTGCTTTTAATAAATAATGTGGGCATTAAATATATCTCTTCAAGCTGTTACAGATAATTAATCAGCACTTACAAGAGTCAACAACAACGTGGTATAATATAATAGAGGTCTTTAGTATATAATAATATCTAGCATTGTAAATAGCTTATATTAATGATAACAGCATTTAACCCAAAGAGGGGGTAGTTGGTGTTCCCACTAGACACATGTACCACAGGTTTAATGATTTTTCCCTCAAGGGGGCAGCATTGTGCCAAAACAGCCAACTCACAGATTAGCTGCAGTCTCAGCTGGTACCTAAAAACTGACAAAAAGGTTTGAGTGATAAAAGCCTTTACATTCTTAATAAAGAAAATGTAATACAATTTAATTCATGATATTAAAATATATTAGGTTAAAATCCAAACATCTGTATTTGAATATTTTGAATTAACCTGTTTCAATACTCAGAGATTCACATTACAAAAATTCTAATATATTTTTGTCAGTGTTCACAAATTCAGATTGAACTTAATTTTCAAATATTAGTTTTCAAAACGAAATTGTTGAATCTGATTTTATGAAAAAAAATATATTTGAATACAGATACTTGTCTTTTTAACTCGAATTTTATTAAGTGAATTTCAAATGTGGGGGGCACGGTGGCTTAGTGGTTAGCACGTTTGTCTCACACCTCCAGGGTTGGGTGTTCGATTCCCACCTCCACTGTGTGTGTGGCGTTTGCATGTTCTCCCCATGCCTCGGGGGTTTCCTCCGGGTACTCTGGTTTCCTCCCCCAATCCAAAGACATGCATGGTAGGTTGATTGGCATCTCTAAATTGTCTGTAGTGTGTGTGATTGCGTGAGTGAATGAGAGTGTGTGTGTACCCTGCGATGGGTTGGCACTCCGTCCAGGATGTATCCTGCCTTGATGCCCAATGACGCCTGAGATAGGCACAGGCTCCCCGTGACCCGAGAATAGTTCGGATAAGCGGTAGACAATGAATGAATGAATGAATGAATTTCAAATGTTAAAAAAAACAATGAATTTAAAGGAGATTTATTCAAAATAATTAAATAGAGATGTTTGTTTTATGATTTCAAGTGCTTAATTTTCATTATTAAGAATTTTAAGTCAGTGCTGTGCTTCCATACCAGCTGTTTAGTTCAAATGCTGAAAACCAGGACTGGGTTAATAAAAGGCCAATTTTTTTTCACCCTATTGAAGGAACCGCAGTGATTGATCATATTTTACTTTTCAGAGCAACTTACAAAAGTGTGATTAAAAGGCAGCAACAGCTATAGCTTTTGGCAAGACCTGAAAAGATCTGTCTTTTCAAATGTTCTCTGGATTTGTTGGCCACAGATGCCGTTATCATGATTCCCTGGAACTTGTTGAATTCTGGCCAAGCTGTTACATATAAATCAAGCTTTGTAGTTTTGGGAAGGCATTCATCTCTACCATTTGTTTTGCTGTGACAGCGACAACAATAGTGACGTGTTAGTACAACAATACAACACTTTTTCTGCTTTATCCTGAACAGAGATGTGATCCAGGGCCTATGCTAGGAACAACCTGGATGGTTATGCCAGACCATCATGCACACACACATTCATACATAGTGGGAATTTATCAAGTCAGATCACCTTCTAGCATGTTTCTGGGAAGTGGGATGAAACCAGAGAACACAGAGAAATCCTGCACAGACATGAAGAGAACATGTACAGAAACAGACGGTTAACAAAGCTCAGAACTGAACCTCAGACCCTGGAGTCACTACCTGCTGCACCACCACACCACCCACTAAATGAATAATTTATATAAATAAGATTTTAATGGCTAGCTTGAATCATAAGAACTACAGTAGAATACTATCTATGAACAAAACATAAATTTTGAGTATGAAAACACAGGCAAAGACACAGACCAAGCTGGTCAAGCTAAGAGATATTCTTTGCCAGTTGTTTGAATAAACTGGTCAATGAATCTCTTATCTATGATGTTGCATCAGTAGAAGCTGTTTACCAGCTCCAATGTAATGCTGATGTGATCTAGCAATGTGACACAACATAAAATTTCACCACTTGTAAAATTATTTGTAATACTGTTAATAAAGATATATTTTACCTTTACCTTCCTATAACTTTATATATGTATAGATGATATAGATATCCTTTACTTTTGCCATTTCTATACATTTATGTAAATCAGTACATGTAAACCTTAGGGGCATTGGTGGCTCAGTGGTAGGTTTCTCGCCTATCATGCGCAAGGCCGGGTTCAATTCCCAGCCAATGCCTCAACCCCAGCCACTGGATGCAGTGCCGGTCCCAAGCCCGGAAAAATGGAAGGGTTGCGTCAGGAAGGGCATCCGGCATAAAACATTTGCCAAGTTGTTGTGCGGACCAGTTGGTCCGCTGTGGCGACCCCGAACAGGGAGCAGCCCAAAGCAACTTCTAGTACATGTAAACCTTATGTATACCGCCCGGCTCTAGTTCAGACTGTCGAGATTGAACATGCTGCAGCTGGGACTGTAAAAATGAGTAACAGCTCGAACAAACCTGAAGATATTCTTCAGGCTAAACATGACACAGTGTGTTCATAAAGAAGAAAATATCCAGGAAAGTAGGTGACTAATGTTTCCTAATAGCCTATAAATCTACACCCTTTTAATCTGAACCAATATTTTTATTATCATTATTACATTTTATTTCATGGGATTTTATGGTTGAGCCTGTTTGCCTCCTTAAATCCAGTTAAAACAGAAGCCAGTGCAGATTTGAATGGCCAGCTAGTTAAGAGGTTCTTTCCCAATCTCCATTGTACATTTTATTATTTTTCTTTGTCTTACATATTTGATTTAAATGATTACGTTATGTGTCCCCTGCCCTTAAACACATTTTGCAACACTGACATTTAAAGGAGGATATGATGAAACTGAACCACAAGCTACACAGGGACCAGACAGAACCAGTAGCTGAATGATCGAACGTGAATGCAAAGATGAAAGTGAATAAAGATTGTGTTCATTTAGTCTGAATTATGTAACTGTTGTCCACTTTATTTATTGATGGACTGTATTTTCATTATAGTTTAAAAAATTCTCAGACAGGTATGATACAACTAGTGCTTTTTTCTTGATAAACAAGCATGGTGTGGATAAAGTTCTATAGTAGCCTGTAAACTACTACTATTATCCAGTTAATTAAAACATTCATCCCTTGAGCCATAATCAATCTGGGAAAATGTTTTTAGTCAAGCAGAATGTTGAGGCCTTCAGGCTGATAGCCAAATACTGCACAAACAAAACATATCTATAAGTAAAGAAGCCATATTCTAAGTAATTCATCTGAAACATAAGCCTGTTTTTTTGTCTTCTTTTCTCTTGTCCTTAAACTACCTTTGGCTCTATGTATTAGGGAAATAACCACCAGTGCGTTTATGCATATCGTCAATCATTACAAATTTATCAGACCACAATGAGTGCTTCCTCATTGACATCCATTTTTTGAACAGCCTGTACACATGTGGTCAACAAAGAGGAACTGATGCATTCATCTGTTTAGTTTTTGTTATCACATTAGCAATTGTGACAAACTCTGTTGGACTTTTGCTGTTATACTACTTTTCATTTTTGTTCCCAGGTTGGTGTGTAAATATTCGTTCTAAGCTGCCGTGTCTTGCCCAGATAGATTGTTATCATGTTTCAGTTAATAGTTTATCTGTTAGCTGGTTTGTTTAGGCAGCATTGGTTTGATTTTATTATGTGCTAGAAGTTAGGAGGCATGTCAAAACAGGTCCTTCCGGAGGATTTATGAAGAAGTGGCCAGACAGGGATGCCTTTCTTTTTCATGGGGTGAGGAGTGCTAAATAATTCAAACTATTCAGATCTCGTGCTAGCACAATGAATCTGACTTTTTCTAATTAGCATTTGAATTTAATAAAATCCAGAATATGCTGCCACATGTTATGTGCTGAGGAAGATCTAAAGACGTAGTGTGATAATTTAGCAGTCACTCTCTGCTTTAGTTACTAGAATGGTGTAGTTACTGATCTTGAGACAAAAATAATTAACTATTGTGAAAAACATTCAAAAACTTCAGAAATCAATAAACTATCATCTTTCAATGAATTATGTACATCACCTACTTAAGCAGACTATAGAGAGTCAAAAAAAGGCCAACCAGCTCTATAGTGTTTCATACTCTTTTGTCCAGATAGACATAAATGAAAAAGAAAAATACTGTAAAGACATATTTTTCTTCCTCATAATGCAATGTACAAGTAAATTTGCACCTATGAAGATATAGCATCCACCAATCATAAAAGTGTATCCTAAAAAGTACAGCTTATTAAGTATTTCCTAAGAAACTAAGAAGGATAGGATTATAGGCCTATTTTACTTGAGGGACAGCAGGTGCAAGGAACACATTCCAGTCATTACTTTATTGCCAGTACTTCTTCTTCTTTCGGCTTTTCCCTTCAGGGGTCGCCACAGCGAATCATCTCTCTCCACCTATCCCTATCTTCTGCATCCTCAACCCTTGCACCCACTAGCTTCATATCCTCATTAATTCCATCCATATACCTCCTCTTTGGCCTTCCTCTTTGCCTCCTGCCTGGCAGCCCCATGTCCAACATTCTCCTACCAATATACTCACTGTCCCTCCTCTGAACATGTCCAAACCATCTTAATCTGGCCTCCCTAACTTTGTCCCCCAAACGTCCAACATGAGCTGTCCCTCTGATGTACTCATTCCTAATCCTGTCCAATCTTGTCACTCCCAAAGAGAACCTCAACATCTTCAGCTCTGCTACCTCTAGCTCTGACTCCTGTCTCTTCCTCAGTGACACTGTCTCTAAACCATACAGCATGGCCGCTCTCACAACTGTCCTGTACACCTTTCCCTTGATTCTCGCTGATATTTTCTGATCACACAGAACTCCCGACACCTTTCTCCACCCATTCCAACCTGCCTGCACTCGCTTCTTTACCTCTTTCCCACACTCTCCATTACTCTGGACTGTTGACCCCAAGTACTTAAACTCCTGTACCTTCTTCACCTCTTCACCCTGTAACCTTACTGTTCCACTTCCCTCCCTTCCATTCACACACATGTACTCAGTCTTACTACGACTGACCTTCATTCCTCTTCTCTCCAGTGCAAACCTCCACCTCTCCAGGTTTTCCTCCACCTGCTCCCTGCTCTCACTACAGATCACAATGTCATCTGCAAACATCATTGTCCAAGGAGACTCCTGTCTGACCTCCTCTGACAACTGGTCCATCACCATAGCAAACAGGAAGGGGCTCAGAGCCGATCCCTGATGCAGTCCCACCTCCACATTGAACTCCTCTGTCTGACCTACAGCACACCTCACCACTGTTCTGCTCCTCTCATACATGTCCTGCACCACTCTGACATACTTCTCCGCTACTCCTGACTTCCTCATACAGTACCACAGCTCTTCTCTTGGCACCCTGTCATACGCTTTCTCCAAGTCTACAAACACACAGTGCAACTCCTTCTGACCATCCCTATACTTCTCCATCAAAAACTTTATTGCCAGTACATGGTTTGAAAAAGTGAAATGCTAATAAGCAATGGTTTTCTGTCTGAAGATCTTGGCATTGAAAACTATGAACATTGTTGGAAATCTCTGACATGTTGCAAAGCCTAACAGGGCACAACAGCTACCAGTACACCTGCACATTCTTCTAATGGTATAGGAATCAATTGCACCCTGAATGTGTTCAAGCAAAATGTCATACTAATTAGTTTCTCTGTTAACAGCAATGAAAGCTAGGGCTCTAAGCTAGTGATCTGAATGGTTGTTTGATTCTCAGGCCCTTGAGCAAGCTCTGTGGCCTCTATTGCTCAATACTTAGCCTGGATTTTTTTACTTTCTTGTAAAGCTGCATTAGACAGAATGAATTAATAAATGTATTTTTATTTTAATACTTAAGTGTGTCAAAGTTTGTTTCACAACCTAGAACTTAGGGCATTGTTTCACAACCTAGATCTTATTTATCCGACTCTGTTCTCGGGTTAAACAGTCAAATCATTTGGTTCAGATAACTTATAAAAGGTGCAACAAATGTGCATTGACAAAAACAGTAGGCCTAAGCATCACTGCGTTGTTATTGTTCCCGGTTTGTGGGTCTGTGCTTCAGCTGTTGAAAACAGGTTTCCATGGAGGTATTTAAGCAGTTACTGAAGAGGACTGAAGAGGAATGAAGGGGGCACGGCCTCACACCTCCAGGGTTGGGGGTTCGGTTACCGCCTCCGCCATGTGTGTGTGGAGTTTGCATGTTCTCCCCGTGCCTCGGGGGTTTCCTCCGGGTACTCTGGTTTCCTCCCCCAATCCAAAGACATGCATGGTAGGTTGATTGGCATCTCTAAATTGTCCGTAGTGTGTGACTGCGTGAGTGAATGAGAGAGAGTGTGTGTGTGTGTGTGTGCCCTGTGATGGGTTGGCACTCCGTCCAGGGTGTATCCTGCCTTGATGCCCAATGACGCCTGAGATAGGCACAGGCTCCCCGTGACCCGAGAATAGTTCGGATAAGCGGTAGACAATGAATGAAGAGGAATGATTGAGTAATAAATTAATTAACCCTCTCAACACTTACTCAAAAGAGCCGACTCAAAGAACCGATTTATTCGACTCATCACTCCGCACCTCCTTCCACAGACCTCCAAGACCCGAGCGGATGATTACTAGCATTTCAGATCGTATATAATGGATTATACTGTAATCAATACTGAATCTGTTAAAAGATATCTTCATCATACTTCATATCCCAATGACACGGTGGAACCATTTGCATAACTTTTGTTTTTACTGAATATTTCTTAACCTAATACTGAATGTCAGTTCCCTATGGAACCACTGAGAGGCAATTTTGTGCTCTGAATTTGACATTTTATAATAATAATAATAATATTAATAATAATAATAATAATAATAATAATAATAATAATAATAATAATAATAACAACAACAATAATAATAAATCTCTGTAAAACATAAATGATATTCAGCATTTTGACCTGAATATTTTAGTGTGTGGGAGTAACTGGTGAAGATTTGGTCATCAAGAAAAATGAATATTTGTCCGTCTGAAAACGGGAACAAGCAAACATAGTTCCGCAAAGAAAAATTAGCGCCAACAGACAGTGCTTTCAAAACCCCAACAACGTTATAATGGAAAACATATTGTCTGACAAACAATATAAAATAGATAGGTTGTATATAAAAGCCTGACTGCATTTTATCAGTGAAAAAGGGGACGGTGATATATCTTTTTGTTTTAGTAAATGATTTAGCTATCTTGATTACAAAACACAAACGTGAAATGTTACGATATGATTGAGGTGTTAGTTTGTATCCCGCCTCCTATTCAGACCCTCCCCCTTTGGCACTGGGGATTGGCCATAGAAGGAAACTTCGCCTCGGATCCGCTGTATCTGTAGCCTGAGCTTCACACGAACAGACGTGAACGGAGGAATGATACACGCCTAGATCAGTCTGTCCTGGGCGAAAATGGCTTGAAAATGAGGGTTAGTTTTGTTTTTTGTTTAAAAATCGCAGTAACTTTCCGTAAAAAAAAAATCTAATGCGCTGTGTTACGATATCAGCGCCAGCAGTGAAGCGTCTCAGGCAGTAAGCAGGGCTGGAATAACCAGTGACAAAGTGTCATTATAAAAATTCACAGGTAAGCTCTTTCAATCTGTCATAACACAAATAGCATACAAGCTTGGAATGAGCAAGTCATTGAACTTGTCATTATTTCATGCTGAAATATTGTGATCTGTGCATCCAGAATTTATATATATGGACCAGTGTAGCCTAAAGAAGATCATTGCTACAAACTGATCTAGAGAAACAAAAAGACATCCTTACTATAACTGATCTGATCTAGAGAGAAAAAAGGCACCCTTATTTTTAAATTGATCTAGAGAGTGAAAAGTGATCCTTGTAATGAACTCGTATAAAGAGAAAAAAAGTTATTTTTACTGTAAACTGATGGTTGGGGGGCTTGTGTGTTAGTTTGCCTGTTTTTACCGGGTACTCCTGTTTTCTCCTCAGTCCAAATACATGTACTGTAGGCTGATTGGCATCTATAAATTGTCTATAGTGTGTGAATGGGTGTGCGATTGTGCCCTATGATGCATCCTGTCCAGGGTGTCCCCCACCCTCCAGGTGGACTCCAGGTTACAGGTTCTCCGCAACCTTGTGTAGGATACACAAAAATGGATGGATTGATGGATGACTTGATCTAGAGAGAACAAGTGATCCTTACTCTGAATTGATTTAGAGACAAATATAGAACCTTATTATGAACTGATTTAGTGAGTAAAAAAGATCCTTACATGATACATCTTGAGATGTGAAGGCATCACATTTAACAGTCCACCTTTTTTCTTACAGCAGGTTTTCTTCTCCGCAATAGCAGAGGAGAAAAGGTGCTCCCACACACAGGCCACTGATGAAGGGCATGGAGATGCTCCGTCGCTCATCAGTGTTTGCAGCAGAAGTCATGGAAGTGTTTGATCGCTCCCCTACAGATAAAGAACTCGTCTCACAGTCAAAAATGTTGTGCAGGGACTACATTCACTCAAGACTCAACAAAGCTGGAATTGGTTGGACCAAATCTGAGCTTGGATCTACAGGAGGAACCCTTGGAGAAGTGTCCACTGTTCTTCTTTGGCTAGGTAAAACTTGTTTGAGATTTACTTTGGGAAAAATTCTGAAAATATCACACTTTTGTTGTGTTTTATATTAAGGTTAATTAAAGAGAATGAGGTAGATCAGAAATATTTAGCTGAGAGTATAATGATGATGTGCAGTAGCACTGCTTGTCTACTTTGTTTAAAATCCATCCAGCCTGTCTACACTCACAGGAAGGCAACACAAAACTGGTGTATTGTTATTCTTGCAATGAAGACACTTGGGAGGGCTGGCAAGTTAAGTATGTTTGACCAGGTGTGATTAGGCAGAGGACTCTGCCGTTATGTTGTTATTATCTCATTGGCGTTATGAAAATGTATTTGAGATCCATCCTCCGATAGGATTGTGCAATCTTAATAGCCACACCAGTATTCATCGTCTCCTTTGCCCTTTTAGAGTTTCCCTTATACTTGATTTCATAACCCCTTATAGTGTGTTTTACAGTTGTCTCTAGGTCTCACCCTTGTAAGTGTATGAACTATTTTGAGACTTATTTAGGGGGCTGTGTTCATCCTTGTATGCTTATTTGTATAGCAGACCTCCCTCCTTCATGTTCATTATAATATTAAGCTAAAACTTTTTATTTTCCAGAGTCACGACTGTACACACTGCAAGCCCATGCATGTCACATGACACACGTGTGACTGTATAGACTTTGCTGTCTGTGTTCAGGACTTATCTGTATTTTCCCAAAATTGAAACTCTTTTAAATGGGCTCATATTTGGGCTTATATGTTATATATATTTGTCTGGGTTTCCCCTAAGTGCTGTGAAGCATGAATGCAAGTAAAATATGCTTTTATCGTAGAGCAGATCTGATTTGGCTGGGGAACTGCTGGAGGTTCCCACCCACGGGTTACCCTGCTTAACCCTTTCAGCTTCGGTTGGATTTAAACACTTCTGTAAAACGGAAGAATGTTGTTGTATAAATCTGAATACTTACAGTGAACAGATCCATTGTCGTGAGGAAATGTTCAACAGCATTGATGTAACCTTGATATATTTGAAAACAGTTTGAGGATTTTGCCAGATGCTATGACTTATAAGTGAGACAGCACAGAGGAGGCTTAAGAGCCTTACTTAAGAGACCGAAAGCAGCTTTGTGTGTAGACATAGTATAGGATGTCCCAAAAGTCTCCATACATAGGGGAAATTAACAATTTTTACCAAAATATCTTCCAAAATGTTTCATACATGATTAGTATGGCCTTTAAGAACGCCTTTGACAAAAGCATAACGTATTGAAATCAGTTTCAGGGCTGAGTCGGGAAGCTGTCACAAGGCTGCGATAGACATGCAGTAACATGCATAACACCCAATGTGTTAACATGAATTTATTATGAGTGGGAGAGACTGTGTGTTATGGCAATCATGTAGAGGGTGTTTTGTAAATAGAGATACAGGTGTTAATTTCCCCTATGTATGGAGACTTTTGGGGCACCACTGTATTTAAAATCTTTTAATATATTTTTTATAAAGTATGTATAGATATCTCAGCAGTTTTTTCCTTCATCTTATTGAGTGTAAAAACACACATAGACCTCCACACAGAATACCCACAAAGATTCATTGCATGATGGTACATTAATCCACTGCTTCTATGTTGTTCTGTTTCCTAGGTGATGAGCTTGAATACTTGCGACCCAATGTGTACCGCAATGTGGCAAAGCAACTGAATATCACTGTGTCTTCAGAAGGAATTGTTTCTGATGCCTTTCTGGCTGTAGCTGCAGAAATCTTCTCCACAGGTTAGTCATATCAATACTTCATGTGCGAATCTAATTCTGGTGTAGAATGGCATGATAAAATCACAGTTTTATAACAAGACACTCCAATATCTTGTTTGTTTGGTGTATTATATTATTTGTTATAACAACTAGCATCAAAGAAGACAACATTAATTGACACACTACGCTCCAGTCACAGGGGAAACGTTTAATTACTTGATCAGTAAACATCATATACACCCAATTTGTTTATTGTTCTCTTATTGATTGTTAAGGAAGTATATGTGTAAGGTTTAAATATTATTTCCCTTGTCTGTACAGTGGTGCTGAATTATAATGTAGATGAAGCCCAGGGCCATTGTTCACCAGGCAAGGTAATGGAAATATTCAGAAGAAACCCAATATGGAGTCCACATTTAGACAGCAAAGACCACAAATTAATATGAAACACACAATTCCAGTGTGCCTAAAGCTGGTTTATGTGTGAAGTCAAGCTTCGCTCTTTCTAAAACTGCTGAAAATGGAGTATTATGAACATTTATATACACATTCACTAACAGTGCTGCTCTTTTATAGTGAACACAATCGGATCTTTCAGTGTAAACAATGTCTGTGTTCAGAGCGAGAAGAGAGAGAAGTCCCATTTTCCTCTGCACTCTGCAAGTTTCCAGTCTGTGTAGAATTTGGAGAAGAATGTCTCCATGGCTTTTGCTCATTCTTTCAGGCTTAAACCATTTTATGTAAACCTGAGATCCCATTTTCATCCTTTTGGAGTAGAGAGCTGGCACTAGCTAAACCCTATACTATTTTTGGAAGAATTGAACCTTCTCTATTTATTTTTTTATAAATACTTTCGCATTGTTCATGAGGCAGAATCCATGCCTGATATTGGTTAAAATTCCAAGTGTTATTACTTTGCATAGTAAAGTATAGTATGCAATGTATAATAAGTATTTTCTATGTGAAGTTTCTGTTCATATTCTCCACGTCTGTGTCCAGTATTTGGTGTGTCCTTTCCCCTTTACGAACCGCATCAACACTCTTAGATACATTGTCATGAAGTTTAAGAAATATAAGGAAATCAGCTAGTAGGTTATTGCATAAGCCTCATAAAACACTGCTTTTATCTGTAATGTGGTTTACTGCAAAGTGTCAATAAAAACTAGCAAACTCCTATTTTGGTGGATATTTGTCTTCGTGGGCTGTAACAATGAGTCAGATTCTTACTGGCTTTTTCAGTAGGTGTGACACATAATCCTAACCTCCTCAGTGTGTCTGTGCATTAACTGAGAACAACTTTTCTTTTGTACTGGATTTTGGACAGAGGCATTTACAGGAAGTTTCAATAAAACAGGAGTCTTGTTTCATTGTTTGGGAGATATATATGGATATTTCACACTCTCGGTACTGACTTCAGGAAAGAAGAAGTGATTTGTAAGTTTAAGAGTGATCCATTAGCGTAACCCAAGGAGGTCACAGATCACAGTGAGAGTAATAGGTGAAGGAACTGAGTGGGGATTGTGTGAGGGCTTGGTTTTCTTCCCTAATGGAAGTGTTTTCCCTGTTGTACATTTCTTATACAGGCTGTTAAGTCTATTTATTGACTTCCTTATCAGGCCTAAGCGATTTTCTTGCTCACTTGAGAGGGAGGAAAACGTGGGTGTTTTCTGGTTGGCCAGAACTTCAAACTAAAACGTTTATCACTGAGCCCAGGCCTGGATGTTAACAGAGTGACACACTATCTGCCTGCTCTTGCTTCCTCTCTCTCTTGACATATCAATTACATATTTATTATAGTTTCTCATATGAGCTGAAGAAATACACTTGAATTTCACAGTGTTTGTCTATTCCTACTCATTATTGTTTCAGTATTTACTTAGACCTTCTAATAAATTTCCTAATTTTTTTTACATAAAAATCTAATGATTTGTAAAGATGTAAACAGCTCAATACGTTTAAAGGTGTATTTGGGTGTCCTCATTTAGTATTGTAGTACCTGACATAACAAGAAAGTAGTTTTATTTAGATTTGATGTGCTATAAATGTAAACATGTAAACAAGACACGCAATACCAAGCAGTATAGTATACCAAATCATGTCGACTCAATTAGTCCTCTCATGATCACTATTATGCTGTCTGGAATTTAAATCACAGTGAATGCCTCAAGTTAAAAACTTTGCTCAGTAAAATCCTATTGGCTGGCTGTCAGTGTGTTAATATAAAGCCAGTGTGTCCTGGGGACACAGAGGATTCTGTGGATTTTTAGGAGGAATCGGCTGCTCTGTTCCTGACCACTCGACAGCTCCCCTGACTGTTATGTAACACACACACTCACACACACGCCTCCTCTTCCCTTCCGCCCTGTGGTTTTTAAAAGATGAGTTGCCTGGCAGTAGCTTCATCATACACATTTCTATCTCTATGCACAGACACACACAGCTAAGCTGAGGAATTTCAAACAGTGATTATATGTAAATTTGTTAGCAGTTATTTGGGAAACACTGTAATATCTGCTATAAGTGATAAACATTTAATTTGATGATGTGATTAATTGTGATGTGTATTAGTTGTGTAACTGAACACAGTCTCCCTCCCTCTTCCTCTCTCTCACTTTTCGCAGGGGTGACGTGGGGTAAGGTGGTCTCTCTGTATGCAGTAGCTGGAGCATTGGCAGTGGACTGTGTCCGGCATGGCTTCCCAGCTATGGTTCACACCATTGTAGACTGCATGGGTGAGTTCGTCCGTAAGAGCCTGGTGTCCTGGTTAAAGAGGAGAGGAGGTTGGGTAAGTATTCACTATGCTAACACTTTCTAGGGCAACATGACAAAATCTAAAATGATACTCGCTTGTGTTATACAGTGTTATACCATAATATCAAAATAAGCTATTTAACAAGGAATAGAAAAACAGAAATATATAAGTTAAAAAATATCGAAGAAAAATTATTACTATGAGGTTAAATTTGAGGTTTTTATTTGTTTAGATCATCTAATAATACCTGTGATTAAATATTCAAGAAAATATATATTACTCGCTTTTAGGGTATGCTTTAATAAAGCTTTATAGGATAGTGCTGTTGAATTCTCGATTCTGATTGGTCAGAAAGTATTGTTTAATTTACTATAACAGAACCACTCTGACAGTAATATAAGCTGGAAGCTTACATCTGATTAGCAAATGATTATATTTGACAGATACTTTTGCTATCTTTTACTGCTCAATTTGTCTATTGTGGAGCTTGGCAGTGTTTGAGCTCACAACCTTCGGGTCATAAGCCCAGTAACCTCAGTTTTCATATGTTTCTACATATTCTCTTTGGCATGAGTTGATTTGGAAAGAAAGTGGGTTCTTGTTTGCCTGTAACTAATGTTGATGGGCGACATGCTGTAAACAAGGTGGAGTAGGGGTGTGAGGCTGTAAAGGTTAGCAACACTGTTTATCAGGGCTGAAGACAGTTTGAAGAAACGCACTGCAACTATTGTACCAAAATCTCTGTTGGAATTCTGTTCAATATTTTACATCCTGTTCTTCATTCTGTGCCCTACTTGTATCTTCTACATCTCTGTGGTAAACAGAGCAGGACAGAATGAATAAAGAAGGCTGTACCGTGCTGAACGTTTTAGTAGAGAGTCTTCACCACGGTGGTCTCTTTGCAGACAGAGCAGGAGAGCGAGAGAGTGCAGCTGTAAAATATAAGCTAAACAAATGAAATTAAACAAAGGTAATGTATGCCAGTTTTAAAAGAAGCACTTAACAGAAAAGTACTGGATGTCTGCCTTTTCTGGTTTTAATATCAATCACTGAGACACAACAATCTTTAACAATCTGTGATGTGAAGTTTCTTTGGCTTTCTTAAGAGCCTGGCACATACACAACAGGGTTAATTAGTTGCAGTTAGCATTGAGACATGATATTTACTGTATCCTGGCCTGTTGGAAAAAAAAATCTAATTTCTAATGCACTTTATCATTCAAAGCCTTTTTTTTTTACTTAAAATACACTGCCATAAGTTGCCAAAGGTTTTGGGACACCTACCTTTACATGCACATGAATGCAATATGGAGTTGCCCCACCCTTTGCAGCTATAACAGCTTCAACTCTTCTGTGAAGGCTTTCCACAAGGTTTAGGAGTGTGTTTATGACCATTCCTGTCTAGAAGCGCATTTGTGAGGTCAGACTGATGTTGGACAAGAAGGCCTGACTCGCAATCTCTGCTCTAATCCATCCCAAAGGTGTTCTATCAGGTTGAGGTCAGGCCTCTGTGAAGTTCCTCCACACCAAACTCGCTCATCCATGTCTTTATGGACCTTGCTTTGTGCACTGGTGTGCAGTCAAGTTGGAACAGGAAGGGGCCTTCCCCTAATTGTCCAAAATGTCTTGGTATGCTGATACTCTTAAACCGTATTAACAATGAGGATAGCAATGCAAATTTACTACTGCTGTGTCTAAATAGCCTAGTGTATAATCTGTCAGGTTAACCCAGTCGGCAGACTCCAATTCCTAGCATACATGGCTTCTACGGAATACACTCCCCTGAATTCACACACTCTACCCTGCTCACAGGACTTCCGATTGGTGCTTAATCATACACGCACAGACTCCTACAAAAGAAACTTTCAGTCACTCACAGTTATAATATACTGTCAGTTTGTCCTGCATTCTTGACATTACTGGGCCTCTTTACCTGTGTTTGCTGTTCTAGGTTGTACTGTTTATTTGTTACCTGATTCTTGTTTTTGCCTTTGCCCAGTTTGCCCTGTATTTTCATCGCTTCACCTAAGCCTGTCTCTTGAACTTGCCTGCTGAATTAGATGTGTTTGCATTTTGCTCCTATTAAGTTCTATTGTTCTATTGTGTTTGTGTCCATCTCCACACCCTTTTAACAGTTACTACATTTGGCTAAGGCAACTTTTGGACACAACTGAGAAGTTGAAGGATATGTGTCTTGCTCATGGGCCCAGCTCTGACAGCTTGGTGTTACCAGTGTTTAAGATCACAATGTTCCAAAACAGTAGTTTTATGTCACTCAGCTCTGTACAGTCAGTGACCTGAGCTTAGGATGGAATCAGCTGTGAAGCAGCAGCGATACCCACTAATCCAATGTGCGAGTACCCCCTGCAAATAGAAATATTCAATATTGTATTGAGCCTCTAGTCCTGTTGCTGAATGCCTTGTATTGTATGTCGCTATAATGGAACTAATAATCCATGAGACAAGCACACAGAGTTTTGCCATGTCTGTGTAAACCAGTATAAAAAGAGAAATAGTTTTTTTTTGCTCCGTGACCAAAAGAGCATACAACTTTCACTAAGGGCTTAGCAAGAAATGCAGCATTCAGGGTTGTTATATGATTAAAATGACACACCCAGCTAAGTATACCTGTGAACAGCAGGCTGTGTCTCCACATGTTGATGTTTATGCATGTGATTAATCTTTCTTCATTCAGACTGTGCATGCATCTGAGGCTTTGGTGAGCTACTCATTATGTCAGTGTTGTCTTCTCCTTAAAGCTCTTCCAGTCTGGCCAGTTTTTAGTTTAACAAACACTTTATGTAGCTGAATATGGTGTCAGTTTTTGGGTGTTCTCATAATTATTTAATAAAGCATTAAGCATGAAATGAAAGCTAAATCTGTATCAGTTGAAGGTAAATCTAAAAAGCAGCTGCAGGCAAAGTCATTAGCTACATTTTTCAAGGTGTCCTGTTGTGGAGCGTCAGGACATGGCTCAGTCTCAGGCTCAGGATTTGGTTCTTGCTATTTTTGAACCGGCCTGAAACAAGAATACACCTGACATTAACATGGAATGAAATTGTACAGGACATCAGACTGGTAGAAAAAAATGCTTTACAGAAAGCATTTATCTATGAGATGTGAATACGCTGGTTTGTAGCTGTGCCTGTGTGCATCTGATTGCGTTCTGTTTTACTGATGAAGATTTGGTTTTATCATGATGATGAAAGATTCCTTAATTAATGATGTCCAACCCTCCCTTTCGATGCTCTCATCCCTTTTAGAGTTTAATGGATCTATGGTGCTGTTGTAATTTTCACAGTTGGATTATCAGACCGTGTAATGCCTACACAGTAAAGTGTCGTTTAAGCAGCTCGGCAACTTCAAAGCGAGAAATTTTCACCTCATGCTAGCTTCCTGGCAAAGACAACAAGCATCGAGTCATTCCCATTTCATACGCCTCTGTGCACATGTAGTTCTCTCTGACTTTGAAGGTCATGCTGTTTTGCTACTAGACTGAAATTTGTCTCTGATAAAGATGTGTGCTCCTTTCCCTATTTGTTGTGTAATATGTTGAATGCTCCAAATCCATGTGAAGGCTCCCAAGGCCACTTTCTAGCCACTCAGTGACATTGTATGTTGAAATACGGCCGTGTGTTGGCTTTGGCTGGGAAACCACATTGCTGTGTACTAGTCTCATTTGCTTGAGAACTTGTGAGTGTTCTCAAAGCTTTATTTGCTTTCAGAAAGACATTCACTAAATAACCCATAGTAGCGCTCAAGACAATCACAATCAGAATTCATTATACACAGAGTTCAAATTATGGTGCAAGTGTTCATTTTTGACACTCGCTAGGCAAAGCTAGCCCACAATAAAGCTTACGTTCTTCTGCTGCCAGCAGGTTTTATTTATATTCATGTATCATGACATTTTGTGTTTCTCTTTTTTGCAGATTGACATTACAAAATGCGTAGTGAACACGGACCCCAGCTTCCATTCTCATTGGCTAGTGGTGGCAGCCTGCACGTGTGCACACTACCTGAAGGCCATCGTCTTCTACCTGCTGAGGGAGAAGTGAAGGCACAACAGAGGGACAATGAACATTGTGTGTCTCTTCTGTTTGTAGTGGAGAGAGCTGTCATTTCACTGCTTTGACCTGTTACTGCTCTTGGTGTGTTTACACATGCAGGAAAGTTGCACTGTGCCTTTAATGAACATTTGTGTGTGCTGAGCTGTTCTTTGACGTCTTCATGAATGGGCTTCAAGAGGCTGTAAGGAAGTTCAGTGGATTGATATCTATTGGTGATGCTACCTAGTGGGGCAACTATCAGTAGGACACAAACTGCAGGAAATGATCAGAAACAGGAAGAATGATGTGTTTGTCAGCAGTGTGTTATATTAAAGCCATACTGTCTAGCCCTCATCTGCACTATCACATAGTGACTTATTAGTTTATCCATGTTTTTAGTGGACTGCACTGTTTTTTTTTTTAAATACACTTTATTGAAAACAACACTTTTAAATGCATCTAGTGTTATAAAATGACCATGGGCAAGATCGAAAACATTGTGTTTATTTCTGCTTGAGTTATGCTAACCAGAAGACTCTTTTTGAGAAATAGTATATAAGCATGTGCACATGTGTGTATGATAGAGAAAGAGAGGGAGGGAGAGAAAGTGAAAGATTAAAAGGCATAAAAGAAGTAAAAAGATCTGTCTTTTCATTTCTTGTCCATTCAAAACAGAACAAAACGACATGTATCTGAAACCTTCAGTTGTCTATAAAAAAAAAAGCCTATAAAAACCTATAAGCACTTTGTCCTAAGCTTCCAACAAGGCTAGGGTGTATCTGGTGTTTCTGTTTGTCATCATAGCTCTGTCTGTGCTGTAATATAAAAGTTGCTTTATGAACTTTGACTGCATTACACAATCACAACTGATAACTTTTTGTGTATATGTTTATAAAATTCCTTTTTGAGGAATAAAGCATTGCTATTGTGTGCACATTGCCAAGCCACCCTGAATGTCTGTAGAATAAATGCAAGCAAATGGAGAAATGGGTTGAGTTTTCCTGTTATTGGAAATGTGTGGGATTTTCTTTCTTTCTTTATTTATTTATTACATCACAGTAATTATCTAATTGAGGATTATAAGAAAATGCAATGTTCTTTTGTTTTCTGCAATGTTGTGTAAGCCACTGCCTTTTAAGTCAAGTACTTTCCTTTAAGCTGGAAAAATTCAGGGGTTATGCAGAATGACAACCACAGAGAAATTTGCTTTCAGCTACAAACTATTCCAGTTGCAGAGAACCAGTATGATTGCAGCTGTCAGTATTCTGAATGTTTTGAACAGTGGATGGAGTGTCTGAGGCTGAGGCTAACTTAAATAGCTTACAATATAAAATGCAGTTTTTAAAATACTTTTGTCAAATATACATTACTGCACAGTGGAATTCATTTCTACACATATCCCAGCTTTGGAAGTTGGGGTCAGAGTGCAGGATCAACCATGATACAGTACACCTTGAGCAGAGAGAGTTAAGGGCCTTGCTCAGGGGCCCAACAGTGGCAGTATGGCAGTGCTGGGGTCCGACCTTCTGATCAACAATCTAGAGCCTTAACCACTTAAAGTACAAGAATAGTTGCACACACTAATAAAATATATCAAATAGGAGTCTAGGATATTATACACACATTGTTTGGCAACTTATAAAATAGGACATGGAATCATAATATGTGTATGTAATGTTAGCTATTTGTGTCATAATTGTGTCACAGTTTTTTGCCTTATAGCTGCCATGCACTAGAAAACAGGAATGTCATTCCACAGAAGACACATAGTTTCTGAGAATAAAGGTTTGGTTCTAAAGAAAATATTTTTGTGAACCTGAATAGTAACAAGGCCTAGAAATGCCCTGCATTATTTACTACTGTTGGCTCCATTAGAAACTGCATGCCTGGATAGTGTTCAGCTTCATTTCTAAGTCAATTTAGATAAAGTCTGCCAAATAACAACTAAACAGAAATGCAAATGCACTGTAATGATATCTTTATTGACATAGAAATTTGTTTTCAAAATATTAATGTGATTTACATATTATAACCTTCACATAAGTGCAGTTACACTTTACACATGGATAACTTGCATGCTATTGAAAAGGGCATGAGAGAACTGCATGCAATATATTCAGTGATCCAAAGTACTGAAATCACACCATGCAAAACAACATGACTGTGTGTGACTTTCCAATAACCCCTTTTAGTGGGTCCGCTGTAATAATAGGACAAGCCTCGTGGGATAGGCTCCAGATCATTTTGCTTAATAGTGGTAATTGTTGCCAGGTTGACATTATGGCGGAAAAATGACCAATATTATATCGTGCCAGTATGTTATATGGTACTAATATTGGAATAAAACACCTTTCTGAGAATACTGTGGGTATTATAAGTAATTTCATCTATAACATCAGCTGGCTCTCACTGTTCTTTAGTAGATACAGTATAATGATTATAAAAGATTAAATGTATAGTTTTTCATCACAGGTTGTTTAATTATGCCACTGATATTCTGGCTATAATATTTCTACCATGCTGCCCACTCCTACATGACACCCTTTTTATCTAGGTATATTCAGTAATGATCAAATTATTTGCACATCTAAACCTTTCATTCCTTTCTTTATTACGAGCTCAGCCTTTGTTAACTTGATAAATCACGACATACCGCCATCTAGTGGTATATAATAATATTGCTACAACTGTCGACGTGTCATCATAGGCTGCAGGATATCCAATGGAGAGAAATAACTGTTCATACTGACAGTTTGTTGTAAATTTGAGAGCAAACATTATTTTTAAAAACTCAATAACGAGAATGAACAAGTATAAATATATCCTACTGTTTAATGATATACAGTTGTAAGACATCCACTTGAATGAAAATTATTTATTATGTGTAGGTAAAGTTTTTTTATGAGGTAACAATTCTGAAGGGTGTAAATAAAATTTAGTCAATTTTAAGATTATGTGTAATTTTTTTTTAAATTTTATTTATTTAGAGATCCATGCCAATATAATAAGGACAATGAATCTGATTCTGTTGGTGTGCTTTTCACAGATCTTTTGTACAATCAGAAGTTTGTACAATATTAGTATTGATTACTATTGAGAGGATAGAAATGATTCAAATGTTAATTCTACTTTTCTGAGAAAATAATTTTAAAGGAAAATGAAATATTGGGGTATGGGGGATTAAAGGACATGCACTAAAGGTAGGAGTGTTGCAGTGTAACGTTAATTGCGACATCAAGGGCTCACATAGCTGTTTGTGCAATATCACATGAGTGAGTGTTCAGCACTCTGATTACAACCTGCTGGACTAAACAGAGTGGTATAATTTAAATGTTTCAGAAAGTAACGAAAAAACATCACCAAACAGACATGTGGGAATTCTTTCTTAGTGCCAGCAATTATGCTTTCTCTTTCTGAGACACATACGTTTGATAAAACATATACACATAGATATATCAATAAAGAACCTGCTGTATTTTCACAAGCTTCCGGGTTAGGCTGGAACTTACGTCACCGATTCTAAGGCGTTGCAACGCTCTAAGAAAGTCCCGCCCACATGCATAATTTCGTTGGATGTTGCTAGTCGCTTTTCCCCAGTCCATGATTTCTATTGGAGGACTTTGGTGTCACTCAGATTTCAGCCAACAAGATAGGGTGAATTACAACTGACGGGATGGATGCGGGTAAGGCTCTCTAGAAAATACTATTACTCTGCATTTTTGTGAAACTTTAACACTGTTTAATCAAATCAACAGTAAACAAGCTGATATGAAGGATAACTAGCGTATCCGTGTGTGTTGAAGCGGATGTCATGTTTCGGTGTAGGAAATCTGATGTAGTAGGCTGTGTCCAGACACAAACAGATAACAGTTGGACAGTCGATTTTCAGTGCTAAAATAACGGATGTAGCACTGACAGGGAGGGACCACTTTTAAAAGGCTCTATAATTCGTATGATAAAAATAATAATGGTTTGTTAGAGATCCAGGCTGTAGTTTAAAGGTGTAAATGTCCTAGACGCCCTATCAACGGACGTGGTGGACTTCACTGAGAATTTATGATGATAAATAATGTGTTAAAGTTACTGTATCTGCTGTTCTAGCGAGCCGATGGTCTGTCATGTTATTGCATCATCATAGGGAAGATGCTTATTAGCTATTAGATGTCATCCATTATTTAGTGTAGTTGATCTCTCGGTGTTTCATTGGGATGCTCCGTCTTTCCATCCCAGCTGATCCCTAGAATACTTCCACGTTACTATTACTGTTCTGTTTATTGCTCTCTGAACAGCTACTCTGACCTATGACACACTACGATTTGGGGAGTTTGAAGATTTCCCAGAGACATCCGAGCCTGTCTGGATTCTGGGGAAACAGTCCAATGCTCTGACAGGTAACTAAAGAGGACACCGTGGAATTAGGCTGCATGCTGATGTGTTTCTAATATGTTTGTCATTTTGCAGAGAAGGATGAGATTCTGTCAGACATTACTTCACGCTTGTGGTTCACCTACAGAAAGAATTTCCAGGCAATTGGTAAGCGACATGATCTGGGACACACTGATTACTATGCAGTTGTTACCTTTAATCATGACTGATTTGTGTAGGTAGTGTAGTAAAGTCCAAGCCGTACTGCTGTTACAGGAGGGACGGGACCTACGTCTGATACAGGCTGGGGTTGCATGCTGCGATGTGGACAGATGATTCTTGCTGAAGCGTTGGTTCGCAGACACTTGGGTCGTGGTATGTCTGTTTACCACAGTGGAAACGTTTTTCCAGTTCATACAACAACACTAAAGTAATGCATAATGCGTGCGTTTTTTTTTTTTTTTTTTATTAGAGTGGCGATGGGTGAGAGGTCAGCAACCAAGAGAAGAGTATATGAGCATCCTGAATGCCTTTATAGACAAGAAGGACAGCTACTATTCTATTCACCAGATAGGTAAAAGTCAGTCCTGTGTTGTGTACGTACAGAGAACTGGCAGTGTTTACAAGTCAGATGCATTGTTTGAGGATCATATAGTTTGTTGTCTCTTTTACCTTTAGCTCAGATGGGAGTGGGAGAGGGCAAGTCCATAGGCCAGTGGTATGGCCCGAATACAGTGGCACAGGTACTCAAGTAAGTTGCATTACCTATGTAGGTATATCATACAGAACCATGTGGGGTGGGGGGAAGTGAAATCCTGCCTTTTTTTTAAAGTTTGTGTGCATGTGTGTGTCCCAATCTGTAGTAAACATGCTTTTACCTCATGTAGGAAACTGTCAGTGTTTGACACATGGAGCCGATTGGCAGTTCACGTGGCCATGGACAACACTGTGATAATTGAGGAAATTAGTAAGTTGGTATTAGTATAATAATGAATTTACATTTTAAACAAGTATATACAGGTGATAGAGCTACAGTATATGGCTAAACATTTGGACAGAACACCCATGTGAGATTTCTGAACATCCCTTTCCAGATTTAGTCTCCCATGTGGTTATAATGACCTCCACATTTCTGGGAAGGCTTTCCACTAGATTTTGATATCTGTAAAAATTACATTCTTACAAACTTACAAACCTAATGACCCTTAAAAGATCCATTATTACTTAAACAGCATTATTATTTTTTTTCTTATTTTTCCGTATTATACCATAATTTATTGGAATCACTCTTACACCACATGCTATAATACAATAGATGTCTGCATAGGAAGCACCCTTATGTTGTTGATCTAGAAATTTTGTCCTTTTTCATTGATTCTTCCAAATGTATTTTTAGGTATTGGCATTTCCTTAAAGCTGTTGCTCATAGCAGGAAGGATGTAGCAATTAGTTTTAGGTATATAGATTCAGGATTGCCATGTATACAGATATATACAGTACACAGTTATTTACAGTATAAAACTTCCAGTGAAATGAAAACCCAGACTACTCCTTAGGATTGCATTTAAACAAACTAAATTTAAGAAAAATAGTAAGACATAGAATAGAAATAAGACATAAGAAGTAGTAGTACATGCTGTGCAATTATGTTACTTGTAGTAACAGCAACTCAAAGTTAATCTGTCAAGTATGTGCAAAAGATCTATTATCTAGGACCTTTTATCTCCAGCACCATTTGCAAGAGAATGGCCACATCCCTGATTGTGTGTTTTTAACTTTCAGAGAGGTTGTGTATGCCGTGGTTGGACTTTGAGAGGGGAGGGTACGCAGACCCTTTGGAGATGAACGGGTATATGGAGGGGGCATGTGCCATGGCTTTGGAAGACACAGCTGTGTGGAAACCACTTGTCCTGCTCATCCCCCTGCGCTTGGGCCTCAGTGATATCAACGAGGCCTATATTGAAACTCTAAAAGTAAATAAATGAGAGATGAACCCACACTGCAAAAAAAACAATTAAAAAAATAAATTTTTTAAACATTTAACATTTAAATATTCTATTTCAAAATGCTTATACTGGAATGCAGATGTCTGTAGGCTTGTTTTTTTTCTTTGTCTCCACAGCAATGCTTCATGATGCCCCAGTCTTTAGGAGTTATTGGTGGAAAGCCGAACAGTGCCCATTACTTTATTGGCTTTGTTGGTAAGCACTGACGCGTTCAGATCTAAGCATGTGTCAAACAGATATTCCGTGTTCCAGTATTGTTTTATAACACACACAATCACAATGGTAGCATTTCAGTATTCAGCAGGTACACACCTCTAGAGCAAGAACAATGCAGTTGAAGGGAATCCAGTCATCTTGCTTAATAGTTGGCAGAGTAAAGCAACAAAGATTTATGAGCTGTCATGCAAAGACAGTGTTTAGATTCCTGAAATTTCACTGTAGCCAAACAAGTCTTGTGAACTTGAACTATTTATTGTGGAGATCCTCAAGTATTGAATACATAGTGTATCAAATATATAGTGAATTTAGAGATGTATTTATGATGATAAACATTAACAGACTTTAAATTGCAACTGTCACTTTCTTCAAGCTCAATTGTTCATCAACATTTCCAGATATTAATTAAAACAATATTTACTGACTTTGATGGTCTGTAAGAAGAAGAGGTCAAAGACAGAGATAGAGAAGAAAACCAAGTGGTGGAAGCTGAAAAAGGAGGAATGTTGTGAGGAATTTAGACAGAAGTTGAGGCAGGCTCTGGGTGGTCAGGTAGTGCTGCCAGATGACTGGGAAACTACAGCAGAAGTGATCAGGGAGACAGGGGAAAGGTGCTGGGTGTGTCATCTGGAAGGAGGAAAGAAGATAAGGAGATTTGGTGGTGCAATGAGGAAGTTCAAGATAGTATCCAGAGGAAGAGATTAGCCAAGAAGAAGTGGGACATGGACAGGACTGAAGAGAATAGACAGGAATACAAGGAGTCACAGTGCAGAGTGAAGAGGGAGGTGTCTAAGGCCAAGCAGAAGGCATATGACGAGTTGTACACTAGGTTAGACACTAGAGAAGGACAGAAGGACTTGTACAGGTTAGCTAGGCAGAGGGATCGAGATGGGAAGGATGTGCAGCAAGTTAGAGTCATTAAGGATAGAGATGGAAGGGTGCTCACAAGTGAGGAGAGTGTACAGAGGAGATGGAAGGAGTACTTTGAGGAGCTGATGAATGAGGAAAATGAGAGGAAAAAAGAGTAGAAGGGGTGAACTCTGTGGAACAGAAAGTAGATAAGATTAGAAAGGATGAAGATAGGAAGGCTTTGAAGAGGATGAAAAGTGGAAAGGCAGTTGGTCCTGACGACATTCCGGTGGAGGTCTGGAAGTGTCTAGGAGAGGCAGCAGTGGAATTTTTAACTAGTTTGTTCAATAGGGTTTTAGAGAGTGAGAGGATGCCTGAGGAATGGAGAAGAAGTGTGTTAGTGCCGATCTTTAAGAATAAGGGTGACGTGCAGAGTTGCAGCAACTATAGGGGGATAAAGTTGATGAGCCATACAATGAAGCTATGGGAAAGAGTAGTGGAAGCTAGGTTAAGGAAGGTAGTGGAAATTTGTGAGCAGCAGTATGGCTTCATGCCCAGAAAGAGCACAACAGATGCAATTTTTGCCCTGAGAATTTTGATGGAGAAGTATAGGGATGGTCAGAGGGAGTTGCACTGTGTGTTTGTAGACTTGGAGAAAGCGTATGACAGGGTGCCAAGAGAAGAGCTGTGGTACTGTATGAGGAAGTCAGGAGTAGCAGAGAAGTATGTCAGAGTGGTGCAGGACATGTATGAGAGGAGCAGGACAGTGGTGAGGTGTGCTGTAGGTCAGGCAGAGGAGTTCAAAGTGGAGGTGGGACTGCATCAGGGATCGGCTCTGAGCCCCTTCCCATTTGTTATGGTGATGGACCAGTTGTCAGAGGAGGTCAGAAAGGAGTCTCCTTGGACAATGATGTTTGCAGATGACATTGTGATCTGTAGTGAGAGCAGGGAGCAGGTGGAGAAAAACCTGGAGAGGTGGAGGTTTGCGCTGGAGATAAGAGTAATGAAAGTCAGTCGTAGTAAGATGTACATGTGTGTGAATGAAAGGGAGGGAAGTGGAACAGTAAGGTTACAGGGTGAAGAGGTGAAGAAGGTACAGGAGTTTAAGTACTTGGGGTCAACAGTCCAGAGTAATGGAGAGTGTGGAAAAGAGGTAAAGAAGCGAGTGCAGGCAGGTTGGAATGGGTGGAGAAAGGTGTCAGGAGTTCTGTGTGATAGGAAAATATCAGCGAGAATCAAGGGGAAGGTGTACAGGACAGTGATGAGACCGGCCATGCTGTATGGTTTAGAGACAGTGTCACTGAGGAAGAGACAGGAGTCAGAGCTAGAGGTAGCAGAGCTGAAGATGTTGAGGTTCTCTTTGGGAGTGACAAGATTGGACAGGATTAGGAACGAGTACATCAGAGGGACAGCTCATGTTGGACGTTTGGGGGACAAAGTTAGGGAGGCCAGATTAAGATGGTTTGGACATGTTCAGAGGAGGGAGAGTGAGTATATTGGTAGGAGAATGTTGGACATGGAGCTGCCAGGCAGGAGGCAAAGAGCAAGGCCAAAGAGGAGGTATATGGGTGGAATTAATGAGGATATGAAGCTAGTGGGTGCAAGTGTTGAGGATGCAGAAGATGGGGATAGGTGGAGAGAGATGATTCGCTGTGGCGACCCCTGAAGGGAAAAGCCGAAAGAAGAAGAAGAATTAAAACAATATTTACCACTCAAGACAAATGTCAGAACAAATATTTCTGGCATTACTTTCGTTCCATTTGCTCATTGCACCATCATTTCATACAATTTATTTCTTGTCACATTACACAACATGCTTCTGTTTTGAATTCTAGTTATAATAAATGACTTATTATTTACACATCTAACCATGTACATACGAGTTGGAACTACCCTTAAGATTATTTAGTGCTTAACATTTCCACTTAGCCTTATGGCTGTACCTCACTCATACTGCTCCCTACAGGCGAGGAGCTCATATACCTGGACCCCCATACAACTCAGCCGGCTGTAGAGCCGTGTGAAAACGGAGAGATTCAGGACGACTCCTATCACTGCCAGCACCCGCCATGTCGCATGCACATCTGTGAGCTTGACCCATCCATAGCTGTTGTGAGTATCTCAACTCCAGTGCTCCAGTATTCCACTAAAAGGGATCCCAAGGGCTTCCCATTACTGTTTTTGAAATTGGACACAAATCTGTAGAAATGTAACTTTCTGAAATAATTATCTACATACCACAATATATGTATGCCTGAGGTAGAAAAGCTAGGACAGTTGCATAGATTCTACACTGCTCAGACATAACATTATGACCACCTGCTTAATACTGTATTGGTCCCCCTTTTGCTGCCAAAACAGTCCTGACCTGTTGAGACATGGACTCCACTAGATCACTGAAGGTGTGGTATCTGGCACCAGGATGTTGGCAGCAGATCTTTTAAGTACTATAATGGGCCCTATCTTGCAACTTACAGGACACTTTACATAGGTACTGACCACTGCAGACTGGGAACACCCCACAAGAGCCACAGTTTTGGAGATGTTCTGATCCAGGCAAACCCTTCACATTGTGACATTTTTCTATAGATAGTAATATTTTACTTATATATTTTCCTCCTGACTACCCACAGTTCAAATTTGTCCTCTGTAGAGGACATTTGTCAACCTTAATATCTTCTACACCCAGCATACTACTGAGCCAACTCCTTGTGTGCTCTAAAGAGGACGTTTAGCACTTTCAAATGAGACCAAATATGTAGGGGTGGGGTTTTGAGAATTTCCTCTTCAAGTTTAAAAAACAAGTATTGGGATATTTATTTTTTCCTGGTAGTCAGGAGGATATGGTTACTTCCAAAGTAGGAAAAAGGGAGAAAAATTATTTGTAGATTCTATTTCAAGACTCCAGGGCTGAGCAATATGCCAACAGCCAGAATCTGTTTACTGATCAAAGCCTGTGAAAGGAAAATAACATTTTGCTAGCAAGGTATTAGGCATCTTTAGGCAGACTGATTACCAGGATGGTTTTTGGATATAGCACATGACTGTAGTGTAATCTGAGCCATTTAACTCTGTTTACTCAAATCTGAGTGGTTTCTCGTTTCAGGGCTTTTTCTGTCAAACGGAGGACGACTTTGATGATTGGTGTGCACAGATTCGAAAAGTGAGTTTGCATTAAGTGTTCAGACCTGGTGTTGGTCATTTCAGTCTTTTTGCTAATTAGCACTTTTCTCTTGCAGTTATCGAGCTGTAGAGGTCTACCCATGTTTGAACTTGTAGACAGTCAGCCATCACATCTAATCAACACCGAAGCCATTAATCTCACTCCTGGTAAGACCATATCTTTGTGGTCTCATAGCTGCCTTCCCCACTGTATTAATGTCAAATTAATAAATGTAGAGTGTCTATTCTTAAAACAAAAATGCAAATGTACTCGTTTTGAGTATGGCTGAATTATGCTTTGCAGATTTCTCAGACTCGGACCGGCTTGAGCGTTTCTTTGACTCTGAAGATGAAGAGTTTGAGATACTGTCTTTGTGAGGATGACAGATAGAGAGATTGTTCAGCATACAGAACTCAGTGCCACACTCCCGGAGAGGAGTAGTACCACTGACATGAGGCCTGCCTAGCATTAGGTGCATAGTCACCTGTGTAAAACTCAGCTTCCTGCTACACTGACCGCTCTCTGCGTCATTCTGGGTCCTGAGGTCAGAGGTCATCATCATCACAGGCTCTGCAGAGTCTCAGTATGTTCATATTAACACTCAACGTGTATCCATTTTGAGTCTTAACACTTTTTGTTATAAAGTGACCGTGCCTTTTTATGCGCCTACACTAATGCATACACTTTGCCATAACTCACTTTCGGTGGTCATCGGGAGCATGGCTCCTCAGAGTATGCTAATGACCTACACTGCTTTGATGTCTGTAGCAAATTGTAAATGAAAACCAAGATGTAAAAGTTACAGACCAAGTAGAATAGCTTATGTGTGGTACAGTACATTTATCAATGTTTAAAATATCTGTACACAAGTTTATTTTAAGATTATTTATTTAATCAATTGTACAAAAGTAAAAATAAAAATGAAAACATTACTCATTGTCCTCTTTATTAGGAACCCCTGTACACCTACACATTCATGCAGTTATCTATCTAATCAGCCAATCATGTAGCAGCAACACAATATAAAAATCATGCAGATAAAAGTCAAAAGCTTCAGTGAAGAATTGGGGGGAAAAAATGTATTTCTCTGACTTTGTTTGCCGTATAGTTGGTAACAAAAGGGCTGGCTTGAGTATTTTAGAAACTGTTTCTATTTTAGAAACACATCAAACGAGGTTTGATGTGTGCATTCCGAGATATACTGCTTCTCACCACAGTTGTAAAGTGTGAGTTACTACAGATTTCCTGTCAGATCAGACTTGTCTAGTCATTCTCCTCTGATCAGCAAGGCGTGTCCACCCACAGAACTGATGCTCACTCAGTATTTCCCCCCCACAACTCTTGTGTATGAAAATCTCAATAGATCATAAATTTCTGAAATACTCAAACCAGCCCATCAGGGACCAACAACCATGCTATGATCATGTATTTGCATGATTTTATGCATTGTGCTGATGGCACACAATGGAATGACTAGATAACTGCACAAATGTGCAGATGTACAGGTGTTCCTAATAAAGTAGACGTTGAGTGTGTATAAAATAAGGATAAAATATTTATTTAATAAAAAGGAGAATAAGAAGTAGTGTTACTTCCTGGCAATGTCCGTGCACAGTACAGGGGGTGATTAAAAGTCTAGTTGTAAGCAGTGTTGGCCAGGAATTCTCCTTACTGTTCATTTCCAGAGTTCTCCAATCGGAAGATTCTCAGATGTATTGATTATGTTCTCACACAGCACCTTAATATCACTGTGTACTGCTTCTATGCTTCTGGCTGCATCAATCACCTAAAAATGTGAACAGAACAAGAAAACGTCAATGATGTAGGTCATAAAAATCTTCATGTTGATGTAGATGTAGGTATGTGCCAGGATTAAAGGAACTTTAATCTTTTCATGTTACATAACATTCGTTACCCCAGCATCTCGAATGGTTTTAAAGATCCACAATTTGTGCTGTGCTGTGTTATTTTCCCCCTGGCACTACAATACCAAGCATGCATTAAACAAGAACATCAGACAACCAAATACCTAATAGGAAAGCCTATCATAGGCAACCTTTCCTAAAACAGTTCTAGGGACTGATGTATTTAGTTCCATCACTTTTCATCCTTTTATGTGAGTCTTATTCTAAAATAAATGACTGTCAATATGCAGGGAACATCAATTTAAATCCATAATAATCTCCACAATAAAGAACTTCAGAAGATACTTGTCATTTAATGCCTCCCAAAACAGTTTTCATACTGGGAGCTCAAAAACTGCTTAAAAGTACCAGCTCACTAAGTGGCAAGGGGATTATAATTTGTGTTATTATCCCAGACATCACATCAACATGCACTAAAACAGTGTGTGTCCAAATGTTGCATAAATGACTGTTACATGAAGCAGTTTACCTTCCAGTTAACTGATGGATCCTTCATGAGTTGTTCGAATCTCTGCTGCACATTTACGCTGAAAAGAACTGGTCTCGTATCGCTCTGTTCCAAACTCTCCGCGTTCGGCTGCTACGCTGGGGTTCAGCTGCAGGAACATCACAAGGTCTGGCTTTGGCAGACCTACATCAGGATTCTTACACCACTCCAAAGAGAAGTCCTAAACCACACATAGGATGTCAAATATACCTCTAGCAGCCAGTATAACCAATACATAAATAGAGGTTCTTATGCAATGAGGATTTTGGTGCTCACAGGTTTGGCACTGGTGAAAGCCACTCCAGAAAAAGCATAGCGATCTACAACCAGGGTGATTCCCTGCTCCAGCTTTTTCTTCATTAGAGGCCTGAAAGGTGGATGAAAGCTTGCACAATGAAAAGAGTATAATAAAACTAAAACAAACAAAAAAAAACCCCACAGGTATAGAATTTGAATATTATAGTAATTACTCATAATAATAATGATGATGTAAAAATATATGCACATTTTATTACATCAAATACATATATAGAGTATGATAATTACATCCCAAAAAACTTTTGATATATGCAAACATGCACACACACGCACATGTCTCTGAGATTGACTTACACCAACTCCCAGCGGTTTGCAGAAAAGAGCAGGTGTACGGTATGGTCCTCCAGGTTGTTCTTTTTCTCCAGGTATGAACCGATCAGCTGCCCAATATGTGTTGTTCTGTCTGTGAACACAAAATTCTCAATGTCCTCTTTATTAGGAACACATGCATTCATGCAGTTATCTACTCAGGCAATCGTGAAGTAATAACACTACTACTTCTTTAATTATCCTTTTTATTAAATAAAGATTTTGTCATTATTTTATATACAATCATAATCCACTTTTATTAGGAACATCTCTATATCTGCACATTTTGCAGTTATTTAATCATCCAATTGTGTGCCATCTGCACAATGCAAAAAATCACACAGATACAGGCCAGGTGCTCCAGTTAATATTCATATCTAACATTAGAATGGGGAAAAGTGTGATATCTTTGACTTATCATTGCATAGATGTTGGTACTAGAAGTGCTGGTCTAAATACACTATATTGGCAAAAGTTTTGGAACACACCTCCAAATAATTCAGGTGTTGTTTTTCAGGGGTTTTCATGGATGAGTGAGTTTGGTGTGGAGGAACTTGACTGGCCTGCACTGTCCTGACCTCAACCCGATAGAACACCTTTGGGATGAATTACAGTGGAGACTGTGAGCCAGGCCAAAACTGGGACATCTACCTTTACATGCACATGAATTTAATATGGAGTTGGCCCACCCTTTGCAGCTATAACAGCTTCAACTCTTCTGGGAATGCTTTCCACAAGGTTTAGAAGTGTGTTTATGAGAATTTTTGACCGTTCCTCTAGAAGTGCATTTGTGAGGTCAGGCACTGATGTTGGACAAGAAGGCCTTGCTCTCAATCTCCGCTCTAATTCATCCCAAAGGTGTTCTATCCGGTTGAGTTCAGGACTCTGTGAAGTTCCTCCATACCAAACTCGCTCATCCATGTCTTTATGCACCTTGCTTTGTGTCTGTTTCTCTTTCACTGTTCCCACAAAGTCCAAAATGTCTTGGTATGCTGAAGCATTAAGAGCTCCTTTCACTGGAACTAAGAGGCCAAGCCCAACCCTTGAATTCAATGACTTAGAGGGGTGTCCCAAAACTTTTGGCAATATAGTGTATTTCATGAACTGTTTATCTCTTATTGACCAAAAACAGTCCCTAGAGTTTACACACAGCGATTCGAGGAATAAAAAAAACATTGTGACAATTCTGTGTGAGGAAACGCTTTATTGAGAAGAGACTTCAGATTGGTGTGAGCTACCAGGAAGTCTATTAACTCAAATAGTCGTGCATCTCAGCTTGCACAAAAAGGCCAAGATTAAGGTGTATTGGCTGCAGCAGGAGAAGACCAACTCAGATTTCGCTCCTGTCAACCAAAAACAAAGAGCAATAAGCATCGACAAACAAACTGGACAGTTGAAGATTAGAAGAAGAATCATGTTTTTCTCCCCAGTCTTCATCTGCCCGGTTTGGTTGAGTCTGTGCTCATGATACCTTGCTCTTTGTAGGCGCACGACACAATATAAATTTTTATAAAAGTTGCGAAAACAATCGCTGTGTGTAAATACTCTTGCAATATGCATAGGTTAATGTAAGTGTAGTCGGAGTAAAAACGCTGAGAGTTTGTTACCTGGGAATCTCATCATCTCGGCGGCTCTCCCATTCTGCTGCAGAGCATGCACAAGCTTCCTACACTGTGTAGTTTTTCCTGCCTTGTCTACTCCCTCTAGCACGATTAAAGCACCTCTTCCACAAGACATGTCTTTATAAAATAGTAAATATTATAACTATAAATAAAGCACGACCCTCTCGTTGTTCCTGCTCCAACTCAGTTCCCGCGTGATGGAACAAGCGCGCGACTATTCCGGTTTAAATTCAAATTAAAAGTCCCTTTAAAATATTAAACCCATATACCATAAAAACATATATAGAAAAAAAAAGGGTTCTTAAAATGCTCTAAAATAGTGTTCTTTGAAACTTTGTCTTGGTAACCCTGCATCTGACGCCAAAAAAAATATTTAATTAAAATATTATTTCATGCAGATAGTGACTCAAGTTCATGATTGAAGCCCTGAAGCTGTGAAAACTCTTAACACAAGAAAAGCTTGTCTTTTTGCATAACCTGCTTGGTTGGTATGGCATGCCTTTAGGATTACGTGGCCATACTTTGTGCGTTTAATAATTGTATTCATGTTTAATAAGGTTTGTCTGCATAGTAGAAAACCTCTGTATTTTAGAATCAGAATCAGAAAGGTTTTTATTGCCAGGTACAGCAAAGGGTTCGCGAAGAGCACTTTACAGTACTAGGAATTTGTCTTGTTGTCAGGTGCAAACATATACACAGATAAAATTTTAAAATAATAAAATAAACGATAATAAATTAAATAAAGCTGTTAACAGCAAGTGACTTAAATGTTCAAATTTACAATGAAGTGAAATTGAAGGAGACTGTCCAAACATATATACAGATAAAGTATGTACACAATTGAGAATGATAATAAATATGTACACAGAATCTAGCCATGGGGGTCACAGTCCGGTGACTTCTGTGCCGGTCCCAAGCCCAGATAAATAGAGAGGGTTGCGTCAGGAAGGGCATCCGGCGTAAAACATTGCCAAATTTAACCATGTGAATCGTCAGTACGAATTTCATACCGGATCGGTCGAGGCCCGGGTTAACAACGACCGCCATCGGCGCCGTTGACCTACAGGGCGCCGGTGGAAATTGGGCTACTGTTGGTAGAGAGTAGAGGAGGGAGGAGAGTGCACAGACAGAGAGAGAAGAGGAAAGGTAAGAGTGTAGGACTGAGAATAGGAACTCTGAATGTTGGTAATATGACAGGGAAAGGTAGAGAGCTGGCTGATGTGATGGAGAGAAGGAAAGTGGATATACTGTGTGTAAAGGAGACCAGGTGGAAGGGTAGCAAGGCTCATAGTATAGGAGCAGGATTCAAGCTGTTTTATTATGGTGTGGATAGTAAGAGAAATGGGGTAGGTGTGGTCCTGAAGGAGGAGTTTGTGAGGAATGTCCTGGAGGTGAAGAGAGTGTCAGACAGGGTGATGAGTCTGAAGTTAGAGATTGAAGGGGTGATGTTGAATGTTGTTAGTGGTTATGCCCCACAGGTAGGTTGTGAGTTGGAGGAGAAAGAGAGATTCTGGAGTGAATTTGATGAGGTGATGGAGAGTATTCCCACGGGTGAGAGAGTGGTGATAGGAGCGGATTTTAATGGACATGTTGGTGAGGGGAACACAGGTGATGAGGAGGTGATGGGCAAGTTTGGAGTTAAGGAAAGGAACCTTGAAGGACAGATGGTAGTGGACTTTGCTAAGAGGATGGACATGGGTGTGGTTAACACTTATTTTCAGAAGAGGGAGGAGCATAGAGTGACTTACAAGAGTGGAGGTAGGAGCACACAGGTAGACTACATCCTATGTAGAAGAGGCAATCTGAAAGAGATTAGTGACTGTAAAGTGGTAGTGGGAGAGAGTGTAGCCAGACAGCATAGGATGGTGGTGTGTAGGATGACTCTGATGGTCTGTAAGAAGAAGAGGTCAGAGATAGAGAAGAAAACCAAGTGGTGGAAGCTGAAAAAGGAGGAATGTTGTGAGGAATTTAGACAGAAGTTGAGGCAGGCTCTGTGTGGTCAGGTAGTGCTGCCAGATGACTGGGAAACTACAGCAGAAGTGATCAGAGAGACAGGGAGAAAGGTGCTGGGTGTGTCATCTGGAAGGAGGAAAGAAGATAAGGAGACTTGGTGGTGGAATGAGGAAGTTCAGGATAGTATCCAGAGGAAGAGGTTAGCCAAGAAGAAGTGGGACACGGACAGGACTGAAGAGAATAGACAGGAATACAAGGAGTTACAGCGCAGAGTGAAGAGGGAGGTGTCTAAGGCCAAGCAGAAGGCATATGACGAGTTGTACACTAGGTTAGACACTAGAGAAGGAGAGAAGGACTTGTACAGGTTAGCTAGGCAGAGGGATCGAGATGGGAAGGATGTGCAGCAAGTTAGAGTTATTAAGGATAGAGATGGAAGGGTGCTCACAAGTGAGGAGAGTGTACAGAGGAGATGGAAGGAATACTTTGAGGAGCTGATGAATGAGGAAAATGAGAGGGAAAAAAGACTAGAAGGGGTGAACTCTGTGGAACAGAAAGTAGATAAGATTAGAAAGGATGAAGTCAGGAAGGCTTTGAAGAGGATGAAAAGTGGGAAGGCAGTTGGTCCTGATGACATCCCGGTGGAGGTCTGGAAGTGTTTGGGAGAGGCAGCTGTGGAATTTTTAGCTAGTTTGTGCAACAGGGTTTTAGAAAGTGAGAGGATGCCTGAGGAATGGAGAAGAAGTGTGTTAGTGCCGATCTTTAAGAATAAGGGTGACGTGCAGAGTTGCAGTAACTATAGGGGGATAAAGTTGATGAGCCATACAATGAAGGTATGGGAAAGAGTAGTGGAAGCTAGGTTAAGGAAGGTAGTGGAAATTTGTGAGCAGCAGTATGGCTTCATGCCCAGAAAGAGCACAACAGATGCAATTTTTGCTCTGAGAATTTTGATGGAGAAGTATAGGGATAGTCAGAGGGAGTTGCACTGTGTGTTTGTAGACTTGGAGAAAGCGTATGACAGGGTGCCAAGAGAAGAGCTGTGGTACTGTATGAGGAAGTCAGGAGTAGCAGAGAAGTATGTCAGAGTGGTGCAGGACATGTATGAGAGGAGCAGGACAGTGGTGAGGTGTGCTGTAGGTCAGACAGAGGAGTTCAATGTGGAGGTGGGACTGCATCAGGGATCGGCTCTGAGCCCCTTCCTGTTTGCTATAGTGATGGACCAGTTGTCAGAGGAGGTCAGACAGGAGTCTCCTTGGACAATGATGTTTGCAGATGACATTGTGATCTGTAGTGAGAGCAGGGAGCAGGTGGAGGAAAACCTGGAGAGGTGGAGGTTTGTGCTGGAGAGAAGAGGAATGAAAGTCAGTCGTAGTAAGACTGAGTACATGTGTGTGAATGAAAGGGAGGGAAGTGGAACAGTAAGGTTACAGGGTGAAGAGGTGAAGAAGGTACAGGAGTTTAAGTACTTGGGGTCAACAGTCCAGAGTAATGGAAAGTGTGGGAAAGAGGTAAAGAAGCGAGTGCAGGCAGGTTGGAATGGGTGGAGAAAGGTGTCGGGAGTTCTGTGTGATAGGAAAATATCAGCAAGAATCAAGGGGAAGGTGTACAGGACAGTGGTGAGACCGGCCATGCTGTATGGTTTAAAGACAGTGTCACTGAGGAAGAGGCAGGAGTCAGAGCTAGAGGTAGCAGAGCTGAAGATGTTGAGGTTCTCTTTGGGAGTGACAAGATTGGACAGGATTAGGAACGAGTACATCAGAGGGACAGCTCATGTTGGATGTTTGGGGGACAAAGTTAGGGAGGCCAGATTAAGATGGTTTGGACATGTTCAGAGGAGGGAGAGTGAGTATATTGGTAGGAGAATGTTGGACATGGGGCTGCCAGGCAGGAGGCAAAGAGGAAGGCCAAAGAGGAGGTATATGGATGTAATTAATGAGGATATGAAGCTAGTGGGTGCAAGGGTTGAGGATGCAGAAGATAGGGATAGGTGGAGAGAGATGATTCGCTGTGGCGACCCCTGAAGGGAAAAGCCGAAAGAAGAAGAAGAATAAATATGTACACAGAAGTTTGAATGTGTTTGAAAAGAAGAGCAATTTAGAATGTAAAGTTTGAGTGAAAGTGACTGTCCAAATATGTATATCCAGTATGTACAATCGAGAATGAAATAAATATTGTATACAGAAGTTTGAGTTTGCAGAAGATGTAGTGCAGTTTATAATGTGAAAATGTCATGGTTGTCTGTAAGTTCTCTCTGGGGGGCCTTATCTGGGGGTAAGTGGGGCACTGTTCAGCAGGCTGACTGCAGTGGGGAAGAAACTGTTCTTGTGGCGTGAGGTCCTGGTCCTGATGGACCAGATCCTCTTTCCAAAGGGGAGGAACCGAAAGAGTTCATTTCCGGGATGAGAGGGGTCGGCTGCGATCTTGCCTGCACGTCTCCGGGACCTGGAAACGTACAGCTCTTGGAGAGATGGGAGACTGCAGCCAATCACCTTGTCAGCTGAGTGGATGATGCTGCAGTTTGGCTTTGTCCCTGGCTGTAGCTGCAGCAAACCAGACTGTGATGGAGGATGTGAGGATAGATTCAGTGATGGCAGTGTAGAAGTTAACCAACATCTTCACAGGGAGGAGAAACTTCTTCAGCTGCCGCAGGAAATACATCCTCTGCTGAGCCTTCTTGGTGAGAGACCTGATGTTCTGCTCCCACTTGAGCTCCTTGGTGATGGTGGTGCCTAGGAAACGAAAGGACTCAGCAGATGTCACCGGAGAGTCACAGAGGATGACAGGGGGGAGGGGGGCTGGGTCCTTCCTGAAGTCCACTATCATCTCCACTGTCTTTATGGAGTTGAGCTCCAGGTTGTTCATGCTGCACCATGACACCAGACGATCCATCTCACCCCTGTACGCCGACTCGTCCCCATCAGAGATGAGGCCGATGAGGGTGGTGTCGTCAGCAAACTTCAGGAGTTTGACAGACTGGTGACCAGATGTGCAGCTGTTGGTATAAAGGGAGAATAGCAGAGGAGAAAGGACACAGCCTTGGGGGGATCCAGTGCTGATGTGCTGGAGGTCAGAGACATGCGTTCCCAGCCTCACAAACTGCCGTCTGTCTGTCAGGAAGTCCATGATCCAACTGCACATGGAGTCAGGCACATTCAGCTGGAAGAGCTTGTCTCTGAGCAGAGTTGATGATCATATTAAAAGCAGAACTAAAGTCCACAAACAGTATCCTGGCGTAGGATCCTGGGGAATCCAGATGCTGAAGGATGAAGTGGAGGGCCATGTTCACTGCATTGTCTACAGATCTGTTGGCTCTGTAGGCGAACTGTAACTTTTACAAAACTCATACATCATCACAGTGCTGTCACATGATTGGCTGATTAGATCATTGGTGTATTTTATTAAGTTCTTTTTGGGGGCTTCTGTAACACAATGATGACAATGAGTAGGACTGTCATAGTATAAGGTTTCACTCATAATGTGTGAATATTGTTGTTCTTTCGGCTGGGAATCGAACCGGGTCGCGGCAATGAGATCCTGCCGTGAATAATGTGTCATAATGTAACCTATATAAACATATAGGCTCTATATAATATAGGCACACTATATTGGCTTAATTTTTGGGACACCCTTCCAAATCACTGAATTCAGATGGTGTTTTTCAGTGGTTGGGCTTTGCCCCTTAGTTCCAGTGAAAGGAACTCTTAATGTACAGCATACCAAGACATTTTGGACAATTTCATGCTCCCAACTTTATGGGAGCAGTTTGGGGATGACCCCTTTCTGTTCCAACATGACTGCACACCAGTACACAAAGAAAGGTCCATAAAGACATGGATGAGCGAGTTTGGTGTGGAGGATTTTCACAGAGTCCTGACCTCAACCTGATAGAACAGCTTTGGGATGAATTAGAGCGGAGACTGAGAGCCAGGCCTTCTCGTCCAACATCAGTGCCTGACCTCACAAATGGGCTTCTAGACGAATGGTCAAAAATTCTCATAAACACACTCCTAAACCTTGTGGAAAGCCTTCCCAGAAGAGTTGAAGCTGTTATAATTGCAAAGAGCGGGCCAGTGTCATATATATTCCATAAAGCTACCTGTAAAAAATTGTTGTTAACTGTTTACTTTTATTTGTTATATATAGCAAATATTTATTCATGGCATATATATAATACATATTCTGACACTAATACTAACAATTCAAAAATAATTATACAGTATAAAAGTATTTTAAGTAAAACTATTATCAGGGAAACTGTATTATTGAAGATTTATAAAACAGCTACAACTCCAAATTTTTATTCATAGTCTTGATAATGTTATAAAGGTAAGACCACTTTTTGTTTCTTTATTAGTGATTTCAAATAAAGAGTACTTTTCAGACATCATAGTTAATATGTCAATTTTACAGCAGCAATTGTGTTTGCCATGCAAACTGTGTCGTTACACTTTACTCTTGTGGCAGTGTTTCAGTGCATCAGAAAGAGCCTCTAAAATCATATCCACATGGTCCTTGTTGCTGTTACAGCCCATCAGACCCACACGCAGTACCTGCAACCAAGATTATTAATCAGTGACATGCATAACAAACAAAAATAAGTTAGTAAATTAACAACCAATAACACTTACCATTCCAACTGATGGCCCAAGACCTCCAGAGATTTCTATGTTGTAATTCTTCATAATAAAGCCTGTGATTTCTTTCCACTCATAACCTGGTGGTGCTACTACTGTAGTAACCGTAGGTAATCTTGCTTTCTGTCAGAGAAGACAAGAACAAAATAAACCATAGTACAAAATAAACATAAAAATAAACCACAGTACAATGTTGACAGCAACTGGAACATGATATAAGCAAGGAATAAATCACTATAGGGGATGTTGTTAGAGTAAGACAATCAGTCATGGGGCAGTGTGATGAGACCTGATGCAAAGCAGAAGCTGATTATTTTCCATCAATAGCATGTGTGGCATCTGAAGCATGTTATCCCTCTTATACCACAACAAGTTTTTATTATTTTTGTATTTAATAACAAATGACACATTGCATTTTAACTGTTTATAGTTACATTTAATTCTGTGAATCATCTGAAAGTCAGTAATATATAAAAGCTTCTAACAGCCACAAACTAATGTAGCTCACTAGCTTTTTCTCTCTATAAATTACAAATTACTGTTACAAATTTCTGACACTGGAGACCTCTTCCATAAATCTCAACTATATGCCTCAGTAGAGAAATGTCATAAGATCCACTGTAAATGCCTTTGTTACTACAGAAATGATGACCTAGAAGAAAAAATACATTAACATAAACTGGACAGTTGAATTACAGCTTGTCAGAGCTGATGCTATAGAATATGAAACAACATCTGACCAGTCAGAACACTGCTGTGGTACGGCATCTGCTTTGTAAGTACACATTTTCTGTGATATTTAGGAATTATATTTAGGTACTGTACACAGTACTACCTTCTCCTTCACAAAGAGCTTGAGACCCATGTTCTCTAGGCCTGTATGGAAGTACTCGGCCACATCTTTGTGTTGTTTCCATGATTTTTCAAGCCCCTAGAAAAGGCAAGATATGTAAAGTTTAGTTAAAAAATTGCCTGTGCTTTTTGCCTAGTAGTTTTTGTGTGTCATCCTTGTTGTAGTTATTAGGACACTGTATCCTCATTACAGTGACAAAGGGAATTCTCACCTTCTCTGCAAGGATGGAAAGACCTTCTCTCAGACTGTATAATGCAGTTACAGGTCCAGTATGATGATAACTATAAAAAGAGCATAAGTAATCTTTGGTCATTATGTAATAGTTTAGATATTTAATGAAGTAACTTTAATAGAGGTAAATCATAGAGGTATTTATAAGAAACACACGCCTAGCAAATTGCACAAGGGCCAAGAAACATACATTTTTATTTTCACTTTCTGCTTCTTCTATTAAAGTACTAGAACAACTACCATGTACACTATAGGGCCAAAGGTTGGTGTACACCTGACCACTCGTATTTGTTGAACATCCCATTTCAGATGTAGTCCCCTTTAGCTGTCACAATAACCTTCTCCACTAGATTTAGGAGTGTAATTTTGTGGATTTGTGCTCGAGCAGGATACACTCTGGACGGAGTGCCAACCTATCACAGGGCACACACACACACACTATATATATATATATATATATATATATATATATATATATATATATATATATATATATATATATATATATACCTCTAGGGTTGGGTAGTTTGATTCCCGCCGCTGCCATGTGTGTGTGGAGTTTGCATGTTCTCCCTGTGCCTCGGGGGTTTCCTCCAGGTACTCTGGTTTCCTCCCCTGGTCCAAAGACATGCATTGTAGGTTGATTGGCATCTCTAAAGTGTCCGTAGTGTGAGTGAATGAGTGTGTGTGCCCTGCGATGGGTTGGCACTCTGTCCAGGGTGTATCCTGCTTGAGCACAAACCCACAAAATTACACTCCTAAATCTTTTTAATATATATATATATATATATATATATATATATATATATATATATATATATATATATATATATATATATATTTAATTCAAAGATCTACAATACAGTGAAATTGTTAAACTAGCAAAATGAACACATTTTCTTCACTGATTACATGAAACCAGTTTAAATATTTGCTTTGACTGAATTCACTTATTGGCTGCATGATGGTAAGCAGGTAAACAGGATCTCCAGTTCAATTCTGAGCTCCAGTTACTGTTTGTGTGGAGTTTTACACGTTCTCCCAGTATCAGTGTGATGTTCTCCGCTTTCTTCCCACCTCTAAAAAGTATGCCAATAGTTTGATTGACTGCTCTAAAATTGCCTCAAGGTGTGAATAATTGTGTGAATGTGTGTTTGTATGGTGTCCTGAACCCTTGCCCCAGCCTTTGGATATTCCTATCTCACACCCAAGGCTTCTGGGATATCCTCCAGATCCACTCTAGATCCAGTCATTACAAATGTAAAAGTGTATAAGAAAAAAAAAAGAAAGAAAAGATTTTATCTATTAAAAAGTGTGAAACAGTATTACATTATCATTTCTATTAGAAGCAGCATTATTCCACAAAACTATGATCAAATTCTGTTTCACAATGGTTATGTGTAAAATATGAGTAAAATAGATTCTGAGCCTGTTCAAATGCTACATAGAGAGAAAGAGAGAAGTTGTATAAGTTTTAGCTTGTTATTTCAGCTACAGGAAGCCATTCATGAATGACAGTTTAAGGTAAAATTACATGCGAGTAGGTTTCCCATCACAGCCCCAGTAACTGGCCAGCCAATTCAGGTCCAGAAAATAAGACACAGGTTTTGTCTTCCTGTTGAAGATTTTATGGCTGTCAGAAATGAGAAACAGGAAATGATCATTTCAGCTGAGGTTCATCTGAAAATGTATACTTAAATTTTAGGATTTCTCCCTAATCATGTTAGAGGATCTCACCATGCTCTCTCACTGAAGGAGATTGGTGCAGTTCCTGGAGGTGCGTTTAGGACCTTCTGAGAGCCAGTGTACAAAATGTCAATATCTGTAAAATCCACAATTTTCTTTTAGGTTTGTAAAGCTACAAGGTTTATATAGTTTATATGTATGTTGCTTTAAAGTACAAAACACAGAGGAAATCAATATGCACACTTCTTTATTGTAAATGTTGCATTAATTTACCTAGGATTTTCTTTTCTTTTTTTTCTTTATTTCTTCTTTTTTGGCCCTTCAGAGAGTTAACCTGATTTAGCATAGCTGGATATTTTTGTATTGTTGTTATTAAAGTTTTGTATTGTTGCCTGAACTGAAACCTTAGATGTTATTAGCAACTGTAGTAGCATTCCTTCTCATAATTAACAGAAGAATAGCATCTTTTGGACATATTACATTAATTTTAACTAGAACATATTGTTATATGAATGTTGTTTAACATAATGTTTTATAAATATGGAGATGAATATAGAGGTGTCTATGTAATCCAGATTGATTTGCTGAACTCAACATCTGTAAAGCTTTCCAAAAAATACTCTAATCAAAAGGGGACAATATACAGTAGATGTATTTTTTTTTTTTTTTAATTATACCTTGCTTGTCCATGTAGATTGGACTACCTCCAAATGCTGCAACAGAGTCAACCAAGAACAAACAACCATACCTGAGAGGCAACAGTAAGCACATAAGTACGAGAATTACAGTGAACTGCAAGGAGGATGAATAAAGCACACATGAAAAGGTTAATGAATGCACAGAATACACCAGTCTTTTTTCCCCCCTCACTTGTGACAGAGCTCGCCAATGCCATCTATGGGATGGAGAACACCTGTAGAAGACTCTCCATGTGTGAGGAAGAACAGAACTGGCTTATATTTGGCTAATGCCTATAAACATAAAACACTAACGTCATATTTTTATCCAACAAATCTCAAACATGGCATTTTTAATACAGTACAGACTTACTGCTATGGTGTTACCTGGTCTATTTCAATGTTTGTGAAGAATCTGCCAGCTGAGGTTACTATGGTATTCACTTTGGCACCTGTTACACATGAAGAAATCATCAGTTGAGTGTGAGCTGAGATAATATATTTGAAATTCATAAATAATGAATAAATGCTGAATAAATGTAGTATTTTAGATGATTCAGTTCAGCACCTATTCTCTGTGCGATTTCAGCAGCTCTCTCCCCCCAGATGCCGTTGACTGCAATGAGTACGCTCTCTCCAGGCTCCACTGAGTTAAAGATAGCACACTCCATAGCAGCATGACCCGGCCCACTCACTGCCAGAGTCATGCGATTCTGAGTCTGAAACGCATACTGGATCCCACTCTTTATCTGATCCATAATCTAGGTTATACATGAAAAAAATGCGCAGATTCAACAATGTGAATAAATTATGTACAGGGCTCTACAATGATGTCTTGCTATATGAAGCTGCAGGATATTCACTAATGTATTGAAATTTTCTTAAATTTCAAAAACTAAAAAACAGAAAAATGTCCTATAAGTTTGCTGTGGAATGATGTCACACACAGAACATATACTATTAGGTGACTCAGTATCTATCTATCTATAAAGATATTTAGTAACTAGATGAGTCATTCATTCATTGTCTACCGCTTATCTGATCTACACTTGGGTCACAGGGAGTCTGTGCCTATCTCAGGCGTCATCGGGCATCAAGGCAGGATACACCCTGGATGGAGTGCCAACCCATCGCAGGACACACACACACAACAGGCAATTTAGCGATGCCAATCAACCTACAATGCATGTCTTTGGACTGGGGGAGGAAACCGGAGTACCCGGAGGAAACCCCCGAGGCACGGGGAGAACATGCAAACTCCACACACACGGCGGCAGCGGCAATTGAACCCCCAACCCTGGAGGTGTGAGGCAAATGTGCTAACCACTAAGCCACCGTGCCCCCCTCTAGATAAGTCATGTTTTTTTAATTTTTTATAGGCAAATATTGCATCAGCATTGTATCAGCATGCAAGAAATAGTTATATAATATATATGAACAAAAAAATAAGAAAATTAAATAGGATTGGCAGAAAAACAAATACAACTGAATCGAAAGTAAAATATTATTCTAAAAATTAAAAGATCATTTTTACTAATTGAATCTATGATGAACTAATATTAACTTTAATGATAAGTGTACCTCTATAGTCTCAGGGTGCAGGTGTCCTAACATCGGTTGGCACGCAGCTGTAACAATCCGAGCGGGCACATTGGAGGGTCCCGGTCCCAGCAGAAGCCGGTGGGGGATCGCAAAAGGTTGTAAGAGACACTGTGGTGGTGGAACAGAGAGCGATAACATACTGGAAAGACAAAAAGTAGCTGTGTGACAGTGGGAAAAAGCAATGAAGTGGAGAAGAGTGTAATCTGTATGGATGACTAAAGGTGTCAAAACAGTGTTTCACAATCAGGTCCATTAGTCCACTGATGTCAGTGGAAAGTGACCAAACCCCATGATGCAAACTTATGCATTGTGAACATTTGCATATCAGTAAGAGTTAATATAAGATAGATTATAGGAGGTTATATATGATCATTTTATTAAAATATTATCACTTTATTACAAGCCATACCATATGTGAGCCATATCAAAAAATGAGTCTTTTTGTTAAACCAAATTAAAATTTGATACAAATGTGTGCCATTTATTTTGGAATTTATTGAAGGCACTGACTTTTGTCAAAGGTTTTTTAAAGGGAAACCATGAAATATATGATAATAATAAAATCAATTCCATTTATTAAATATGAAGATGAAGCATTTATCTGGTATTATTAAGCACATTTTCTGGTGTAATTACTTTGAGAAGGAATTATAGGATGGTGTTCACATATTTGATTCGTACTAGAACATGGAGGCTTTTTAAAGCTATACTCCTTTAAATTTTGCTCTCCTGATCACTGAGTGTCAATCATTAACTTATTCCCCCTCTTACACAAACACGATTTTAGAGAGACAGAGGAAGTAAAACCGCTTAGTAATCTTTATTTGATGTCTAAGCTGATGCTTATGTAAATGAACAAAAAATTAAATGTATATTCGGCTTTCTTGTCACTAATGTTTCAGTCATCCAGTAATCAATATCATTTATTGACCGAAATCAGAACTTCTTTATTGCTACAGTTATGTACATTGTGGTTTTATTGTATGTGTAATGTATGCCTCATGAATCTGATTTATCTATATTATATAGTAAAGGCAAGATAATACAATAACCACTGGATTTGGAATTAGTGAAAGTAAAAGCAAATTTATTTGCACAGCTCAAATTTTCAATCCTGTAACAGTGACTTTACAGGCCCTTAAGTCAACAGAACCACATCCACAGAACATCTACAAAGAGAAAGAAATACTCCTCAGAAAATGTAGGAAAGACTTGAAAAAAATCTTGGGATGTGCAATAGGTGGTTAAATCAAATGAGATTCACAGGGAAGCCAGGTTTAGAGTCTGATTTATGAGTAAACTCTGTCCTAATGGCTGAGGACTAAAGGATCCATTGAAGTACACAAGTTTTCCCCGAACGATTGTACCCTTCACTTCCCCACATAAGGTCAAGCCAAGATATGGAGTCAGCTGAAAACAGAGTAAGAAAGTGTTAATGAGGTCCAAGCTTATTGTGCTAAAAAATGAAGAATAAAACTCACTTTATTTTTGTGATGTATGTTTTCCTCTTTTACCTAGAACACGAAAGAAGTACATGTTATATTCACTGTACATAATCACAAATATTTATTAGATATTAAATATTTTAGTAGATATTAAAAGTTACCAGAAATAAGCTTTAAAACATTCTGACATTAAGGATACAAAAACACATCAATTATTTATTATGGATATTAACACACAGGCAGAGTGCTGTGAAATAGGAAATGCTCCTTTACTCACTGTAAACTCTTTCTCTGGATCCCAGATGACTAAATCTGCATCGTGACCTGGCATGAGACTGCCTTTTTGGTTGTCAAGGCGACAGAGACGTGCAGGTTCTTTGCACAAGAGTTTTACTACATCAGGAAAAGCAAAACCTCTCTTATGAGCTGAAGTCCAAAACAGAGGCAGACCTTGAAAAAAGAGATATAAATGGGTTGCGCATCACACAGATTGAGAAGCACAGATTAAACTACTCTTAGTATTTGTCTCGTTGTGTCATATTTGTGTGGGGTATATACTGTGATATATACATATACATATGTATTTTTCCTATACATTCTATATATTCTATATTATTATATAAATGTATAAACTAAAGGTTAGAACTAAAGCATGTTTGATTGTTTCTTGACCAAATGTAAAGTTATAGTATTTTAAAGACTGAGACATGATTAGGGGGGCAGTGGTGGCTCAAGTGGTTAAGGCTCTGGGTCGTTGATCGGAGGATCGGGGGTTCAAGCCCCAGCACCACCAGGCTCCACTGTTGGGCAATTGAGCAAGGCCCTTAACCCTCTCTGCTCCAGGGGCGCTGTATCATAGCTGCCCCTGCGCTCTGACCCCAACTTCCTCAGCTGGGATATGCGAAGAAAAGAATTCCACTATGCTGTAATGTATGTGTGGCGATAATAAAGGCTTCATGCCCCCTCATGCCCCCACTTCATGATTACACAGGTGCAGAAGCATCACAGTCTGTTTTAAAGTCGTTATCTATATACAGTCTGAATTGATAACACTTATGTGTCATTACTGCACAGAGGTATCTACCAACCTAAGCAAATCTGGAGGAAATACCACTGAAAGACACCAACTGCTATTAAATTACATCAAATTTAATATCTAATAAATAAAATATCTAATTAAAAATAAATTAACATAAATAAAAAAAAAAATATTAACCTGCTCACAATTTAAAACACTTACATGTGTGTTAAACCGACAACTTAAGCAACATGAAGAAAGCCTTAAAACGAAAGATTAAAATGTAAATAAAAACATTTCTACATTTCCACCAACATTTCCATTTTTTGGTGAAATATACTAATGGCCTTTTAAAATTGAGATGTCTAGGTACATTTGAACCCCAAAAATGCAATTTTGTTCAAAACCTGATATTACAGAATTTGGCCACAGCAATATTTTACAGTATTCCCCAGACTATAACTCACAATATATTTACTACTTTTAGAATATGATAACATTTTATAAAAAGGTAGCTGCTATTGTATTTGAGTCACAAGCACATTTACATAGCTGTGGTTACCTGTGTTTTTTGTGTAGTCACTTTAACATGATCTTCAATCATTAGTCCATGTGGCTGTCAATTATTAGTTGGACTGGTCAAGTAAACAGACCATGAGCCAATGTTAAAGTGCTTGTTGAATCTAGCAGAACTTTGACCAAAAAAACATACCAAACTGCAGAGAAGAAATGCCACCCCATGCCTGGGTGAAATCCCCACTGTCCAAACGCTTCAGGTCAGGGGTGCAGGGCGAGTGATCAGATACGACCATGTCTATATCACCAGCTCTTAGTGCAGACCACAGTTGCTCCTAGTAATAATAATAATAAGAATGATATTTACAAAAAATATTTCTTGCCATATTCAAATGTTCAGCATATTTCAACATTTTTATGAAAAGAATTCTAGCGCTTGTTGCCATAGTAACTAAAATTGAACTAAAAGTGTATTAAAAACTAAAATAGAAGTCTGTACCCATCTCAATTTCTGGCATGCTGTTTAAGAAGGAAGGCTTTGTTTTCTTTCTTTCTGTTGATTAGTATACAAATGACCCAATCACAAACTTCCAAAAAGTGTTATAAAGCATATGTAAGCCATCAATATACAGGCAGAGCTTAGATATTAGGGTTGCAATTAGAAAAGACTAAATAAAAAGATGGAGAAGTCTGCTTCAAGCTAATTACTGTTATCAAGTATCAGCATTTGCTCTCTCACCAGGTTCTCTGTTTTCTCTCTCTCAATTCTCAAAACGAATAAGACAAAAAAATCACAGCATGGCATGTTACAGAGATACCAGAAAATGCAAATTCTTCTGGCTTTCCAATGGCAATGTAACGTCCGGGCACCCCCACCCAGTGCGGGGTTCAAGCCCGGAGCTCCCTGGTCGCCACATGCGCCCACACTCCATGGAGTCAGACCCATACTCAGGATTCAAATAAGCACTGCTTTTTAACATAAACACAAGACATGCGGAAGACCAGCCTAATAACTAAGACATGACGATACACAACAACAATAACAGAACAGGAAACAATGACTGACGAACACAGGTACAAAAGGATCCCTATATAGGGCCGAACATTAGGGCCAATGAGGAACAGGTGACATGGTGGAAATTAGAACAATGGGGAAGGTGTGGCACAAAATACACACAACAAAGCAGGCTCCAGATATTAGCCTGCCAGCACCCCTTCCAGGTCTCCAAAAATCGCTGAACCTCCCCACGCAACCATGTGAAATCCCTCTGTAAGTGATGGCTGTCGATAATCGTCCCATCGGAGAGGGCCTCATCACACATCAGAAACTCACCCTCCACTACACTTCGAGAGAACCAGCTTCTATGTTATCTCCTCTCCCATCAACCACATAATCCTGGGCTTCCCCTGGTTACAGTTGCATAACCCTGTAATGTCCTGGAAGGAGGGGGAGCTGGTATGCTGGTCATCACACTGCCTCCATCAGTTCCTGTCACGTCCATGCCTAACCACCTTGGTCGAAAGCCCTGACACAGCTATGAACACCATGATTCCATGTGAATACCAGGACTTATGTGAAATTTTTAGCAAACAGAAGGCCACTCAGCTCCCTTCCCACCACCTGTGGGACTGCGCTATTAGTCTACTACCCAATGCCATGCCACCTAAATGCAAAGTTTACCCCCTTTCTCTCCCTGAAACCCATGCCATGGAAGAATACATCAAGGAAGCCCTGGCCAAGGATGGGGGACTACGACCATGCATCGATTACCGGGGATTAAATTCACCAAGATCGACCTTCGTAGCACATACAATGTTGTACGGATCAAGGAGGGAGACAAGTGGAAAACAGCATTTCACACCAGAAAGGGGCATTATGAATACCTTGTCATGCCATATGGACTTACTAACGCATCAGCAGTTTTTCAAGCTTTTATAAATGAGATTTTTAGAGATGTGACCAACCAGTACGTCATCACATATATTGATGACATACTCATATACTCAGCCATGTATGAGGAACACGTTCGCAATGTCAGGACTGTACTTACACTGCAATCTCTCAAAAAGGGGTGGAAATGGACACTAGCAAGGTGAGAGCGGTCATGGACTGGCCCGAACTGGCCACCGTGAAAGAGTTGTGATGATATCTGGGCTTCGCCAACTTCTACCGCCAGTTCATTCGGAATTTTAGCAGCGTCGCCAGTCCACTGACCTCGCTCCTTCAGGGTAAAGCTTGACAACTATGTTGGACAGATCAGGCCCGAGCCACCTTCATTAAGCTTAAAACCAGGTTCACCACAGCACCTGTTTTGAGGCACCCAGACCCGAACCTACCCTTCATCGTCGAGGTGGATGCCTCCAGCTGCGGGATCGGGGCTGTGTTATTGCAGCGCCACGGAAATCCTGGGAAAGTCTACCCGTGTGCCTACTTCTTGTGGAAACTGACCCCAGCTGAAGCTAATTATGACGTAGGGAACAGAGAACTGCTCTCCATCAAAGAGGCACTGGAGAGGTGGCATCACTGGCTGAAGGGAGCGCATCACCCATTCCTAGCACTGACTGACCATTGCAACCTGGAATACTTACGTAACGCCAAGAGATGCACGATGGGCCCTGATCTTCACCAGCTACAACTTCTACAACTTCTCATTTGTCGCACCACGACTCTGATCAGCAACAGATTCTGGTGGCCCACACTGGCCCAAGATGTTCAGGAATATGTCGGGTCCTGCGACATCTGGGCCTACTGGTCTCACATGGCAGTCGACTATAGCCTCCCTAGCTCCGAGGGCTATAACACAATACTGTTGGTGAACGACAGGTTCTCGAAGGCGTGTCGACTGGTACCACTCAAGGGCCTACCCACAGCCATGGAGACAGCCATGACACTATTTCACCGCATGTTCCACACCTACAGCCTCCCAGAGGACATCGTGTCAGATCAGGTTCCACAGTTTATATTATGAGTCTGGAGGGTTTCTGCACCCACCAGGGGGTCAATGTGAGCCTCAGTTCCAGCTACCACCCACAGTCCAACGGTCAAACTGAGTGCCTGAATGAAGTAATCGGCAGGTACCTATGCTCTTATTGCAGCCGAGCGCAGCAGTGCTGGAGTGAGTTCCTCCCGTTGGCAGAATACGCTCAGAACTCCATCACCCACTCATCCATGGGGCTCACTCTGTTCCAGTGCATTCTGGGATATCAGCCACCTCTGTTTCCATGGTCAGGAGGGCCCTCAGACGTACCCGCAATTGACAACTGGGGACAGTTGGACAGCACCTGTCCACCAGAGGGAGCCCTCTCCAGAGTTCTGATGCCACCAACGAGGAATGCTTCCTGGGTTTTTTCAGACATTTTGTGATTCTGGATTGCTCTTTGTGGTTTTGTTTTTGTTTATCGATATTCTGAGTTTACTCTAGTGTGTTTCAGATTTGATTGCATCGCTGATTGTCTTCCTGGTTTTTGAATTCTCTGCCTGCCCACGTTCATGATTTCTTTGTCTGACGATTTGGATTTAATTAACCTCTGCTTATGGATCCTACCCAACCGGTGTCTGGTGATTCGTCACAGGCAAACCTACTGACTGTTACAAAATAACACCACTTCTAAAAATTTTAAATAAACACTTTATGGCTTCACCATACCAACAATTATATTTCTCATTGTGAAGTAAGTTAATAATCTGTTAATTATTATCCTTAGACTTAAATAGAGCTTCTATTCCATATGTTCCTGTGAATGAGATATGAAAATTGTGGACCAGTTTCTACACTAATATCTGATCCATTTAGGAACAAATGCGTCACAAATCTGTCTTATCTAACCTGGTTGGCTCTGTCCCGAATGGGAGGACAGCACTTAAACTGCGTGGCTCCTGATGGGATGTTCTCTGAGTTCAGGGTGAGATAGTGGTGAGTTGTCTCCACTGTTAATGGCGCTCCAGCCTGTCGAGCTGCTCGGATCAGCCCCAGAGACTCAGCTGATGACAGGTGAACAATGTGGCATCGCACTCTGTAAAAGACCTCAAACTCTGTTGTGTGTCTTTAGGCTAATAATATTATAACACTAACAAACTGCACTTTAACAAAGGAACACTGTTAAAATAATATGATTACTAGATTAATGGACTACATGTTGGTTGACTGACTGGTACTGAAGGCAGAGTTGTGTTACAGTCTGAATGGCCTCCAGCTCCATGACATCCGGTCTGGATCTGAGAAACGTTGAGTATTCACATGGATCTGAGCAAGAAAGAATTTATTGTATCAAATGAAGATGCATACATATACAGTATTTGTTGATGAGATACAGGAAGCCAAGTATAGTAAATACTTTAGAATGATAGATTTATTATGGCATGCATACTGAGTAAATTAATATCTTTCTTACCCCCATTCTCTGCTGGAGGTGGGTGGACCTCCTGTTCTGCATGAAACTACATACACCAGAGAACAGCATCATAGCAATAAAAGTAGTTTTGAAAAACGTAATAATTCCACAAATAATTCCATAATTGTGGAATATCAGCACATACATTACCTCTTCCTTAATAAGACTTTCGAATGATACGGAAATTAACTATTCATTAAAAAATAATTATATTCATTATGTGTCTATGTATGTTGTTGCATCTTAAATTAAACTGGCAATAATTATTACAGAGCTCTCACTATGATCCATTACATTAATAATAATTATATTTAGCATGTTCTCTGAATTTTACTGAGTGCAAAGATCTGAGAGAAAAGCCCCACAGAGCAAACAGTCACTGAAGAACAATCAGCTGGTTGCTCACCAGTAAAACACTTTTTGTGCCCTGGAGTTGTGTCATTGCAGCATGCAAGTCCTTCTCGCTTACGTGAGGAAACTCGTCAACTCCACTGTGGATGAGAAAGCACTTAAATCCAGCCACTCCGGCCTGCACCATGGGCCTCAGCTCCAGCTGAAGGGTCAGAGTGATAGAGAAAGAACAGCTTGTAAAGAGCTATTTTGTTACTTAGCTATAGATGACTCATTGATCTGGGCCATTTCTTTCTCTTTTATAGTGTTACCACAATAAAATATATTTTAAAATACACAAACTATTAATTGCATTCTTAAATATACCAAATAGCAAACCAAATATGTTTAATTACTATTATTAGACACAATTACACAGACCAGAATGTTTTTAAACAAATTTTAATTCACTCAGTTACACTCATGTCAAAATGTCCTGTACATCCATCCATCCATCCATTTTCTATACCTGCTTATCCTACTACTGGGTCACAGGGAACCTGGAGCCTATCCCAGGGTACACCCTGGACAGGATGCCAGTCTATCGGAGCGCCCAATCACACACTACGGACAATTTAGAGATGCCAATCAACCTACAATACATGTCTTTGGACTGGGGGAGGAAACCGGAGTACCTGAAGGAAATCCCCGAGGCACAGGGAGAACATGCAAACTCCACACACACACATCGTGGAGGTGGGAAGCAAACCCCCAACCCTGGAGGTGTGAGGCAAACGTGCTAACCACCAAGCCACCGTGACCCCCTTACACAAACAGGGCACACACAGGCCAAAGGTGGGAATTGAAGCCCCAACCCTGGAGGTGCTAGCAAATGTGCTAACCACTAAGCCACCATTCCCCCTGTCCTGTACATAATCTCTGTAATAAAAAAATTGTAAATGATAAATGATGTTTCATATTCGTTAGAGAAATTAAAACAAGAGTAAGTTCCATGTCGCAAAAAGTACTCAATTTTAGTGTCACTCAACACAAGAGTTAAAGGTTTGCGTAATATATAAATGATAAGATAGTACCTGGTTTCCAGGGACAACGCCACCCCAGAATGCTGTGTCCACAAAACACTGTCCAGTAGCAGCTTGCAGCTTTTCATGGAAGTTCATAAGGCTTGTGGTTGGCGGTATGCTGTTGCTATGGATGATAATGAGCCAAGAGCATTTAGTTTTTTCCTTTTCATTTACAAAAAGACATGAAGCTGAGATGCTGCATTAGACAACACATTTTTATGTATCATATATATGTAATCAATTCTGTATGACCTGCGTTGAAGGGTCTATGTGAGTTCATATGTATATATGTGTGTTCTTACAGAGGCATGTCTACAATAGTAGTCACCCCTCCTGCTGCTGCTGCTTGTGTTGCAGTCCAGTAGCCTTCCCAAATGGTACGGCCCGGTTCATTAACATGAACATGACAGTCCACTAAACCTGGCATCACCACACTGTCACCCACATCCAGCACCTACAGAAAATTTACTGTTACATCATTTACATACATTTGACTGTTGCAAGTGTTAACCCTGTAGTTAATGCCAAATAAATATCTCCTCACAGAAAGTGTTCACCATACCAACAACTCACATTTTAAATCTGTTTATGTAATGTGTTTGACATACACATTTGGGTGTTAGTTGTTAGTATAGAAAGAGTAACCAATTAGAACATACACATTATACTGCCAGAAATACTGCCTGACCAGAAAAAAACGCTTCTGAACAATGAGCACTGTGGTATGAGGACTTAATGTGAATAACTGCATCCCAAAATATCACTTATGCCTCTCTGGTTCCAATAAAAAAATTGTTTAATACAGAGGATGGGCCAAGTATATTTAGAGAAAAAAACACATTTACCATTAGCAATATAAATAATTCATTTTAACTCTATCAGAAGATTAGGATTTCCATATGTTGTTGGCTATGTGCCAAATGAGCAGCCGGAGGGGGCCCCCGAGGCACGGGGAGAGCATGCAAACTCCACACACACGGCGGAGAGAATCGAGCCCCCAACCCTGGAGGTGTGAGGCAAGCGTGCTAACCACTAAGCCACCGTGCCCCCCCCCAAAATGAATAACTGTAATGGTAAATTCATACATGTCCAATTTGTCAGGAATCTGTAGTACCATGTGTCCACCGCATGGTGTCGCCTTTCTCACACATAATCTCAGCTCACCTCTCCACCGTCGTGTGCAGAAGCGCCTGGATCAGGCAAGATGTTATGAATCTTCCCATCCTTTATGGTGATGAGTGCAGGTCGAACCTCGTCCCCGATCAAAACCTTTGTGCTTCTCACAGCACTCACAGTGGACCCTGCCTCCATTTCACTGCTTCTCTCGTTGTATGGACTATATGAAAAAAGGCTGCACCCGTTGAACCTAATTTAAATAACCGCAGTAAAGTTAGTTTCATATTGGACATTCACTGTACATTTGCATCTCTCATCTCTCATTGGCATCAAGATTCTCTCTTCTATTTCTTAAGAAGTAAACAAGGAAAAATAAAAATAGGTCTATTTTCTTACTCTGGAGAAGAAAGAGAAGCAAATACAACTGAATATATGTTTTGCAAGAAGTATCTCCCGTTGCAGCTCGCTAAAACTGAAATTCCAGAAATGCAAATAACCAGCGTTTTATAGTTATGTCTACAGCAAGGGACCGTCTACAAATTACATCACATGGGCAAGTATGTAACATTCTACCAAGATTATAGTCGTCTACATCGCGGGATATCTAAAGTATTGCAGTGTTAGGATACAGTATGGATTTAGTACAGTGGGATGTAAGACTCATTACAAGCACAATATAAGATTATATTGCTGTATAAGTATTTTAGATTATATAATTTATTACTGATTATTAATAATATACCTTTCAACCTTTAATTGAGCGATTACACATATAATCTCATTGTGCCATGATACAACTGCACAATGATACACTCAATTATTGCTACCAACTACATGAAATATTTAATTTATTAATACATTCAATTAATTTATTTATGAATTAATTTTACTATTAAAAATGTAAATCCAATAATGTTTTAACAGTCAATTACAGCAGATAGATTTAAAAAACTTATTTTAATGTTTATTTTCTAAAGATAAATAATAATAATAATAACAACAACAACAACAACAACAACAACAACAATAATAATAATAATAATAGAAATGGCATAAAATATAGATGTGTATTTTAATTACACATATTTACCCCGAAACTAAATTTTGTCATATGGCTAATTGCAAACAATAACTGGAAAAGTTTGAAAATTGATTATTGAAAAAGGTAAATCCACAGCTGTCAGACTACATTCATGACATTTATGTGCTTTCTATAATTGCTACACATAATGTCATAGAATAAAAATCTCACCCCACCGACATCAAAAATTATTACCTACTTCTTTCCTCCCCTTTTCATGTTTTACTGTTTGTTGTTGTCATACCCAGACACATCAAATGATACCTTTTGCCTGCATCTGCAATATTAAGTTGAAAAAGTTGTGTGTATAACACTGCACATGAAAAATGAGCAAAGAGCTTCTAAAAGATCAATTTTTCATCAATTTTGTTTTTTTTTTGCTTTTGGGATTGGAATTAAAGAGTCACTGTACTAGAAAACGCTATATAATAAAGTAAATAAATAAAACAGAGTTAGAATAGTCAGCTATGTCATAGACCATTTGGGTTTATATATGTAACTAACATGTACTCAAAAAAACCCTTGGTATATATATATATATATACATATATATATATATACATATATATATATATATATATATATATATATATATATATATATATATATATATATATATATATACCAAGGACATCCTGGCCTTTCCAATGCTATCTTATATGATAATATGACAAAATAGAGACTGCAGCAAAACGTGTCTGTCAGGAAAAAAGAAAAGGTAAGTCACATATTGTTAAGATATAATTTTTTACCTATTATAATCATATATTTTCTTGTTTATGAACATGTGAGGAATTATAATTTGGGGTTAGAGTTCAGTTAAACTTTTTGTCAGGAAAAATATTAGCCCTTTTATGAATATCAATTGTAATGGACATGAGAACGATTTAATGAGGTTAGCTAATAGCTAACTAGCTTACTAGTTCTCTGTTTACATTCAGTTTTCTGCCCCAAAACATGTTTCTTTGTGGGGGTAATAAACATGTTGTATGCATTTTCTATGTAACGTAATTAATGTAATAAATAAATAGTTGTTTATAACTATGTTTCATTCAAACTCTTAAGTTTTACACTATTGTAGAAGGCAGAACCAAGGCAGAGAGAATTTTGTACTGAATGGTTGAGGGAGATTCAGATCTGTAATTGTCAGACGAGGAAAATACTGAGGATGAGGTTGCGCTTGCTGAAGAAGAGAGAGAAGCATTAGGCTCATCAGATTAGCTGACAGACACAAATGAACAGGAAAACCGTCGTCCTCTGTGGGCCAAGACCAGCATGTATGATATATATATATATATATATATATATATATATATATATATATATATATATATATATATATATATAAAAGCAAATTAAAATGAGTTTTAATTTAAGTAAATGGTAGGAATAAAAGACTAGTATTCTGTATTCGGTTTTAAATGAGTAAAGTCTTCTGTAAATCTTCTGTGCACAAAAGACAAAAGTCTTCTGTAAGACTTTTGTGAAATATTTCGCTTGTGTGTCTTTCATTCCAATTTTGAACAAATCCATACTATATTCTCACACTGCAGGACGTTAGATACCTGCGAAGTAGATGACTATAATCTTGCCAAACTTACTTATTTTCCCATTTCAAACTATTTTTCGACGGTCCCTTCCTTATGCCAATACTGTAAAACACTGTTTACCTGCGTTGCTGAAAGATCAGCTTTAGTGGGCTTTAATGGGAGAAAATGTAAAAATCAATTCAATTGCACTCGGTTCTTTTTCTACTTCAGAGTAAAAAAACACACATTTTGTCCTTTTTGTTTATTTTCTGAGAAATAGAAGAAAGAATCTCGAAAGCACACTGAATGTCCCATTTAAAACTAAGATGAAAACTTCTGCAGTTACATTTTCCTCAATTACTGGCCACTCAGAAACATGACCTGAAAAAAACAAATAATGCACAGTCATGGTCGATACACAGAAAGATGGTTAATGTCAGTCTTTCTCAATTTACATTATCCAAATAACCTGTGTTTTAGTGTCAAATTATCCATCTCTTTAATTTGTACTTTATACTGGTTGTCAGTGGACTGGGGTCAGTGCACCAAGTTACTCACAAAAGTCAAGGTTTGTTGACCTGCTTATTGCATAATTATGAGGAAACTCTTGCAATATTCATTCACAGCACAGAAAACACCATGAAAATAATCAATAACGACTAAAATGCAAAGATATTTAGAGTTAAAGTTTTGTTTTTAAAACAATATCTTTAGAAACCTGTACTGTAAGATTCTGTAAGGTCTAAAAGACTCTTGTGGATGATCTTATATCACTGTCCCATACAGAACATTCAAACATTTCTGTACTGTTTTGGATATATAATTGAGGTTATTATCAGGTTGAAAGATCAATTTATGGTCAAGTTGTTTCCTCTTGGCAGAGGCAAACCAGGTTTTGGGCTAAAATATTCTGACTGAGCCCCTGAACTGGCAACCATGTCACATACATCACTAATTCATCAAGGTATTTTAGGCTTTGTTAGCAGTATGACCATATACAAAATATTTATTAGTGACAGAGAATGAATAGTGCATATACTGTAAAGGTCAAAGGTGAATGAGGACTGGTTTGTTTGTCCTGAAATTAGAGAATCAAGCGTGGTCTCTCATTGAATTGCTTCATATCCTGCTATAAAGCGTATATGAAACTTTTAATTTGGAATGGACCGTGCACTCTACGTAAAATGGATTTTACTGCTTTGTTATGTTGATAGGAGTTCTTTGTGGGTTGATAAAGTTTATGATGTGACCTGCCTATCACATTTTTGTTACAGTCTTTCCTCACAATGACATATTAAGACAACAGTCTACACATGAACAAATTTAGTGTTGCATGGAACATCCTGAAGTACCTTGCAAATGTGTTTAAATGTATACATTTGCTGGGTTTTTCTTAAACTGCATGTCCCTTTAAATGCATTTGATGTGGCAGAACTTCAACAACTATTCTTTAGCAAAATAAATTATTCAGAGCTGTGCTCTACTGAGCTGAGTTGGAAAAGGGAAGGAGGGAGGGAGGGAGGGAGGGAGGGAGGGAGGGAGGGAGGGAGGAAGGCGAGGGAAGGAAGGAGATAGAGAAGATACATCCAGACCTCGGACAGATTATTAGAAATTCTATCCTTTTGCCCTTTCACCTTTAAAAACTTATTGATCAGAAACATACAGGCAATAGATATGGTGAAACATAGCACCATGCTCAACATCAGTGTTATTACAGTGTTATATGCGAGGGATGAAGTCAGGCTTAAGATGCTAGTCTGTAATTAAAAACCTGGCTGAATCACACACTGTGGAAACAGTCAATGCGTCATGTCTGCATTGGCAAGATAAGTCATTTAAGAGAAAAAAGAGAAAGTACTCTGTCATTGCTCAGTACTGCTGAGTGATTGAGGGTTATTGTGTGGTTCACTCTGAGCTAAAGCCTTCCATAAGGATTACCTTATCCATGTGTACGTAGATTCTGTATATGGTTTATTAACATAATGGAGTGAAGAAAAACTGAGAATGTGGTCTGAGGAAGACAAAAACAGAAGAAGACCCAGACAAGATAAAGCAAGAGAAATTGCTTTGTGCTCGGTCTGTGTGTGTTATAAAGGGAGGAGTGTGTGGACTGCATTGTGTTTCAGTCTGGGTGAAACCTGAGTGGCATCTGCCTGGTCTGCTGTGGTATATTCTGGATGCCTGGTCCAGTCACTATGCCTCTGCTGTCCTCCATTATGCCTGAACAATTCAAACAATAAACCAGCGCCTGTGTCCTTTAAAGAAATAATTCAGCATTGTTAATCCACTCAGGAGGTCTGACGTATTGGGCGTACATACTGCATGACACATGCTCCATGATATTCAGTCTTATCAGTAGGATAATTTGCTCATTTGTACTTTTCACATAACTTACTGTCCACACGTAATTGTTACAGTATATTTTATTTATTTAAAATAACAAAAAAAATAAAAAATGGAGTCCTTGTTTACTGTTATACTTCACAACCTTCTATCTTGTAATGTGAAGAAACCAACAGCTGCCTGACTGCTGGCTTTAATTTTGCAGAATATTTACAGCATTTATAAAACAACTGAACATTTTTGTAGCAGTTATTTAAATGATATGATAATATGCTAATTCTGTCATAGGATGGTTATGTAAGCAAACACACTTCTCTAACATTTTCCTCGCTGAATAAGCGTTCTTTCATACTGATTATAAATTTAAAGCTGAGTCACTGTAATCGCAGGAAATCAGTGTTTAACAGAGTCTTTCATAGATATGATGAAGCTTTCAAAGGTTTGATTCGTAACATAAAAATGCAGGACAGTTTGATTTCTATTCAGCCCTCTAATAGAGTTAAATAAATAATATAATATTAGTATAAAAATAGTAATAGATAGATAATAGAGAGATAGATACACACACAAATGTTTAAAAGAATTATTAAAAATTATTAGAATCTTTCCTTCATCTTTGTTGTTTAGTTTAATAGTTTAATATTTGGTCCTGTCACAAATGTCCTATTATTTTTTGCTGGATTTATATCACTGTAAATATTGAAGCTGTACTTGATTTAGGATGAAGAACACTGTGTTATTGTGTGTGCCACATTCCCTGGGGATCCTAATCTCTCTCTCGCTCTCTCTCTCCCTCTGTTCACCATCTCTTTTCCCTCCCCCTCCTTTCTGCTCCTCCTCCACCTCTCCCTCCTCGTCCTCTTGCTCTCTCTCTCTCTCTCTCTGCCCATCAGTGCTGCATTGATAGTGCTGCCTCCCTCAGTGATGATGTCACTGGCTCAGTCAGGCTCAGCATCACTGCTCTGAGCAGCCAGCAGAGCCATTTTGGCTTCTGCATTACAGACATCGTCAAGACTTCTCCTTTAAAAAGCCTCCTCCCGGATCAAGCAAGCCTTGCCGGGCATCCAAATACCCCTTTCTCCCCTTTTCCCACGGACCTCCCTCTCCTTCGGGGGATTGAGGACACAGGGGGTATTCTTTGATTTGTCCCAGAACTAGACCTCTGGGAACAAATCAACAGATCTACAGCGTAGTAAAGAGCTCAGAAGACAAATACAGCACTGTAAAGGTAAGAGCTTTCTATTTAATATTGTGCTTTTGCAGATAATGCAGGTTTTTATGAGGGTGGATATACAAAGTGGAATTGCTCTCGGGTGCGGCTACTGAGAGGTCAGAAAAAAAAACGGCGTGTCATGATAAAGGCATAAAAAAGGTTTATAGGATATCTGAACAGATGCTGGATCTAATATGAGTTCTGTGTGGGTTACAGATCTTTATTAATGGAACATGTGATAAATGCATAGTCATCCATAGTGTGGGTAGGCCACTAGAAGACCAAAAATCTGTCAGTATTTGACGTCATACGCTTTACACACTCCAGGTGAGGCATGGGGTCAAATTACCGGATATGATCATTTAAGCTAATTTGGCTGTGCAACCCTGAATGATGTCAGCAAATTCATTGTATATTTCAGTTCTGTGTTGTTGATGAGATGAAGGTTATTTGCGTTATAGGTGATAAATCCTACTTTGCTGGTCTCGCATCAATACATAGCCATTCACAGTCATTTTTTAGAAAGATAGAGAATGACTGTAAGGTTTGAGGAAGATTATTGATATAACCTACATCATATCATAATTTTATAATCATCTTCCTTTGTATTGATGTGGTAATTTGAAACAACCATAAGTGTTTTTTCACTTTGCACAAGCCCCCACACCCCTCCACACACAATATTATATTTGGACAGTCATTATAATTTATTGTATATTTTTAATATGTTTGTGTATGGAGGGCATAAAAAAATAAAAAATAAAATAAAATAAATGTTTGTGTTATGGTTATTTCCTTAAACACTCCTCTTCCACCCTGACCCACTATGTGAATGGCAGCTATTCCATAATTTTGTTGTGATCTTATAGTATTCAGTATGTGCTTTTACCTTTTAGTGATGGAATGGTTGATCAGCTGTGACTGGACTGTTTCCAGTATAAATGCCTTTGCCGCATGGATACACCATTATTTGGCAATTAAACAAGCCTCTAATGCAGATAAAACAAATTTCAGTAAAACAAGTGCTGTATTTGTAAATGTAGTGCACCTTCCTAACCTAACCTGATTTGACCAGTATGCTACTATTTTTGTCTACTATTTTTTTTCCTTTATATAACCTTGTAGACTCCTTCTGTGAATGCTAAACATCTTCATAGAAAACATAACCATATTACACATTTTTAATCCATTTATGTGGAGTGTCCACTGTAGATATCCCTGTGAAATTGCTATTATAGAATTCCACAGAAACATAGAAACAACATAGAATGCAATAGAAACATAATAGAATAAATGTTAATATAAGTCATGCAGCCGGAAGTAATGTCAGTGCTGCAGTTCTAGAAAATTAACATATTATTTATCATAGACATCAAATAAACACATTTAATAAGACATAAAATAATGAGTATGACTTCTTGAAGAAAAACTCATTTGGCATGAGCAGACCGTGGCACAGCATGATATTTCTGTAGAGAGAAAATGGCAGCATCCTCAACCAGCCAGCCCACACAAGGCTGCATATTATCTTATTCAAATAAAACTACAGGGGAATGATTTTGCAGTAAACACTCCATGTTGTTTATTAGTTATCTAGCTCGTTCAAAGAGAGATCAATGACTGAATATTTGGCATAATACAGGACATATGCTTTCATTTTGCTTATGTACTCTGGCTGCATTGGATTTACTGTCCAATGGCTATGTGTGTGTCCAATGGCTGTTTTTTGTCCAATGTCTCTATGTGTGTGTGTGTCTGGCGGTCTGTGTGTGTTATTGGGTCATTGTAACCCTAGGAAGCGCCCTGACATTTAGCCACACCAGCAGTTCTTTTGTTGCTGCAGGACCCAGTACCTACCTTCAGATAACTGTAGCTGACACAACGCTTTTTCTATTGAGATCATGCAGTCTCTCTCTCTCTCTCTCTCTCTCTCTCTCTCTCTCTCTCTCTCTCTCCCTCTCTCTCTCTCTCCCTCTCTCCCTCTCTCTCTCTCAAAGCAATGAGATATTACTCATACTGTACGTATGGGCAAACTTAATTTTTAGCTTTTGTCTTGCCAGACAAGACTAGACCTGTCCACACACAGTTGTGAAGTAATGACATCTTCCAGAACATTTACTGTTGCTATGGAATTTGGGAGCTGAGATCGATTCCCATTCCCACTTAAAACTATGTAATTTAATTTGTGTGGATTAGCAAGGTCATCTCAGTTGACCGTCTTCTGCTATGTGAAAGAACTGTAAAAGATTCTTGGAAAGGAAAATATTGTGTTGAATAGAATGGCACAGGAAATTTTTTGATAATTGCGATTTTAATATTGAATTGTTATTTTGCTTGTACTTTGGTATTTTGAACATTGTCTTAATTTTACTAAGAAATTGCTGTTACTAATGTGAAAATTGAATATGTCCCACCCACAGGTGTGTCTGTTGGTGTAGATAGTGGGACCCATAAGGAGGCACCATGGCGGGGGCCTCGGTGAAGGTGGCTGTGCGGGTTCGCCCCTTTAACTCACGGGAGATGAGCAAAGAGAGCAAGTGCATCATCCAGATGTCAGGGAACACAACCAGTGAGTATATGACTGCACCTGAGCCTCACACATAAGCGTTTGTTTCAAGCCTCTTTTCCACCAGGTTTTTTTAAAAAAAATTTTATTAGCAGCAAACTGGTACTTTTCAATGAGGTGTGTAGCTTCTCTGTTCTAGGATGATTTCATAAGAGCTGCCATTTTGAGATGATGATGCAGTTGACTGGTCACCAGACTAGACAGGAAATTGCAGAGCTGAGATCTGTTAATCTCCATCTATTCATTAATGTACTTGGTAAAAAGACCTGCAAAATGAGAAATAAATATTTTGAAGTCAAATGCAGGGTTGCCAGGTCTGTGGTATCTCTGCTGTTTTGGATTTGTGCTTTTCTTTTTATATCCACAGGTTGATAGTGGAAATTAAAACATTATACATGTATAATGTATAATATAGATATTATACGTAGTTATAAATTATATTATGTAGTTATATAATTATATTCATGTTTTACAAGCTACAAAGGTGAGCTGGAAGATTTTTAAAATGCAAATTGTAAATGTATTCTTATATATTATAAGCTACAGGACATTTATTAAATAATATATAAAATATTTATTTAGTAATATATTAGGAACAGAATAGCTTCATGCTACATGACAATAAAATTTCATATTATACAGTAATTGATGTAGCATTGAAACAGTGTCATTTGCCAAACGTTACCACATGAGAATATTGTTATAAATGAAGTATGCTAATGAGAATAAATAAATCAAATCCCTGATGCACAACAATCACATACATAAAGTAGTTTATTATTTTTATTGTTCATAATGTAACTAATATAATACAGATAACTAATACCTTATGTCTACTGACTTTTATTTGTTAATTCACTATAACCACAACTCGTAACCATATATGTTAAGCTAGATGTTTAGCTTTGTTTGTTTTGAAAAAACCTTTTCACTCTTCACATCATTACTGGGATGTTCATGTTTTGCTGAGTTGTTCTAGTCATGCCTTGTTTGTGTGTTTTAGTGTATGTTAGGAAACCCAGGGCAGTTGAAAAGAAACAGACCGAATGAAAACTGAGGCAGATTTGATTTCTAGCCTGCAAAGCCATTGGTCAATAATGGATGAGGCCTTGTAAAATATTTAAAGTTTAGCCTAACACCACTTCCACCATCAGGGGTGGCTTAAGCAAGGTAACATGGCCGATGTCCTCTCTCACAGTGCCTGCTGACGAAGTGTTGAGAGTTCTGATAGAGTTTCCATGTCATGATGAATGGAAAGTCAACAGAAACATCAGGAAACCTGTGATTATCTCTCTGTTAGCAGGTACACACCATGCTGGCCAGGTGTTTTAAGGAACAAATTATGGTGGATGTAATTCTACACTGCTGTGCTGTGCCTGCTTCAGGAACAAGGTTAAGTGAGAAAGGTGGATAGGATGGCAAGATGGCCATGTTCTGCAGGATAAGGTTAAAATTCCAGGAGGATACAAAACACAAATCAGAGAATAAACAAGATCCATTTTGTAAATTCATTTTTAACAATAGATAGCATTAGCATTTATTGGACTCACATATTCTATTAAAATTAAATGAGGAGTCACAAATATTAACTTCATAATTAAAGTACCTACTTCATAAATGCTTCCCAAATAGCTTGAAAAAACATTAACATTTCAGAAGGGAAAAGGTGCAGAAAACTTTTTTCTCATGGAAGCGAAAATTCTGCGGTGTTTCAGAATGAGAAGGTAATAAGTGCTGAATGTCACCACAAGGAGTCCTTCCATTCATTGCTCACAGAACCTAATGATGGTTTAGATATTTTGGAAACATCCTTGGCCAAATTCTTTTGATATGCCTAGATGTTCAGTTTAGTTCAGTCTAGATATTTAATTTTCTAAATATCTCATTCCAGTGCATGTAACCGTCTCATGCCCAGTTTTTCAGACCAGGATAAAGCACTTACATTGTGAAGATGAAGAAATGAACTCATCATTAAAAAATAGTTAAAGAATCTTATTTATGAATCCATAAATGGTACTTTCTAGAACTGAAAAAATTTTGCTTGAATGCATTCCTTAAAATAATTATTTCTGGCACCTATATTTAATGTCAATGAGGAGAATTAACATTATGTTACAATGTGCAAGCCTCATGTGCCTAAGCACCAAAACACTACAACACAAAAGAAATTTATTAGGGTGGGTGAGGGGGGAGCTATTCATATAATATAATGGAAAAATCTGGTTATGTAACATGTTTTTGTTTAATCTGATGGCAAGGATGAGAGTGGACTCTTTTTCTGTTTGGGTTAAATAAAATTTACTACAATTCGAACCATGAAAAGTTTTGACAAGCTTGGCTTATTTTCACTAAGAAATCATTTATTCGGACATCAATTTCTAAACTGCAAACAGAACAAGAGGGTTAAGTAGCGGATCAGTGTGCAGGTCATTTTCTCTTGTGGCATTGAGATTCAGACTCAGTAACATGGAAAGAAAATAGGTGATGTCATGAATGAACTTGTCCACTCTGTTGGCTGGAATAAGGCCAGTCCCATTGTTGGGGGATGAATGACTGGCTGTTAATGGGAGTCTGGGCCCAGAGAATCTCTTTTATGCCCTGCTTTGTCTGGTCTGTCGCCTGGAGATGGGTCAATAGCTGGGTTTCCACAAAGCTGGAGAATGGCACAGAGCTAAGTGATTGGCAGCTCTGGATGCTTTGAGGCTCCTTGCTATGATGCTTGATTAAACTCCTCACACATTACTTTAAGGAGCTGAGAAAGGAGCTCAGGCTTTGGGAAAGAATCTCAGTCTGCAGTGTGAAGAGTTCAACTCCTCGCCAAGAAGACTGCTAATGTAAACGTAAATGCAATGCTTTAAAATAGCTTATTTAATTAAAAGTAAGAACCTTTTTTTTATAATAAACAGTATATGTTTATATACATCACTTAATCTTGCTTTATCCCTACTCTTATCCTTATGTCATCCTGTTTTTGCAAAAATGTCAAGCAGAATTATTACATTTCTATACTTCCAGTAATTTGAATGGTTGTTTACAGTCAAATATGAATGTAAGCCATGTAGACTTTGCATTTTGGGTGCTCTAATGTATTCAACTGCTATAATGGGATGCAGAAATAATAAGTGCAGTTCAGCAACATTTGTCTTCGGAGGTTTTTGTCCTCCCAAGTCTGGCACTGTAGAGGGGTTGTACTGCCACTCCCTGTTTTGTTCTTAGTGACAGTGGTTTGGAACGGTGGGGGCTGATCTCAGGGGTCTCTAAACTGAATCAACAACAATTACAAAGCAGGGATAGAAATGGTTTGAGGCTTATTTTTCTTACAAGACATTAAAAACTGGAAGCTATCAATCTACATTTCCATATATAGTATGGATGGGAATCTCTAGGGACCATTGATTTGCTTTAATTCAATCTTGATTCAGGGTGATGAATTGCAATTCTAAAATAGTTTTACACAATTTAACAGTGCAAACTCTTGTTGCTTTTAAAACATCCATCCATCCATCCATCTATTTATTTATTTATCTATGTTTATGTTTAGTCATATCTTTTTTTTCTTGCCAATGTTCTTACCAGGCTTAAAAGTGGTTCTGTTATCAGCTAGCTCTTGCCTTGGTCAGTGTGTGTTGTGCAGCAGGTGGGTCAGAAGTGTGCTATTACAGTGTGCTATTGTGTGTTATATCACTGTGAACTGCATTAGGCTTAAATGTAGTCTTCCTACAAAATGAATTTTTTTGTTTTAAGAAATTCTCTGGTTAATTAATTTGTCCACTGGGAAATTACAAAAACAAAAAAAAAAACAACAAAAAAAAATTTGCTTGTCCCAGTAGCCTGGATTAGTGACTTGTCCACTCTAGTTGTAAGAATGTAACCCTTATTTTGCCTTGTATGTGTTATCACAGTGATGGAGGCATGAATTTTAATCCCACTCTGTAAATGCATTGGCCCCATCACCACCAAGCTGTCTCTGTTGGTCCTTTGAGCAATGCCCTTAACCCTATCTTCTATAGGGTCACTGAATCATGGTTAACCCTGTACTGTGACTCTAACTTTTTAACAAGCTAGGCTGTAATGTATAGGTGACATATATTCTATGAAATGCATCAAGCTGGATATACTGTTTTTATTATTGCTGTTGTTGTAAAAGATCAGGACAAAACCTGATAGTGTCCATGTGGATCAGATATGCACAAGAACAAATCCCCTGATGTATTTATACTTGCTTGAACAGAGCTGTCTGATTTAATTTTGAAGCCTGTTGCAGACTCATCCCACACAGTACAGCACTATAAACTCCACTATTATGACTATTTTTGTCATTTTATTAAAGCCCTGCAGTCACAGCGACCTTTTGCATCTTACCATAGCACGAAATAAAATGTGTGCAAATAGAGAACAGGGTGGCAATAACACACACTACTGCTTGCTTTAATTGTACTCCCCTCCTGCACACACTCACTCATCAGCAGGCACTATTTCTGCCTGTGCTCACCAAAGGTAATTAAAAATGTCCTGCTTATTATGCCTGGGTGCACAGGAGGTACAGAGCTCCAATAATAGCAGGTAAGGACAAAGAGGACCTCAATGAAGCAATAAGAAGGGGAAAAAAAGAGAGAAGGAGAAGAGAGCAATGAAGTTAATAACAACCAAAAAAGAGTGACAAGATTTCTCTACCTAGCTGGGTGCCTCTGAGAGAACTGAGATTTTGTGACTTAGCCAAGTTTATTTACACTGCATTAAAAAAAAAAAACAGAACTCGGAGATTGAAACTAGAAAGCAAGCACTCCTTTGTCTATGAAAATTTTAAGCATGATTCTCACTCCACATCTTTAATGTGGTTTGGTTTCATTGGCTGCTTGGTAGAAGCCCAACCATTCAGAGTTTCCAGAAGGAAGGCGCAAGTCACTCGGCTCCTAGCAACAGGACTGAGGTAGACAGACCCATGCAATACAATGAGTTCTGCTTTGCATATTTATCAGCAGCATAATCAATTTTTACAAATATTCTTACATATAATATCTGACAGTGGGTTCATAAATCCAGTGTGCTTTTATGGTGCATTTTATAGAGGGGTTTGTTTGTATAATGATAGCGTAATGCTACAAATTAACAAAATAAATATGACAAAAATATAAATAAATCTTTACTCTCTTTGAGCAGTATGTTGAGTAAGTTTAGTCTGCTATGTATATTCCTGAAAGTTATTGAAACATTGCATTTGCTATATACATAAAAAAGACGTCATAGGAGGAACCAGACTCAAATGAAAGAACAATCCTTATCTAGGCAACACTGGATAATAACATTTTATTATACTGTCCATGACGGTTATGATGTGAACATAGCAAAAATGTGGACATGAACATTGAAACAAACTGCCAGGAGGTGAATTAATTATTTCACTTCAGCTCCAAAATAGAGTCAGCCATTTTAGTAGGACTTATGTAATGTTATGTAATGTGGTCTATAGGGTGTTTTATATGTGTGTGCTATATTTGGATCAGTGAATGACATGATGTTTGCTCTAGGCTAGGTCTGAGTTGACTGATTTTGCCCATTTTTGTGGAATTATTTAACCTGGATTTAAATCTCAGTAGGATTTCATTATTGAGAATTGGTTGAAATAAACAAAAATGAAATAAAAAATAGGGATAATTTCCAGGCTAGTTCAAGGTGTTAATGTGATTGGAAATATGTATGATTAATAAGCATAACCATGAATGTGGGATGTATCAGGGACTGATGCCAGTCATGGCATGATTTGTTGAGAATTCCAGTAAACAGGTGTTTTGAGTAAGGCAGGTGGTGACATGACACATGGACACATGACATGTCCATGACCTGGACACAAATCTCTGGAGTATGGAACACTCACAAGGGTATGAATTACATGGTGACATAGTCTTTCTGTAACACAATAAATGTGTATATGAAAAGGTCTTATAACAGGAATTACGGTATCCTAAAGCATTAGTAATAGCATGCTCATTGCATCACATTGACCTGATCCTTATCTTCATCTTTTGTACACATAGATTGCTTGTTGTTGAATAATACATTAATTACCTATTCTTTTTTTAGTAGAAAACAGAAACAGAAAGCATCAGTTTCATCTTCATCTCAAAAGCAGTTTCATACTGAGGAGTCTTTTACACTCTACCCTCATATCACTCACAACAATCATCCATGAGCCACTGAATGTCACAAGCCTTAATTTAATGTATTTTTTATTGTATTTATTGTTATACTATGAAGCAGGTCATATGATCTTTAGATTAATTCATAATGATTATGCAAGTTGTGTCCAAGGATTTTCCTATGGGGATGCAGAGGAGGAGAGCTGAGGAAGGACAAGAGGAACATACGGATGTTAACTGCTAAGGCTTTATCAGTTCAGTTCTAGTAGAGATTCTTACAAACCTAAACTAAACCTTAACCTGGGCAACCTTGTAGCCTTGTAAAAAAGATTCAGTTGGATTCATGTGTCTCAGAGGATGTATGTGTTAGCTTTCAGCCTCCCTGTGGGTGGGAATTGGCAGATGACCAACTTTGGGAGAAAAGCATTTCTATTTTAATTAGATTTTAAAATCTACAACCTAAAACCTAGATATTAAGCATTTAAACTCCCAAGAAAATTTGACTTACATTGCATTCTTGAGAAAGGAATGTTTTAAAAGATGCACACAGATTTTCCACACCCAAATTTTTGTTTTATAGTGGAGCTTAAAGGCTTACAAATAATGGAAGTACCAATTAGCATCAAACAGTCATCAAATATGCAATATGTAGCTTGTAACATTTATATAATGCCATTTTGAAATCACATTTCATTCTTTTTAAAATACATATCTGGAGTTACTTAGCAAATAGTGTTTCATGTGGATTGTGTATTTATTTGTTGCTAGAATCGTAAAACATTATACATTTCCATTTTCGGCATTTGGCAGCCCTTATCCAGAGCGACTTACCTTTATCTCATTTACACAGCTAAGCAGTTGAGGGTTAAAAGCCTTGCTCAGGGGCCCAACAGTGGCAGCTTGGTGGTCCTGGGATTTAAACTCACAACCTTCCAATCACCACTGTTCGACCACTTCCCTTGTTGTGGTATGTGTATTGTTGAGGCCTTAATAAATGCATCCATGTCTGAAGGATAAAAGGACACAATTTGCACCAATGAATTCCAAGGTCTTCTTCTTTGGAAGTCAGACTGTGCAGTAGGAAAATAGATATGGATCACTAAGTTACTGAGAGTGTGTATACTGCATGTTGTGTGTCCTGTGTGTCTCCAATTCAGATATTTCTACTTCAGTGCCTTTAATAGCTGTGTTGGATATCTGAGACTAACACTGCTCTGGAACACACTGATTTCCTCAACCCCAAAAAGTTGAAAAAAGATTAAACTCATTCTTAGTAATAGCATTCCAACCAAACTGTAAATTAAAATGGAACAAGGGTGTTTAGTTTAAATTAAAATCTATTTGCTAAAATAGGCATGGTTTGGTAACCTAGTTGGTAGCCTTGCTGGATCTCAGCTCCTGGAGGTGTTTTGATCCTGAGTTGTGATTACAGTTTTTTTTTGGGAGTTTCACATGTTCTCCCTGCATTTGTGTGGGTTTTCTCTACATTCTCAGCTTTTTTACTCCTACCTCCAAAAACATGCCAGTAGGTGGATTGCTTATGCAAAAAGAACTGGTGTGAATCTGTGTGCATGGTGCCCTATGATAAATTGCCATCTCATCCAGAGTATATTCCTGTCCTGAACCCAGTATTCCAGAACTGAGTCCCTGCAGTCGTGACCAAAAAAAAGCAGTTAGTGAAAATGAATGAATAAATGAACCATTAAAAAAATTGAAGGTCATCTAGCGCTTATTAAATGTCTTGTAGAATTGCTTCATGACTCCAACATAGGAGATTCCTCAGTTCAGGATTGAGCTATCTACCTATAACTGAAAGTCACTGGATGCTTGTTTGATTACAAAGCACAAAACAAGCCATTATCACCATGTCACACTGGAACAACTGTCTCTGAAGGAAGAACAGAAGGTGCTTTCATGCCAATTCACACTCTCAGACCTTGGTGTCATGTCAGTTTCATGTAATTCACACACAGTGTTAACATAGATTCAGCAGAACTGATGAAGCCTCTCAGATGTCTGGCATAATGTATTCATCAGTGATACAAAAAGCCGAAACTGACATCTATGAGATGGATCTAATTAGGTACTTGTTATTAGATGACTTACAGTGAAATGTTCTTCAGCACTCTGCACTCCACAGGTCTTGGTTCAGGGTGTTTTCACCACTTGTCTAATTTAAGCACATATCTATTGCAGAGATAGTGTAGATGTTTAGATAGATCCATGGACTATATTAGTGCTTGAGCCATAAATCCAGTAATCTTTTTTCCATGGTTTCAGAATGTGTATCTTTCTGAATATTCATTAGAGAAGAGTGTACTGTACTGGATGTCATTGATTTTTGATGGATTTAGAAAAAACTTCTTATCAGCCATTTTCAGAAACTGGAATAGCAAAGTCTTTATCTTGCAACCACAGAAAAAAAACAAGCATGGCATAACAGGAGGCTATTATAGGCTGGCTACACTTGTGGGGTCATGAGGTAATGTTATTACTTTGCTATTAGAATTCAGCAAAATATAAAACAACTCTTCTAGTTCCGATGGTCCATAGTAAAAGGAAGCAGAATCACTACAAAACCACCAAAGCAACATTTGTGGAATTTTACAAATCTTGCTAGATTCTTTTTTGTAGATATTTCTAGAGGCATGGCTCTTACAGCAAGCAGCAAAAAAGGCATGAGCATGTATGATTTCAAAAAGCAACCTTCTGTTTCAACCTTCTCCATGCTCTGTTGCTGTACTTTAACTGTGTATTGAAATGACTTAACTTCAATTCAATTCAATTCAATTTTATTTGTATAGCGCTTTTAACAAAGAGCATTGTCTCAAAGCAGCTTTACAGAACATAACTGCCACATAGACATTCTTTTTATCTTATATACCAGTTCCTGAGAGTGTAATGGAAAAGAAAAACAGGAACTTGTCTTGAATCTGTTCCGTGTTCAATGATGGTTAAAAGGTATTGAAACATTGGTAGACTCATATCTCTACTTTTTCTAGATTAATTTTGAGAATTATAGTAGAAGTAGTAGATGGAAGATCTGACATTTTGGGTCTGCCTGGTAAGGTTTTATAAGCAGAGGTTTGTAGATTCTGTGTATTAATAATTTTTACAGCTCTCCTTGAAGAAGCACTTGTCTGTCTGTGAGTGGGTGGCTTGTTAAGAACAGCAAGGATTTTAACACAGGAAATGATGTAATAGGCAAGAGCAACAGAGGTATGCAGGTGGATGACAAAATCTTAACAGTAACTTAAGGGCTTTTCACACTTGAATTGTTAACCCTGGGTCATCCTAAACTCTGGATAAACTGAATCCTGGGTTATCTATAATCATGTTTCACACTGCTCATACGATACCTGGGGTTAACTGTTAATCCTGGGTATTCATTAACAGACGTTTCACACTGTACATTCCTAAATCCCGGGTTAACGTTCTTATTTGCATATTTGCGGTGTCACTGTCACTGATTGGACGAACAGCAGGTAACCTGTTTACACGGCTTTTCCCGCGTCTTGCCAGTTATCCATCACTCCAGTTCACATGCTTTCCATCTTTTGAAATTTTCTTACTTTTCTCTAACTGACTGCGGTTTACATGACGCGCATTTCCTGTTACTGACGTGACATGAGCCTTGCTGCTCAATTTCTGATTGGCTGTCTGTTGCCAAGCCTCCAGCAGCAACAAGCAAACACCGCTCCGCAGAAACAAGCAAAAACCCCACAAACTTAGCACCGCCATGTGGGGTTAACACCACAAATGTGGTGCTAACCCTGCTCCGGCGCAGGGTTTCAGAACCCTGGGTAAAAAGCGGTGCTAACACCGCTTTCAAATTACAGGTGTGAAACTTCTCTTTGCCCAGGGTTAAAAGTGGTGTTTAGAACAAAGATAACCCGGGGTTAAGCGCAGTGTGAAAAGCCCTATTATGATCTCAGTTTCAGTCAGCATGCATGGATTGGAATGGACAGTTTTTTTTATCTTAACTGAGAACTCTAATTAAATTGTAGAGAAGACCATTAACTCTAATTCCAATAAATCTTATCTCATCTCAGAGAAAAAAAAATTTGTAAGAATTCTTGCAGTGCAGGATCATATTACCAAAAACATATTTTCCGCTGTTTCTCTTCATTATTCTTTTGATGCTCCAAGATGCTGTGGGCTTAGCAAATGTCACTTGTATTAGAAGAAAATATCACTTGTATTTAGTCTTTTTTACTAGGCTGCTGAACAATAAACCATATCCAATCCATATTTACCAAAATGAGAGCATTTATATTCAGTCCAGTCAAATTTGAATAATAATGCCAGTGTTCATTAATTATATCCACTGGACTAAATGGCAATGTGTAATGGTTTGAATGTGCACACAGTACACCTACAGTAAATACTTACTTGGTTCAGATTATCACAGCTGTTTTTAATTAAGATTTTAAATTCACAGCACTGAACATACCTAAGTCACATCATGTCACCTAGCCTTCAGCACTCAGAAATCATTTATTTGAAAAGCCTTATCTTTGTGCTAACACGTTCTGCTCCTTCTCCACATTATGCTTTTTTATTCATCACAGCCCAACAAAATGTTACTAGATTGTTCAGTATGCATTTATCAGGTAATAAGAAGCTTTTGCTGCAATATTCCAAAAAGAAAACATAATAGCGTGTTTTCCTCAACTTCTCAATTACTCACACAATATGCCTAATTACACAAAAGTTTCTAGAAACATGACATTCAGAAGATATTGTGCTAAACTGAAATGGTTAGTTGGAAGTAAAGTACACTTCAGAGACTTTTAACAGACCTTTACTAATTCCTTTTTTGGCCTGACAGCAGTGACTCAGCATTTCTGTCAGAGGCCATTTTCCACTCTATGGCAGAGTATTAGGTTTCAAGTATGACTATTTAGCCAGTAAGCTAAGTTCTTTCACACTCTCATACTGTATTGTTTTCTCCTGTCTTTCAGCTATCATCAACCCCAAAGTACCCAAAGAAACCAAGAGCTTTAATTTTGATTACTCTTACTGGTCACATACCACGGTGAGTACTGTGGGAGACAGGCAAGTAAACTTGATTGCACATAGGCATAAATGATTATCATAAAAATCACAATTTCCAGTCATTTATCATCATAATTTTACTTGACAGTCTATACTACGCACACACACACACACACACACACACACAAACTAGAATATTTAAGGCAATATCTTTCTTTGAAAATTATATAAGAAAAAATATAAGCTATATTTTTTTTAATAACACATAAACAGAGACAGCTATAATTGTAATCTCAACAAAAATGATAACTGATAATGCAACCTTGTACAACTAAGATAAATGACAGTTGTACTAATTCTATTGAAATGGATTCAATGTTTTCAACTGTTACATTACTATGGATGAAACCTTCACCGTGTCCCAGTGGTACACTGAAAGCATTGACTATTTACATGGACTCTGTCCTTCAATAATGTATGAAGCCTTGTCTGGTCTTATGCACCTGTCAGAGTTTATTCAACAGTTGTTAATGCTTTAAACTGACTGATCCTGGTTTTGTTCATGCACATGCAGCCAGAAGACATCAACTATGCGTCTCAGCAGCAGGTCTACAGGGACATCGGTGAGGAGATGCTGCTCCATGCCTTTGAGGGCTACAACGTGTGCATTTTTGCATACGGCCAGACCGGTGCTGGCAAATCATATACCATGATGGGCAAACAAGAGAAAGAGCAGCAAGGAATTATCCCACTGGTAAAGACAGTGCACACAGAGAGACTATTATTATCTCAACAAGAGAGTCAGCCTGAGTGTTTACATGTCTGTTTATCTACAATGATGTGCAAATTCTCCTGTTTACACAGTAAGACAATAGCCACTAATAAAACAGTCTATTATTAGTGACTGATTTGCTCATAGGGCAGTATCTCAGGCTTTCCACACACTTCTTTGTAAAATAGGCATATGGCATAAACAATGTGAAATCAACCAGGGTTAAATTAAGAGGCAAACAGCATATAAGCATATGCACAAATATCCATTGAGTGTCTGAGAAGATGAGATAAATGTGTCTGAGGACTCATCCATTAACTCTAATGTATTTCTCTCTCAACAGTTGTGTGAAGATCTTTTCACCAAGATTAATGACAGCAATACTGACAACAGCATGTCTTACTCCGTAGAGGTAAAAAGAGACTTACGTTACTTCTTTTTCTGAATTGTTTCTGTGATTTTTTTAGCAATTTGTTCCTACAAATAATGTCTATAGTTGTGCTCTGAATAGTTATTTTCTGTATTCCTGTATGTCAGCTCAGTTGGTGCTGTTTGGTGTTTCAGGTGAGCTATATGGAGATTTACTGTGAACGTGTGCGGGACCTGCTGAACCCCAAAAACAAAGGAAACCTGCGAGTGAGAGAGCACCCATTGTTAGGCCCATATGTGGAAGATCTATCCAAACTTGCTGTCACATCCTACAATGACATTCAAGACCTGATGGACTCAGGAAATAAAGCCAGGTTATACTTTACTTCACTTCTTTTCTTCTCTTCTCTTCTCTTCTCTTCTCTTCTCTTCTCTTCTCTTCTCTTCTCTTCTCTTCTCTTCTCTTCTCTTCTCAAATATTTAAAGCGGCTTAAGGGGATTCACCACTATTAAATCCCCATAAAGCAGAGATTAAATAAGAAAAACGGCTTATTCAGGAAATTGAAAAAATAATATGTGCAACGAAAGTCAGAGAGTGATGTAAAAGATCAAAATAACATAGATACAAATGTGTAAAGAGTAATATTTTAGACATTTTAGAAGTCTAATATATTTAATTATATGGATTTTGGCTAAAGAGGCATGCTGAATGGACCAAAAATCATGATTTCTCTTTCAATTTTCACCTTCAATTTCAGCATCTATCATTAAAGGACATTGCTCTAATTTATTTTATGGTGCAAATGAATTCTTTAGACCTGTTATCTTTTCTCCTACCACACAATTAGCCAATTGTTAAAGAACTCAGTAGCAGGGCCACAAACCAGCAGGGTAATTTAGCACAGTAGATAATTAGGCAGTCTTTAATTCATGCTTCAGTTGCTATAGCACTAGCTGAACATGGGCTTGAATGAATCTGAGTTTTCTCAAGGTTATTTCTATTCAGACTTGAATATTGTTGGAGCTATTATCACTGAAATATATAGCACTGAAATATGAGAGACTAATTGCAGTGTTGTGGGTCATTAATCTGTTTTTTCTCTATCTGAAACAGAAGGTTTAGGCACACAGTTAGAGATGGATGTTTCAGTGGTGGTAAAGAAACAATTAAAAATGACTCTTGTGAGATATAGCACAAGATATTGGGTGTAAGAAAGATGTGGTTTGCTTCTCAGTTATAGTCCTGGCCTGCCCAGTGATAGCCTTTAAACATATATATATATATATATATATATATATATATATATATATTATCTGTACACTGATAATATATATATATATTAGATTTGTAAACGTAAAAATTAGATTTGTAAACGTTTAGCACATTCTGTAACTACAAATAACTTCATTTTTCATTATTGTGTCATATTCCATTTACCACCCGCATTGTAAGTGAAAAGTTTGTAAATGTGAAGCAGATGGCATCACAGAAACCCCTGATGCTGAGGGATAATTTTTCATACACTTCTTCCCCTAGTGGTAATTCTATGCTAGCAGTTTCAAGAAGGAATTTCCCTCATAGATTCTTTAGCTGTAATCACAGTTAAACGGTTGTTCTGAGTGATGGGTGAAGCCTGTTTCCCATCTGCTCTTTCTTCATTTCTCTTACAGGACTGTGGCTGCCACCAACATGAACGAAACAAGCAGTCGCTCTCATGCTGTCTTCAACATCATCTTCACACAGAGGAGGCATGACTCTGAGACAGACAACACATCTGAGAAGGTAGGCTGCCAAGGAACATTTAACACCCTGTCAATCACACTGATCTGTTCTTAGTGGCCACGCACAGGCCAGAGGATCATCACTGCTCATTGCTTGAAATACACTGAATGATGTTTGACATTGAGGATGCTGTTTCAGGTCAAGAAGACATGAGCATCTTGTGTTGGAGTTCAGTACATGTTATGTATATGTATACCTCTTTATATGTCTGTCTTTTTGTCTTTTTTCTCTCTATGTTTACCCCAATCTGTTTTTCAAATAGGTTAGCAAAATCAGTCTGGTGGATTTAGCTGGCAGTGAAAGAGCTGACTCCACTGGAGCCAAAGGCACTCGGCTCAAGGTGACAATGTCTGCTTTTTCTATATGCACCTTCTCACTGAATATTGTCTGTTTTTCTATTTCCTATTGTCTGTCAATCATCTCTCTCTACATTTTAGTTAGTTTTTAGGTTTGCCAAGTGTCAAGCAATCTTTTTTTTTCCTCCTCCAGCTATAGCTTTGTGATATTTTATCACATAACCCATAATCTTGTTAAACAATGATACACCAGTCACAGTTACTCTTCATTGCCTTTTGTTATTTTCCCCATGTTTTCAGCATCATAAGCATTGTAAGATAAGATGTGTGAGATTCAGGATACAGCAAAATTATATTGTGTGTTGGAGTTAAAAGTTGGCACTTTGACCAGTCAAGCTGCCTCCAAACTTACTCAAAGGCCCAGCTTCCTCTTGAACTTCATTAAGAAATTAAAATTTTCTTAACAAGGTATTTCACACAGATATTATTTTTTTCTGTTCCAGGAGGGAGCAAACATAAACAAATCCCTTACCACATTAGGAAAAGTCATTTCAGCACTGGCTGAGGTGGTAAGTATTGCCTTTTGCATTACCATGCATTGCACTGTGTATCTTTCCAGTGAATGAAATAAAATAAATATTTTGATTTCATATTTTCTTAGGATTCTGGATCAAACAAGGTATGAATTGCTTGGTACTATTTCTACTAGTGGTGATAAAGATTTTGGTTAAAAGTCTGACCATCAATACAATTTTCTACTTATCCCAAATGTAGTTGACCATTTTGTGACGAAAAAAAAAGAAAAATTGTGAAAATAATTTAAGAATCTATTTTAGCATTGGGTCACATGCAGAAATGATAACAAACATGTTAGTTGTTGTTCACAGTTCTCAAAATGACATGCTTATATTGTTTCTGATGCTGTACCATATATGTGATGGCAAAGGTACATCGCATAGCTAATTCAGCAATAAAACACCAGCCATTCACTACCTCCTTTCGGCGCTTTTAATCTTTATGCACCAAACATGTCTTTTGTAATTGACTACATTTGGGGTAAGTGGAAAATTTCTTGTTTTCAAATTATTCACGAGCTTTCTTTTATACAGAACAAGAAGAAAAAGAAGGTGGAAAGTTTTATTCCATATAGAGATTCTGTACTGACATGGCTACTCCGAGAAAATTTAGGTAGGTGTATCCGAATCCATGTTTGCACCCATGTTAATTCCAGGTTTATACTGATGTTGACCTTTCAACCTTTGTCCTGGTACAGGTGGAAATTCTCGCACTGCCATGGTTGCGGCTCTCAGTCCCGCTGACATCAACTATGACGAGACTCTCAGCACGCTCAGGTGTCACAGTCCAGATTTCTATCTTAATATTAATATACAATCAGATAGCAGGGCAAAACCTATTTATTTTATTTTTATTTGAACTTCATTGTAAATTCCGAGTAACCAAAATATGCATTTCTGCTTGGACCATAGACACATTTATTCACATGCAGTAGCTTCTTCACCTGATCAGGGTCATGCTTAATATAGAGCTTATGCTAGGAAGACTGGGCCCAAAACAAGATTATACAATGGATGGGTCTACATACACTGGCATCTACATTTACACAAGGTCAACAACCTCAGTAAATGTTCTTATAGGGTGGGAGAAAACCAGGAACTCTGGAGAAACATATGAAATATACCTCAACAAAGCACGTAATCCAGGTTCAGGATCTAAATTGAACCTGTGAGGTTAAAAGTTAATTTAATCATCTTATGCCATCTTGTGAGGTATTAAGAACTTACCAACACAGTGTTAGTTATTGTGATCTGTGTATCAGGTACCCTACAGACTGCTGCTCTGCTACTCATACACCATATGATCACTAACACCTGCTGCAATAGCCATGACTACACTGTTCATGATGTTCTGTGATGACTTTGGCCTGCATGGTTTCTGAATCAGGTATGCAGACAGAGCCAAGCAGATCCGCTGTAACGCTGTCATTAACGAGGATCCCAACAACCGGCTGGTGCGTGAGCTGAAGGATGAGGTGTCACGCCTGAAAGAGCTTCTCTACGCCCAGGGCTTGGGTGACATCATTGAAAGTAAGGCTTTCTTCTGTTTTTACTCGATAGACCTAATTTAAATGTATGACTTTATATAAAATAGTGTAAAGTTCCTTATAAGGAGTGGCTCAATAAAAAAAATTACCCCAAATATTACTGTTTGGTGTTCATTATGCAAGCTAAATGGCTCATGTAGCTAACAAGAAAGTCTATGTATTTCAAACAACTTTTCTGTAAATCTCTAGCCTCAAACTGCAACCAGATCTTCATTAATGTCACATAGACTTTCTGATCTGAATTAAGAGTCAGAATGGCATACACAATAATCATGGGGTTGCCATCTGTGACACCCAGAATCACTTATTCTTGCCTTGATTGTGAGCCATTCTGGACAAAACGACAAGAAGTGTTTGATTCCATGTTCACACACATCTTCCATCACTTGTTTTTTTTTATATTGGTAATTACTATGAATGACTTTCTTGAGTTGCTGCTGGTTGTCATGGTTACCCTGCTTGCACCTGGACATAGACATAGAAATTACACAGCTAGCTTCAGAACATATGCAAATCCCATCAATTTAACCACAAATCTGGTGGCTTTTCAGTATTGCCAACAGTTTCTTAGCCTCCTGTTGCTGTCACAGGCTCTTATAGAAAAAGAGCCTTCCATATATTTATTTTTTGAGTTAACTGTATTTTAAGGCTTCTGTCACTAGTTTTCAGCATGGTAACCTTCTAAGCTATAATATTAGATCCTGAAGGAAAAAAAATGTCCAAAATTCACTCATATTCAAGCTCAGCAAGATGCTGTCAGAAAATGCCCCTTCTCTTCACCACCAAGATCTGTTTGGATTTAGCCCTTCACTGCATGACAGAGTGTATAAAAAGCATGATAAATCACACACATGTATACCCATTAATGGAATGACCCACGTCGTCTCCAAAACTCTGCCCTTCACTCACAAATTGTGCTTGACCACGCCCTTACCTCTTGTTTGAATTATGTGGACTATAATGTAGTTCTATAAATGCTGTAAATACAAACTATGCTAATTATTTATTAAAACTATTCTAATTATTCTATTATCTTATCATATTTTAAAATAAAATTAGATGCTTTAATTGAAAAACACTGCTCTTTGAAGGAAATACATATGTCCATACATAGACATAGATGTCCGTTATTGTTAGCTACATTAACCATAGTTACAGTTCAGAACTAAAGAAGTCATTGACGTTGTGCAATGCTAATTGTGATTTTTTTGCTTAGCCATTCTTTTAAGAGATTTCATAAAATTTCATTATCAAATGTATGATTGTATGTTATGAATGTATGTTTTTTTTGTATTGTATATACATAAATATGTTTTGCTTTATTGTTATACCCAAAATTCTTTGGGCAGAATAACAAGTAAAAATTAATAATAAATAATGCTATATGCACATTTTTCACACACACGTATGGGAAAAATGTACATTCAAATATGTGAACCACTCACTCACACACATACACACACTCCATCACTCACTCCCTCCCTCCCTCCCTCACCCCCCTCACTCACTCACTCACTCACCCCCACTCACCCCACTCACCCCACTCACTCACTCACTCACTCACTCACTCACTCACTCACTCACGCTCCCCTTTCCTCTGCAATCACTGCTCTCCTTACTTCTCCTTCATCTCTCTTCTTGTAATCTAATGGTTCCACATTTCGAAAAATTTCCCTAGTCTTTCAAAAGTTTGTGATGCCTATATCTCTTTGGCCCTGTGCTATTTTAATTAGTCTCACGTTCTCTTCTCTTTTCTCTCTCCTTATTTCTTATTTATTCTTCTCAATCTGTTGTTTTCTGTTGTTGCTCTCTTCTTCAGCATATCGTGGTCCAGTTGATGACAATGCTGGTTTGGGTTTGAAATGTGTGTTCCCTTGGATCTCCCTCTCTCTCTGTTTCAATTTCCTGTGCTTTTAGCAGCTTTCCTGGATGTAGCAGATCTCTGCAGCACCAGGGGCCTTTCTGGGGTTTTTAATAACATATTGAACTAGTCTCATAACCATCCTCATGCTATGTCAGCTGAATGTCGGCTAGGTTGGGATCCCTTAGTTTATGTAGCTGCATGTGTAGACTGGCATCTGGTCTATCAAAGTCCATAAACTAAATTTAAATACACCAACTGCTGCTTATCAAGTCATTGTTCATGAAGATATGTGATGTGAGGATACATTCATCCATTTTCATAAGAGATTGATTGACTAATGATATATCCTGTGCTAAATAAAGAGGAACAGTCACTTGGATATTTTTACTGTGAATTCATCCTAGACCTTTTAAAATAGATTAAATCAGGCTATTTACCACCAAAGCTTTTTCAGAGGACAAAAGGTTAGAAAACGTTTCCACTCACATCACTGAGTCTGTGTCCATTTATCAGCATATTGACTGACTCAGAGGAAAGATGTTTAATCATATTGCTGACATATAGCTTATTAATGCCATAGCAACGCTACATTAGTGACTCATAGGCGATGTGAATCCAGTCCTCCACCACGTTGTTCTGGTTAAAGTGGACATCAGTACAGAGCATCTGGAATAAAAAAGATCAGTATCTCTAAACTATGCAGCAATATCACCTAAACTCTTATTTAGTGGGTTATACTGTTGAAATCAAGACTATTTGACTGTCTGACTGTTCCACTTTTATTGGAGCCTGTTTGCTGGTTTGGTGTTTAATGCTAAAGCACAGCTGTCTGTGCTGTGTGTGTACACTGGTGCTGCAGGGCTGTGTTTTCTCTCTCTGCTGTTTTCTTTTGTTGCTTCTCTTTTTGGGCTTGTCATGCTGAGCAAGAACACTGTTGCTTTGCAGAGTTTATCTGGTCTCACTCATCCACTCATCTCTTTGTGTCCAATGTCTGCAATTATTAAGATTGTTATTAAGAACATTGTAAGAGAACATAATTTAATTATGAAAAAACCCATAATAATATAACATAACATAATTTTGAATGAGTATTATTCATAGATTGTTATTCAAGCTCATCTTACTGAAGACTTGGGAGAGCTTTATGACAGATGTGTGTTTGAGTGATGGCACATATCCTGCGAATTTGTGCACTGATTGTCTTATGCAACCTGCATCTTTGGTTATGGCTATACCAAATCCTTAGCCCTTGTCCTTAGCCTGGGGTATTCTGTTAAATATATATCCAATAGAGAGAATGTCTTGTTTACAATACATAGGTGCAGATAAACAACTAATATGAGTGAACGGTGAAGACATTTAGCTTTTAATGCTTAACCAATAACAATTATTTTATGGCTGTAAATATTTTTTGTTCTGTAGCAGCACTTTATGTGGGGATGTGGTAGCGTAACAGTTAAGGTGCTGGCCTCCTAGTCAGGTGGTTGTGAGTTCAATTCCCAAGATCACCAAGCTGCTGCTCTTGCCTTGAGCAAGGCACTTAACCCTCAGCTGTTTAAAACAGATTAAATGTTGTTTCTCTGGATAAGGGTGTCTGCCAAATGGCACAAATGTGTGCAGTATCTTGTGTTTCTGCTGTCCATACATCTTTAATCATTTAAATGCTTTAACTGTTGAATACTTATGTCAACAGTTAGATAATCAGTCCACAGAGAGTAACTAAAATAAAACATCTAAGAAAGTGCTTTCCTTTCTGTCTTAATGTCTCTAGCTCAGTAGCTAGTCTCTGGTGTGACCAATCATGTGATTGGATAAATCGCAACAGAGAATTTGCTACAGATGCTGGTTCATTTTTAAAAAGTCATTTAACTATGGTCAGTTCAATGTTGATTGCCTCTGCTATGGAGTTTTGACTGAAATTCTTTCCTCTGCTCAAATCTGGGTCATGGTCTATCAGTTGATGACTACTGGTCTAGAGGATTATCGTCCAGTTTCTCATTCTTCTTAACACATTCTGAATCTTGCTTTTAAAAGGAAGGTTAGACTGTAGATGTTATTGGATGAATGGCAATGGCAGCTATTTGTCTAGATTGTTTAGCAGATTTTACCGTTAGTTAAAATGTAAATTGCGGTTTGGAATTTTGTTGTAAATTACCAGTTGTCTGTTTTTCATGATATTCTAGAATCCATGACCTGTTTGTGGTCACAAGATGCGGCTAGTATACGCTAGTATAGACGCTAGTATAGTATAGTAGGTGTTTTAGAGGGAAAGAAAGGCACTATTTTTGTTTTATACAGGGTGATTATCTTGAATGTGTCTTACAGAAACCTAACCAAGTTCCTACACTTACATGCAGATAGCACCAAATTCCAAGCCTTTTCTTCAAAAGCCTATTTTTCTCAGACAATTCTAAGCCTTTCTGGTGTAACTGCTCTCCTTAATAACTGACAGAATGCTCGCTCCTTGTTTCCATAGCAGCACCGTCAGAGCCAAGAGCCCTTATTATGCAGCAGGTCACTCAGACAGTATCCTCAGAGTCATTTACTCTATTATATTCAGCCGTCACACTAATAGAACGTAAGATAACATGCAATAACATGCAGTAATTATTCAGTATGTTAATGGTTGGGTGGTTTATGACACATGGTACTCATCACATTAGGACTGAAAGCTGGGGATGAGACAGTGTTTCTCACACATGAGCTACATAAATGCTGGCTCACAACTCTAATGCAACCGCTTCCGCTCTTGTGTTGGATATGGATTTTATTCAGAGCGTAATGGAGCTAGTAATGAGGATTTTATTAGAGCTAGTGGAGTGCCTAATGACAGCCGCTAGCTTTTAGAAGCAACATGAACCCTGTATTAAAAGATGTAGCACATCTAGGAAGGGTATTGTTGGAGTATATGAGGCTTACTGTAAGGGAACCGGAAATATAGCTACATGACTGGAATAACACACACAGAAAGGGATTATATAGCACAGAATTGAAAGAAGTGAATAATATGCATGTATGCTTATATAATACTGAGGGAATATGGAATGGTGTCACAATTGCAGTGCTTTGGCTGAAGCTTAATAGGTCACACTACACTTGTCACAGCAGGTGGACATTTTGCTGCTATATGCTTGTACTGCTTTTTCTTCTTTGGGGGCTGTGACTGTAGAACCTGTCTGTTCTCTCTCTTCTGGTGTTACATTCTGGTTCCTCTGCTCACATGCACCGGCCATTTTGTATTTGGATAGATTCGTTTTAAGCGATATATATTTCTCTCTGTCCTCTTTTTCTACTTTTCCTTCTCTGGACTTTCCCTTTTCTGCCTGTTTCTCCATATCTCTCTGACCCCCCATCCCTTGCTCTCCCCCTCCCCTCCCGGTAACCCCCCTCCCCTCACAGACTTTTCTGATTACAAGAACAATAACAATACTGGCCAAGCTGTCAATGAAAGGGGTGATCTCTCCGCAGTGACCAATGCCATGACAGGGATGAGTCCCTCTCCCTCTCTTTCCGCCCTGTCCAGTCGGGCTGGATCCATTAGCAGTCTGCATGACCGCATCATGTTCAGCCCTGGGAGTGAAGAGGCCATTGAACGGCTCAAGGTGACTCAATGAATACAACATACCTGTACATAGAAATGTAGAATTACAAATTAAGACTGGAAAATAAATTCAGTTTTAAGTACTGATAATACTGATAGTTATCTAATTATACCCTCAATTATATATCACATTTAACACTGAAGTGCTACCCCATGCATAACAATTAACCAGTATGTCCACAAATGCTATTTAAATATTTAATTCTCTCATGATACCAATCAATAGGAAACAGAGAAAATCATTGCTGAGCTCAATGAAACATGGGAGGAGAAGCTTCGACGTACTGAGGCTATCAGGATGGACAGGTCAGTTCTTCAAATGGCATCATCTGTTTTCTATTCAATTGAATTGATGTAGCATGTTACAGAACTCTAGATGTAAATTTTAATTACTAATGAACAAGCCAGTTATAATTGCAAGGCAAAACATCCTGAAATGAACAGAAATCTTGAGAGGAGCCATAATCAAAAAAAGAATCCATCCCTACTGAGTGACACCAGATTGTGTGATTAGAAATCATTGCTCTTCTACATCTGTATAATATAATATACTGGAAGTGTGTCAAGATGAGCGAAGCTCATCCGTTTTATGATAAAATGAGTAGCTCTAAGGTACAAATCTACTATGTCTTGGTGAAATTATCCACTGAAGCAAGGGTGAAGCTTAGGCATAAAGTATTGTTTGGGAAATATAGTCTTTAGAGTATTTAAGTGAGTCCTTTCACAGCAGAGTCACTAGTCCAGGCTTGCAAGCAGATTCTTATTGTCCTCTATTGTGTGTCATTTATTGTGAAACAACTGCTTACTGTTTTTCAGAGAAGCCCTACTTGCTGAGATGGGTGTGGCCATGAGGGAAGATGGAGGCACTGTCGGTGTCTTTTCACCCAAAAAGGTATAGTGTCACATGACATCAGTGGCATGCTTTAATATGATACATATATGGATATTCACTAAAACGCAGTAAGTTATTGATTTAGACAATGGAGTCACCAAATGATAACATTCCCATTCATCCTTTTGAAGCCAGCAGAAAAGAGAAAACCTCAGGCCGTCTTTATAGACTCTGTTGGCTTGTTCTCCCCCAATGAGGTTGGTTATAGAGTGCTATGAAAAGCCTGTGATTGATTCCTGAGTGAAACTATCATTTCTACTGAAACAATAGCTAGTGTTCCACTTTCCTTACGGCACTATTGCATTACATTTAGATGCTTGTATGTCTTTTAAAATTTAGAACAACATTTATGTTAATATATTAATGGTATTGTGATTTAATAGATTAAAATAACTCTGAGATCTTTGTCCAAATGTAGTCTTGTGTGATTTTTCTAAATGACTTGGTTATTTCTGGGATTGAATGTCTCTGTTTTCTGCATGCAACTTTCCCTGTGTGTTGTTTACAGTGTTGTGTTTTTACTGAGGGAAAATCATGTGTACAAAAAATTGTGATTACTTCACAAATTCTTTTGGAAAGCCTCTGAACTAACTAATTTATTTAATTTTATGAGTCAATAAGAAAAAAAGGCAAAACCTTACATACTTCTTTACTGAGAAGCTAATCATTTTGATATGTAATGACTCACAATATAATTATCTGTATCTGTATATCATTATTTTTATTGAGGGTACTTCGTATTTTTAATATTTCAGTTTAACAAAACAACGATGTAGTTACGCATGTCCACCTTTAAAGAGTTGTTGTGTTGCATCTTGCATTGCACATTTATTTAGCATTTGTAGATTTTCACCAGCTGTCTTGACCTCAGCTTTCTAGCTAGTCATATGCTTAGCTAATAGTTCCATAACTGTCTGCTATTAATACTTAGATTAGTTGACGAGATTTCAATTTAAGCTTTTTAATTCAATTCAATTTACTTTTCATAGTGCTTTTAACAATGCACATTGTTTCAAAGCAGCTTTACAGAAGTATAGAAACAGAATAAAATGATAACGTTTAAAATTTATTTACTATTTATCCCAAACATTTATGCCTAATGAGCAAGCCTGAGATGATGGTATTCAGAATCGGAGATCTAGAGTAACACACAAACCAAACACAACAGCTGATATTTTCTCAATTGTAGTGAAAGCTATTGTGTAGATTATAGACACTTTTAGTAATACACAAGTAAATATTGACTGAAAGTATTATTTTGCTTTAATTATGTTTTTTTTTATGAATCACCCAACACTGGTTATTAAGCGTGTTGTACTACTGGCTCACTGAAAGAGTCCCCTTTTCCTCCTTAAAATTTAAGATAATATAGTTGTATATATAGTTCTATAGACTTAATTAATAAAGTCCTTATAAAATGTTGTTATTATTATTAATGTTATTATGATTATTATTATTATTGATAATAATAATAATAATAATAATAATAATAATAATAATAATAATAATAATAATAATAATAATAATAATAATAATAATAATAATAATAATAATAATAATAATAATGTTTTTGTTGGGGGGGCATGGTGGCTTAGTGGCTTAGTGGTTAGCACGTTTGCCTCACACCTCCAGGGTTGGGGGTTCGATTCCCGCCTCCGCCGTGTGTGTGGAGTTTGCATGTTCTCCCCGTGCCTCGGGGGTGTGCTCCGGTTTCCTCCCCCAGTCCAAAGACATGCGTGGTAGGTTGATTGGCATCTCTAAATTGCCCTGTTGTGTGTGTGTGTGTGTGTAACCTGCGATGGGTTGGCACTCTGTCCAGGGTGTATCCTGCCTTGATCCCCAAAGTGACACCTGAGATAGGCACAGGCTCCCTGTGACCTGAGAATACTTCGGATAAGCGGCAGACATTCAAATGAATGAATGAATGTTTTTGTGTAACGTTTCAGACTCCTCATCTGGTGAACTTGAATGAAGATCCTTTGATGTCCGAGTGTCTCCTTTACTACATTAAAGATGGAATCACCAGGTTGGTGCCATGTTCATGATTTTCTCCCAAATTCTGCAACATCATTTATGTGTTTGATTTCACCATGTACTGCATCAGCTATATATGGTTGAAGTGACAATAAAGCTTTTTTGACTTTGACTCTGACTTTTATCACATGTTGTCTGCATGCCTTGATATTTGACTGTAATCCTCTACAATACTGTATCTGTACTCTGATGTTTTGTGTTTGCTCAGGGTAGGAAGAGAGGATGCAATGACAAGGCAGGACATTGTCCTCAGTGGACACTTCATAAAAGATGAGCACTGCATTTTCACTAGCAGCGCAGGACCTATGGGAGAAGGTGAACAATGCTTATGCATGCACTCAAACTAATAATAGTTTGCATACTTTATGCCTATTGTACATGCCATTGAGATAGGTATTACTGTCATTAAATGCTGTCGTATCTGCATATAACATAAACCAAAGTAATTAAATGGAATCTTTTCACTTTATCTGATAATAGGCTAGTCCAAGACAGAATTACTGAAAACCGTATTGCAGTTCATTGCCAGAATTTATTATTTGCAGCAACATGTATGTAGTCACTTATGAATTAAAGTAATGGCTCACCGGAGAGATTAAGTCAAAATATACTATAAATATATAGCCAAAATAAAACACATAATTAGCCGACTCTTTGAAGCCATTGTTTGCTGGGAAGCTAACTTATTTAAGGATCCACTAAGGATGCCAGTTGCTCCCATAATATTCAAAGTATGGAATCAGACTATTACATAAAGACTTACCAGTGAAATGCCTTAATATCACACTTAATATTTTTGTTTTGTTTTTGGAAAAACATATGGTTATATATGTCTACATTGCTTCCATTTACAACCTTTCATTTTACTTTATGGAGATGGAGGATAAATATGGCAACCAAGTAGCTTCATGATATCATCAGCTATCTAGGGCTCTAATTTATATGTATTTGTAATTTATGAAATAGTGTAATATCCAATTTTAGAAGTCTAATTTTAGAAATACATTTGTTTTATGAAAACACTATACTGACATATCTATTGCTGGATACTAGGAGCAATAAAGGGAACTCTAATGTCATTGTTGATTTTTGACTGCTTATGTAGCATATACATGTAAAAAACTAAAAATCCATATAATTCTCATTTCAACTCAAAAACCAAAAAAGCAAATATGTTATGCTACATTTCCTTGGGCAACAAAAGAATGTTTTTTCTTGTAAAAGAGAAAGTATATTATAGTATAACTATGCTTTTACCAACAGTCATTCTGGAGCCGTGTGAAGGAGCCGAGACCTACGTCAACGGGAAGAAAGTGACAGAGCCCACTGTTCTCAGATCAGGTGAGTCTCCATGCTGTATTTCCTTAGCCTTTGTTTACTTTCTAAAGTCATGCAACAGAAACTGGCTGTTTGGGGTTATTTGAATGAACTAAAGTGATTTCTTTGTACCTTTTAATCCGTTTAGTTCAGCTATGTAATTAGGAAATAACATTAAAGTTAAAATGACTTGAGAGGAAGTCGATTTCTGAAAATCTTTTCACCTCTTAGGTTAAATTAATTGTCATTTATACTTTGCAGAATTGTATAATGAAATGTATGAAAAGGGTCTCATATTTGACATAGACACACCCTAACAAGATTAAGACATAAATTACACGTGTTTGACATGTGATATGCATTATCATTATGTGACATAAGATTACAGAAAGCTCATACACTTAATTTCAATTTCAACACAAGGTAACACAGTTCAACAAGTGCATAATCAAGGTTGTTTCATTTATATATTGCCTTTCACCACAGGTTGTTTCCTTTTTATTACTTTTCATGGTTTGGCATTTCAGGGAACCGCATCATCATGGGAAAGAGCCATGTGTTCCGCTTCAACCACCCAGAGCAGGCGAGACAGGAGCGGGAGAGGACTCCATGTGCCGAGACTCCGGCTGAGCCTGTGGACTGGGCCTTTGCTCAGAGAGAGCTGCTAGAGAAACAGGGCATTGACATGAAACAGGAGATGGACCAAAGGTAAGGGACAGCTAGAAGGAGGTGGGGTAACAGTGAAGGAGAGATTTTTAATTATTTATGCTGCATCTGTGTATCTTTGCCTGTGTGGTTAGACTTCAGGAGCTGGAGGACCAGTACCGCAAAGAGAGGGAGGAGGCCAATAATCTTCTGGAGCAACAGAGACTAGTGAGAGAGATATTTTACTGAAATTTAATATTGATAAAGATGCCCTTCAAATTCAGCTCAAACCTAATGGAAAATCAGTAGTTAAAAATACATGGAACACACACACGCGCACACACACACACACACACACACACACACACACACACACACACACACACACACACAGAGTGTAAATTTCTACTTGTAAATATCTACAGGATTATGAGAGCAAGTTGGAAGCCTTGCAAAAGCAGGTTGATCGTTACTATCCTGAAGCAGCAGAGGAAGAGGATGAACCTGAGGAGGAAGGTGGGGTCTATCCTAAAATTTTAGTCAAGATTCACATACATTTTTACACTGTATGGCCAATAGCCTATGGAAACCTGACCAATCACATGCATACAGTATTTTTTTCTTAAACATCCCATTCCAGAAATAGTCCCTTTTTTGCTGTTATAATAACTGCCAGTTATCTGGAAAAGCTTTCCAGTACATTTTGTGTCATAGCTGTGGGGATTTGTGAGCATTAAGCCACAAGTGCATTAGTGAAATCAGACACTGATATTGAGTGAGGAAGTCTGGGGTGCAGTCTGTGTTCCAGTTCATCAGAAAGGTGTTATCTGTGGTTTTCTGTGGTGCCACTTCTTCCACTTCAACCATGGCACATCATTGCTTTATGGATTTTTGTGCATTTTCATGCTGGGACAGATTTGGGCCTCTTAGTTCCAGTAAAGGGACTTCTTAATGCTAATGCATACAGATATATTGTAGACAATTATTGTACGCACTTCAAGCTTTGTGGTGGTCTGTATCATTGTTTTGCTGTGACTATATATAACTAAATAGTCAATATTTTTTAACTGTTTGCTTACTACCTAGTTACATGTAGAATCATAATTATGTTATATATTTATGTTAGATATGTATTTAGTCTTTGTCATTTCTGTTCTCTTTGTTATCCACAGTGCAATGGACTGAGAGGGAGACTGAGCTGGCGATGTGGGCTTTCAGAAAGTGGAGATGTTACCAGTTTACCTCTCTTAGAGACCTTCTCTGGGGCAATGCTATCTTCCTCAAAGAGGCCAATGCCATTAGTGTGGAGCTCAAAAAAAAGGTGGGAGCTTTATTTTTAGTCATATGTAGTTAATGATAATGAACAATAATATGTTTAAAGTAAGAAAAAACATAAAAACGTATAAAAACATCAGCTCCTTCAGTAATGAAACATATAAATGGCTTAATGAAACATGGATACTTGATTAGGCCGTCATAGAAATGAGAGTTTAACAAAAATGGTAACAAGCTCTTTAATCATCCAAGTAATCCAAAGTAATTTAAACGGAATATTAGAGCTTCATCAGTATTGTATATGTATTACATTTATGTCATGTGCTCTCAGTTCTTTATATGCTCTGAAAATTTGCATAAATATTGTGATGTCTGCTCACAGGTGCAGTTTCAGTTTGTGTTGCTGACCGACACGCTGTACTCTCCGCTTCCTCCTGACTTACTGCCCTCTGATGTGAATAAAGAGCGTGAGAAAAGCCCATTTCCCCGCACCATAGTTGCTGTGGAGGTGCAGGACCAGAAAAATGGAGCCACACATTACTGGACACTGGAGAAACTCAGGTATGTGCTATAACATTTCACATCACTATGACTATACTGTAGCATATTTTGTGAGCATTATATTTTATATAGTTGTTATATATAAGAAGTCAAATGTACTGGATTTTTAACAAATGAAAAACATTGCAACTGGCTTAATGTGATATTTCCTGTGTCCAGCATTGGGACACAACTGTATTAGCCATATACAGTGCCGTATTGTAATTTATATTAAATCATGGTGTTGGGAAGAAAAGCTGCAGAATATTTTTAACAGATTTTTAAAAAGGAAATACCATTTTCTTTTATTTTCATCAAGTTTATTCAAATTCTACCATGTATTTTTGTAAATGTTAAAAATCTATTTCAAGATTAATTAAATCAACAGAAAGTGGCACATCGTCAGACGATGACTTTAAGGAAATTATAATTTATGTAATGATGCCCCCTGCAGGCAGCGTTTGGACCTGATGAGAGAGATGTATGACCGAGCTGCAGAGGTTCCCAGTGGTGCCACAGAGGAGTGTGACAGTGTGCTGACGGGAGGAGACCCTTTCTACGACCGTTTCCCTTGGTTCCGCCTGGTTGGGAGGTGAGCGGTTACATGGTGCGGATGTGTCTGTAAAGCATGTAGCATATGTACATTTTAGCCCCAGTCCTAGGCATGCACCACACATCTCTGTGTTCTTTCCTGATGACACATTGATCTACTTATGAAAAACGTAAATTAGCCGTGTGCTGAGGAAGAACACAGAAATGTACAGCTTGGAGACCCCAGGAATTTTGAGAAACACTGTCATCATGCAGCAGAGAAAATTGCTCCTGCATCAATTTAGATCCATAAATATAGAACATATTTAACAAACAAGTTCTCTGTCCCCTTAAAATTGCATAAATTATTATAGATATGCAACATACATGGAAATATTGTAAGTTCAACGATCCTTATAGAAGCTTGCATTATCATTACATTATCATGGCCAGTGATATTCCTCACAGGGCAGGATGTGTTTCATTATTAAGAGTGTATAAGCCCATTCAGGCTTTTAGCACTTTCAGCAGTATACTATACTAAAACTGATGAAAGCTATTAAGATTTCTTTTCAATATTATCTTACTCCTTCAACTGTTATTATATTTAGTTATTTACTATAACACATATTTCTCAGCAATTATTGTAAATTGTTTAGTAACCTAATGAGAAAAGTATGTAGTTATGAGAGTACAAAATGGAAGTCTGGATCTGCCAACAGCTTCTGAGTTTAAAGGGTTAAAATGTGACTGCGTGACTGAGCATCTTCCTTAACTCTTTTACTGAGAAAGTCTCACTTAGTGGAAGATAAAAAAAATGCTGTTCTGCAAGGTGTGCTGTTGGTAACCCTGTAAGAATGAAATATGTTAAAGGCTACTCGAAAACCGAGCAACTGCATCAGGTAACCCTTACGTGAACGCTAACTAAGAGGGTTACCATACTAACTGGGCTCCCATGTCTTTGGCTACACCAGCAACCTCCTATTCACCTCATGCCTTAGTGAGCAAGCGAAAGACCCCATCGCCTCCCCGACCCTCTCCGACCCCACCGAGACCACTGAACCTACCGAGCTCATCCAGTCACGGTGCTGCGGGGGGCTCGGGGCAGAGCTGGAGGACATCACAGATGAGCTCTTGTCGGATGACCTGTGTTCTGAGCTTGGCGATGAAGATGATGACGTTTATAAGGATGACGAGAAGGGGCTTTGCAGAAACTCTGGCGAGGCGGAGGACCCGTTTTATGAGCGTGCTCCTTTGTTCAGTGTAGTGGGAAGGTTGGTGAGGTTTCAGGAGCATGCTGGGAAAGGAAACTAGCTCTTTCAAACTGAGACACAGGACATCTGTTTTCTTGTGCAGATACTCAACATAACCTGTGCATGCAAACTGAGGATTATAAAACATACACAATCAAGTAAAGAAAATTTTACCACAGTGAATTGCAAACCTCTTTGCAAAGAAAGTTTTGACGAATTTTCCACAATGTCATGGCTCAGAAAATAGTGGTATAAGTGGTATGCTGTTGTATAAGAGAAATAAAATGCATGCTGTAACTGGAAAATGAGCTTTAGGGTGGTAATGCATTAAACCACCAGACTTTTTTTCCATAACAGCATCCACCTGCACATTCATGCAGCTATCCTATCAGTCAATTATGTGGCAGTAGCGCAATACAAAGAATCATGCAGATACAGGTCAAGAGCTTCAGTTAGTGTTCATATCAAACATGAAAATGAAGAAAAAGTGTGATCTCTGTGACTTTGATCATGGCACAGTTGTTGGTAACAGATGGGCTGGTTTGAGTATTTCAGAAACTGTTGATACTCTAGAGTTTACACAGATAGATGCAAAAAACAAAAACACTGAGTGAGTGACAGTTCTGTGGCTGGAAAGGCCTTATTGAGGGAGATCAGAGACAGAAAATGGCTGCTAGGAAGAAAATAATAACTCAAATAATCACTTTTTACAACTGTGCTGAGCAGGAAAGCATGTCAGCATTCATGAAACATCAAGCCTTGAGATTTATGTGCTATAACAGCAGATCACCACTTCAGATTCCACACATATTAGCCATGAACAGGAATCAAAGGCTATCTAAAACAAGATATCTAAGAATATGAGACAGTTGAGGTCTAGAAAAAAAATAATCTGGTTGCTTTTCTGTCCTTAATTGTCAGTTCGTCCTCAGTTGTCCATTCACCGCATGCTCTGTTGCTTTAATGTGGTTAAAAAGAGTGTATTTGAGTTACTATAGGCCTCCGGTCAGCATAAATCAGCCTGGTCATTCTTCTCTGATCTGTTATAAACAAAATTTTTCTGTGTAAACATTAGAGGAAACCCCTTGGAGAAATTCCATCAAATTCTGAAATACTCAAACCAGGTACCAACCAATCTGGTCCCAACATCTTTGTCATTATCAAAATCACAGAGATCACACTTTTTCTTCATTCTGATGTGCGATGCTCTTGTATTTGTATTATTGATGTAATTCTGTATCTGCGAGAATTTATGTATTGTGATGACGCCACATGATTGGCTGATTTGATGACTGCATGTGCAATGCACAGGTCTATAGTTGTTCCAATTAAAGTGACCCGTGAATGCACATAACAGCACAAATAATTGTTTGTAAGTTATAATCACAGTAGTGGATTGCACTGGTGGTATGTGGCAGCCAGTTTTCATATTTAGCTGGTGCTTAATCAGCTTGGAAAAGATCTTCCTTAACCAAGTCAGGCAGAGTGACATCATCTCACAGGAAGAGAATAATATATTAATGTTATAGGATGACTATATTATAATAATATTAGCTATACAGATCCACAGTAGGCTGAAACTGTATGAGTATCATTGACACCTTTTTTTCACCTTGAATTTGGTAGACATTTATGGGCTTTAAACCTGTCTTCTCTCATTTTCATGCATTCTGACTTTCATCTAAACTATATGAATGCATAGGTTGGGTATCCCTCTTGAACAGATTTCTGATAAATCTGGGCTAAATCTTTTCTCAGCTAATATTGTATTTATAATACATTATTAAACCTCAAATATCAGCCATGCATGGAATTGCTCTGGATGAATTAAGTGCTTCATGCAAAATTCTGCTGCAGCACCTAATGATCCTTAATAGGTCCGTTTTTGCCAGTCAATTTTAATCTCTTGCATAGATATATCAGATAACAGATAAGCAAACAAGCTCAGATTTCCCTATACATGGCATGGATTTTCGACGAATGAGATCAAATAATACATCCAGTCACTTGATAACTACTTTCTTTAATATGGCCGTAATTCAGGATGTCTCCCATATCTCGAGATGAAAGAGCTGGTTTCTAGAACAGCTGTCTCTTCAAGGCATGCCACAGCATTTATTTCAATTCGCACTTTTTGTGAGGTTGGACACAGAGACCTTGGATTACTGGATTGGCTCACGCTCATTTCTTTTCGTTTTTGAGGTCAGCTGCATTTGTCACGTCACACATCTGTGAAAGTGAGAGTATTGCTTCTTCTTGTTTCTATCTAGATGTCACACTAATCTCAGGGCTGGCAGTGTTTGTGTCAACTAAGTAACGCTTGGTATTTTTTAATTTGCTTTCTTAATCTTTGCGTCAATCTTTTTTTTTACTTTTCTTTTTGTCCAGAGCCAGAGCATGCCTTTTTGCTTTCGCTATTCATTCCCTTTAGTTCAGAGCATGCCTTGTTTGCACCTCACCAATCTTGCCTTTGATGACCACTCCTTTTCCCTTAAATGTCTACCCTCCATGGGATGATGGGAAACTCAGTTCTGACCATGCATAGGCCAAAAAAAAAAATGTGTAGTGTAGTTTTGAATGTAAAATGAAATGTACTTAACCATTGTGGTATTTTTAAATAAGTTTATCTAGACGTAACCTTGAATGTATAACATTAAAGATTGACATGAATCAAAGAACATCAAAATGTTTGCATTTTGCATTATTGTTCCTTAGTAAGACTATACCTATTAAGACTCATTTACTGATGTCGATATGCCTTGGATTTTGGTCTGGTATTTGCACTGATTCAGAGATCTTTGCTGAGGTTTAGGCAGGTGGCTTAATGTAACAGGATTTTCACTTCCAGTTTAGTTCTTAGTCCATTCATGTCTATTCTGACCAGTATCCTATGAAGAGCTTAGTGGTATTCCCTGCCCATGCTCCTTAAACCCACCAAAGGATTTAAACTTCTAAAAATGCACACATGCTTGTTGCAGACAGTTGAGCAGTTGATTTAAGATTTCCACTGAGGGGCAGTCATGACAAGGGCCACAGCAGTCCCTGCTTGTTTGGTTGCTTTGCAGCTCTGTGTTGTGTTTGTCCATTGTATCAAAATGTCAGTCTCCTGCCACAAAATGCATTTCTTGTTTACCCCCTCATCTCATGTCTCTCCTCTCTTTCAGGGCCTTTGTGTATCTGAGCAATCTGCTGTATCCTGTGCCCCTGGTACATCGAGTAGCCATTGTCAGCGAAAAGGGAGAGGTCAAGGGTTTCCTGCGTGTAGCAGTGCAGGCAATATCAGGTAAGATTGGGACCCTAAATTTTGATTAAAAAAATTATATAGTAGATGTTTTTAAAGTTACCCCAGGTTTAAAACCAAACAAGACAGAATAATCAGATTGTACAGCACTATTGTCTCTCTAGAGATTTTGTGCTATGAGCCAACATTAGTGAATGATATGTTGTGTAGCCCTGGGGTTGGTCAATCTAAAGGACAGGGTATGTGTGACTTCATGAAGAAGTGAAGTGAAGGCTCTCTGGTTTTTCCTCCAGCTGATGAGGAGGCACCCGATTATGGCTCAGGTGTGAGGCAGTCTGGAACAGCCAAGATCTCCTTTGAGGACCAGCAGTTTGAGAAGGTAAAACTATTCTCAACGATGTGAGTAACCATTGTCATTATTGTCTGATCTTAGAATAGTCAGATTTAGGGGTTTGGTTTGAAAGTCAGGTATGGCGTTTTGGAAACGATGGGCTGGAGTTCAGAAATTAAGTAAGGAAAATGCATAGTTTAGTAAATGCATCAGAGCAAACATTTTGTACTCCAGGACTATATTTAGACATCTGAAAGAGAGAATTTGATACTTTAAGTGGCGATGCTGATCTTAAATTATTTTAAACCCACAGGAAATGCATGCTATCTTATATCCAGAGACCATGAATAACTGATTATATGTCAAAGGGTTATACAACTGTAGGTTGTGAATCTTTGACCTAGCCCATTTACTACCTCTTTTGGTTGAATAACATTACATTATTATAAAATATACAGTGTGTGTAATGGATTGTATTATAATACAAATAATTATGTGTTATAATTTCAAATGTGTTCAGGAGAATATATTTAAAAAAGCTTTCTCTCTCTCTCTCTCTCTCTCTCTCAGTTCCAATCCGAGTCCTGCCCAGCCGATATCTCCCGCACTGGACTTCCCCAGGAGGAGCTCCGGATTGTGGAGGGTGAAGGGCAGAATCCAGAGATGGTGCCATCTGCTGATGAGGTCAACAACAACACGTGTGCAGGTAACAAATGAAGAAGCCAAGCAGCTGTAGAGTTAAAAGTGGTTTGAATGCTCAGTGATCGCAGTAAATCATATAAATCATATATTTAGACAGGGATATATACACTGTCATTCAAATGACTTCAAGACTTCAATAACTTAAATACTTTCAAATTGAAAATCTAACCAGGGAACAGGTATTATACAAATTGAATAAATGTTAGAAAATACATTATTTTAATGAAAAAATATAAATATAATGGGCCAGAAGGGCGCATCACACATTTATTAGTACTAGCCCTGTGAATCTTTTATCTATAGGCTCAACCATCCAATAAAGGCATCAGTATGGCTGCTACTATTGTTCCTAATAAAGCTCTTATTTAGAGTCCCATTTGGATTTGAGAGCAAGTAAGTTAATAAGCTGCACTAAGATTTAGCTTTCCTTCTATACGTACTATAGTGTATTGCTTTGTTTACTTTGAGGTAACACTGATTAAACTGTAATAAAACATAAGAAACTGGCTGGTTTGGTTTAATATGTGGGCTTTACACAGCCTTGATATTATTTTTACACTACTGTATGTAAGTGTGTAAACTGTATTTCATATGTCTTCTTAGCTGACCCAGAAGATAACAGCACCTTGAAAGATGGTGTTCTGGATGGAGCTTTGGACCACCTGAAGATTGGAGAGCTCTTTACATTCAGAGTCACTGTGCTCCAAGCGTCTAGCATCTCTGCTGAGTATGCAGACATCTTCTGCCAGTTTAAGTATGTCCCTTCTCTTAAACAGAGCAACACTCTTTAATGGTCTAGTGTCTTAATGGTGATTACTGAAAGTATATGGGTTTCTAGAAAGAACACGTTTCATTAAAGATGTGTTGGTTTTTATCACCTCTATTTTTCAGTTTTATTCACCGGCATGATGAGGCGTTTTCCACAGAACCACTAAAAAACACAGGACGTGGTCCACCACTGGGATTCTATCATGTGCAAAATGTCAGACTCCTCAATAGAAAACTTTTCTAAGTATTCAATTCACTATCACATATTTTTCAGAAAAAAAGGACATAATTGTGTATTTGGTTCTTTAGATTGCAGTGGAGGTTACGAAGTCTTTTGTGGAGTACATAAAGACCCAGCCTATCGTATTTGAAGTGTTTGGTCACTATCAGAAACAGCCGTTCCCTCCACTGTGCAAGGACCTAATCAGGTTATTACTTCATGTCATTATATCCTGTTTGACTTGCTGTCAATTCTTATTGCATGTCAATCTAAAGTGTCTGTCTCTCTCATTAGCCCATTACGTCCATGCAGAAGACAGTTCCCAAGAGTCATGCCTCTATCTAAACCAGGTGAGAGCAGCCATAAGAGTCTTATTAATAATATTTATGTTATATTCAAGAATTATACACTCCACAGCTCGTGTTTGCTATGTTTTTTTCTATGTTGTCTTTGTCGTCATTATAATACATTAGCTTTACAGTGTTAGCATTATGGCAGTAGTTGTGTTGCTTTGTATGTCACTTTTGTTGCTTTGGGGTCCATGTCACATCAATTGTGTATCATTCGGGGTGGGAATTCAGCTGCAGACAGTGATGCTCCATCAGATCGTGAGAAGACCCTGGAGCTGATTCGTTACCTGGTGCCTGATGTATTCAACGGGGCGTTGGTGGACTCCCTCTCAGGGCATGCCCTCAATGCAGCGGGGGCCGCAGCTTCCTTTCTTCTAGAGGGGGAGGGGCAAGCCAAGCTGACAGCCCCACCTCTCTCTATCTGTTCAGTAATTAAAGCTCAGAAGCCGGGTTTGTAACAGTCATGTTTGTACAAGGTCTGAGAAATTCCCTGAAACAAAGGCTCTCAACTAATCGAATGCAGCAATATTGATTCACAACATAATCACAGAATTTTTTTTTGTTCTATAGTTACTTAATTTGAACTTTAGTAATACTGAGTTGCTGATATAAAACAGAGATACAATGATGTCCATGAGATTTTAAAGAGAATCTGAGAGAATTGTTTGTTTCATTCAATTTATTTCCTCCAATTATATTTCTGAAAAGAACTTAAATATGAATCAGAAACATTTCTTATTAGATGAATGCAACATGAATGAGAATATACAGAGCTAATTTTTGAGGTTGTGTGGGTTTACATGAAAGTGGCCTACCTTTTCCAACCAGTCTCCTACCAGCAGATTTAGTCTGGAACAAAGTCTTTGTACAGTATTCATATATATTGTGCAAGTAAAACATTTTAGTTTCCTAAAAAAAATGTATAATAGTACTATCTCTATTGAGAATGAGTTATTCTTTCATTATATCTAAAAAAATTTAGACTGACAAAAATTGCCAGTTCCACATTCCTGTACTGGTAATGCTAAAGAGTAAACGCAAAATTTTGATGAATAAATAACTGCATGAATGAGAGAGCAGTTTGGTCCATGAAGTTTCCTCAGATCTGTCAATAACTGGTGTGTTTGTCCAGCTCTTTCTCATTCCTTCATATTAACCAGAAATACCGACTCTTCCACACACTTGTGGCTTAATATTGTGTCCTTTATTGAACCTGTGCTGCATGTATGAGATGTGTCATATTTGGGATGAATGTAGGTTTGTTGCTACAGTTGTCCATTAACATTTGCTGTTTATTTTCTTCATCAAATATAATAATGATCCAAATTTTATTGTATACATTTTTTTTTTGCTTGATACAAAAAACTAAAAAAAAAACACTTTCAGACACTGAATATTTCAAAAACTGCAGATGTGAAAGGATCACTGTTATTCAGATGACTGTTCAATCATTAAGACACAGAATTTGCCCTTCCTCTGGACCCTTGGCTCCCAGTGTATCCCTTTTCTGACTATGACTTATCTTTTGGCTTCATTTCTTCCAATTACATTTTTCTCTCCTTTTTCTTTCTTCTCTTAAACAGATTCCTCTTTTCCAGCTTGTGACTGAATAAATTCCCTTAAACACTCAAATAGACTCCCCTAAAAATGATATACACTCTTTTTATCTTTCAGTACCTGCTACTAAGCTTACGACCCTCACACGACCCACAGCCGGGCCCTGCCACTGCAAATACGACTTAATGGTATTCTTTGAGATCTGCGAGCTGGAGGCCAATGGAGAGTGAGTTTGTCTAATGTCTTGATCTATTTCACGTTTGTGAGTCGAGGAGAATAAGCTGAATAAGAGAAGATCATACTCATTGTTATGTAGAGCATTATGAAACATGGCTAAAATGAATCATCACTCTGAAATTAATATGTCAATATTGAGGAACAAATTAAAGTCACAGTTTAGCCAAAAAACATTTGAGATCTTTTCTTTTTTCCTTAATGTAAAGAAGTCTGCTACATTTGTTTTGCACTAAAGCTACAAGGCTGATATCACTAGCAACATGTAAGAGAAGTGTAGAGAGAGCTCATAGCTAGCTCAGCACTCAAACATTGGGTTGTTCAGTTTCCCAAATATATTTGCTTACTGTATGATTACTGCTACATAATTATTTTACAAAAATAGCTTACCTACCTAAAAACAATAGTAGCAGCCATACTCATGCCACAATCGATTTACCGTGTATCCGGAAAGTATTTAAAGCGCTTACCACATTTAGTTATATTAGAGCCGTATTCCAAAATGGATTAAATTCATTATTTTCCTCAAAATTCTACAAACAATACCCCATAATGTTCACATGAAAGAATTTTGAAATCTTTGCAAATTTATTAAAAATAAATAAATAAATCACATATATACAAGTATTCACAGCCTTTGCCATGACACTCAAAGTTTGAGCTCAGGTGCATCTTGTTTCCACTGATCATCCTTGAGATGTTTCTACAACTTTATTATACTCCACCTGTGGTACATTCAGTTGATTGGACATGATTTGGAAAGGCACACATGTGTATATATAAGGTCCCACAGTTAACAGTGCATGTCAGAGCACAAACCAAGCCATAAAGTCCAAGGAATTGTCTGTAGACCTCTGAGACAGGATTGTATCGAGGCACCTATCTGGGGAAGCGAACAGAAAAAATTCTGTAGCATTGAAGGCCCCGGTGAGTACAGTGGCCTCCATCATCTGTAAATGGAAGAAGTTTGGAATCACCAGGACGCTTCCTAGAGCGGGATGGCAGGCCACACTAAGCGATCAGGGGAGAAGGGCCTTAGTCAGGGAGGTGACCGACAACCCAATGGTTACTCTGAAAGAGCTCCAATGTTTCTTTATGGAGAGAGGAGAACCTTCCAGAAGAACAACCATCTCTGCAGCACTCCACCAATCAGGCCTTTATGGTAGAGTGGCCCGACGGAAGCCACTCCTCAGTAAAAGGCACTTGACTGCCCACCTGGAGTTTGCCAAAAGGCACCTGAAGGACTCTCAGACCATGAGAAACCAAATTCTCTGGTCTTGTGCAACAAAGATTGAACTCTTTGGCCTGAATGGCAAGCGTCATGTCTGGAGGAAACCAGGCACCGCTCATCACCTGGCCAATACCATCCCTCAAGTGAAGCATGGTGGTGGCAGCATCATGCTGTGGGGATGTTTTTCAACGTCAGGAACTGGGAGGCTAGTCAGTATTGAGGGAAAGATATAGAGACATCCTTGAAGAAAACCTGCTCCAGAGCGTTCTGGACCTCAGACTGGGGCAACGATTCATCTTCCAACAGGACAACGACCCTAAGCACACAGCCAGGATAACAAAGGTGTGGCCAAGGGACAACTCTGTGAATGTCCTTGAGTGAGCCCAGACATGAACCGTATTGAACATCTCTGGACAGGTCTGAAACTGGCTGTGCATCCAACCTGATGGAGCTTGAAAGGTCCTGCAAAGAATGGGAGAAAATAAGCTTGTAGCATCATACTCAAAAAGACTTGAGGCTGTAATTGGTGCCAAAGGAGCTTCAACAAAGTATTGAGCAAAGGCTGTGAATACTTATGCACATGTGATTTTTTTTTTAATCTAAATTTGCAAAGATTTCAAACAAACTTCTTTCATGTTGTCATTATGGTGTATTGTTTGTAGAATTTTAAGGAAAATAAGGCTGTAATATAACAAATTGTGGAAAAAGTGAAGCGCTGTGAGTACTTTCCGGATGCACTGCATTTCTCAGCACTTAGCTTGCTTTCACTCTTTGCTGTTAGCACACTCATGGAGGAGGAACTGTAACTGAATTTACTTAATATAAACTCCAAATTTGTTTATATGAGTAAAAAATTCTTTCTGAAACTTTTTTCGTGAACGATATTAATTAGCCAAATTCATATTAATTAGCTGTGTTTAGTTTTTGTGGCAGCTAATGACATGCAGCAGTGGCTTTACTGAATATTTAGCACATACCATGCCTAGGAGGTGCTCTTTCATTGTTTAATCCATTTGCAGGGCTAAATGGATTTTCCATTTATCAGTTAATCAGCTGTGTTGCAAACATGCTAGGTAATTTACAGATGATTAGTAGTTAATAGCATATATGCATGAGGAAGAAGAAAATCAGTGATACAGAAATTTTGTAACTCTGATGAGACTTTTTACAGTTTGTCCTGTAAAACTATTTACACACAACTTTATTTAAAGTTTGATAAATGAGGGTCATTCTTTTTTGGAACAGTTTTTTAATTGGTTGCAAATTTATGCTGTGTTTTTCTTCTCTTCAAAGCTACATCCCTGCTGTAGTTGACCACAGAGGTGGAATGCCCTGTCATGGCACCTTCCTGTTGCACCAGGTCTAATCATACTGATTCAGACTACTTCTTACACACACTTACTACCACACAATACCTGTGTCTTAAAGCATACTTTCTAAACCTGGATGAATGTTTGTTCCTACAGGGAATTCAAAGAAGAGTGACAGTGACTATAGTGCATGAGACAGGGGGTGACATTCATTGGAAAGAGGTTCGAGAGCTGGTTGTAGGTGAGCTAACTTCTTATCTTTCCCAAAATCCTGTAATTTTAAAGTAAAGGTGGCAGTTTAGCAGTAAAATGCAGAGCACTTAAGCATCTATTTGTATTCCAGGCCGTATTCGAAACACACCAGAAGCAGATGAGACCATCATTGATCCCAATATCCTGTCCCTTAACATCCTGTCTGCTGGATACATCCAGCCATCTCCAGATGACAGGCAAGTTTTTTGAATCATAATATCAAGAGATTCTGAAAAAAAATTGAATTAATAATTATGTTTAAATGCTGTTTTGCCTTTTGCTCAGAAACAGGAGACATTTAACATTGTTAATTCCAAAATAGGTAAAAAGAAACAAATATTGATTTTTTTTTACCTTTTCACTTTTAGCCAAGCTTAATGGTTCTAGTTCTAGTGTTTATTTTTTTAAAATTTTTTTATCTCTCCATGTTATGCATTCTTGTAAAACTTATTTCTTAAAGTCCTATGCAGATCGTGTATAGACATTTCCTTAAATTACATAATGAGTCTTGCTGTAAAAAATTGTTGGCATTATGTTTATCGGCTGTTTTCTCAAAATGACTTATTGTCCATGATCTAAGTCATTTTATTCAGCCTTCGAAGGAGGTGCATTCACAACACTTCACACACCCGAGCATAGGTCTTAAAGTCTATGTAAGTCTATGTACCTATGTAAACTTTTTGTAAATGGGTTGTAGCACTCCCTGAACATTGATTTAACCTTATTCTTTCTGACAATCTGAATACACAGAACTGACACTGAAGCACCAATAAACCAGTAACTGCAGCACTTCAGTTTTTCTTTCACAACAAGCTAGTCATTATACAGTTCTTTATTCCCTGTCGGTTCTGCCTTGGCATCTAATCTCAGATAAGTAGCCAGAGTGCTGACAAGCAGTGCACTGCAAAACCTAAAAGTGATCACTTCAAAAGCGAAGGTTTTTTCCAGCTAGAAATAGCCTCTTAAAGGCCTGACTCAGGGGAGCACTTCAAAATCACACATACAGCCATAGTGCTAACTTTTGTTGGAGAGGAAAGATTTATTGACTTTTATGTTCCTCTGCATGGCAAAGGTGTCTGGCAGCTGGAGCTGTCTTGCACAGCCTGTGAGACTTTTACAGAGATCCATTAGGATTTCAGCATTTCTAATATGAAAACACACACACACCTTTCTCAAAGCCCACATAATGACAAATATGGATCTTACAGAAAGGCTGTTGCCGCTGATTCATCAAACCTTTGTTAGAGCCTGTTGCATGATGGGACCCAGAGGATTATGGGTTAGGAAACTTTGGACACAGAACATGGAAACCTGTTCATGATGCTTTTGTTGCTACCACTTTATTTAGAGGGTACCAACACAGGACATTTATACTACCTTTATAAGCATAAGAACACATTGTAAATAAATAGACTTTCATGAAGACACTGTAGCCTTGATGCCCAATGACGCCTGAGATAGGCACAGGCTCCACGTGACCTGAGAATAGATCGGATAAGCGGTAGACAATGAATGAATGAATGAAGACACTGTAGACACTGACTCTTTCACCCTGACCCCTATCCTGCTTCACAACCAGTAGCTTGACCACACCCTCACTACCTCAATACCCTAAAAATTCTAGTAATCTAACAGGTTTTGAAATATTAATAATACGTTATTGATTTATAAATTAGATTCACACAGTGCTTGAATGTGAATGCTTGTACATACCATTCAAATAATGTGCTATCATTTTGTTCCTCTTTTAATTATCATTTCTATCCAGAATGGGGTTTTCTCATTCTAGATGAAGGTCACATTTTGATAAGAAACAAAGAAAACCCAACAACTACTGCCTGTTAATCCTTGAATCCCAAATGGATTATAAAAGACAGTGAAGGGTCTCTAGTTCACCTCCTTGCTGGCTGTGTGACTTTGTGTCCATTTCCATCTGTCCATTCATTCATTACTTCTATCCATTCTGCCCCATTTCCTCTCCACCACTCAGTCACTACTAACACTGAGCACTCTGAAGATAGAGAGCCAGGCATCTCTATTGATAACCATTGCATTGTTGTGATCTGCATGCAACACTTTAAAAAATTCTTGTTTGATTCCTGTAGAATTCCTATTTCATTCTGTACTAACAATCCAACATCACTAACACACACACACACACAAAATCCCTGGATGAATTAATCCTCACGGCTGGGAGAAACCACCTCTTGATCTAGTTTCATTGATCTTAGTGTAACCCATAGCATGATGAGCAGTCCAGTTGATGTGATTACGTTTCATGTCAGAGTAAAATGCATATTATATCATTAGATTTCACTGTACCATTACTTACAGCAGCATCACATAAACCGTAACATACTATACACTGACATTGGACAGCATTATATGCTGTGAGATTTTGGATATTTTTTTTTAAACCAGATTTATTCATTCCTATAAGGTAAGAAAATCAAATCAGTCAGAGCGGTATGATGGGGCTTGACGTGAAGTGATTATTTTTCTATAACAGCATGTTCCTTTTTATACTACAGCTATTTTCCAAGGAATGTTTAAATTAAGGAATCTTAATTTATACGTGTACATGTTATACTTTTCACCCTTTAATATTTTGGACCATCTGCAAGACAATTATCAGTTCCACGAGCAGCCTCCCTTCTTTCTCTCTTTTCAAAGTAATAGGAAAGCAGTTTTTTTGATGTTACAGAGAAAATCCTCTCTGTAAAAATCCAGAGGACTCACCCATGGAGGAACAATTATTCACCATTACAAAGCACTGTCTATTTACAGAAAACTTCATCTCGAGATTGATATGTTTTCTTTTCTTTCTTTTTTTTTTAATAACACATATTTAAAAATGTTTATTATTAGATTATATTCAGATATTTAGATATATTTGAATTATATTATGAGTAGCATGTAAGTCCCTGTAAATTAGCTGTTACTATAGAAATGATAATGTATTAGAACAAGCAGATTAACATAAACCTGTGATTGAATTATTGTCAGAGCTGTGCTTTTATAGAAAAAAAAAATGCTTTTTATTCAGTAGGATTTAAGAATTAAGTAGCAGTGTGATATAAATATGTACATCCCTATGCCTTTTAGTAAGTATACCCTTAAAACAACTCCTCTCTGTTTGACAGACTTAATCTCCCAGTTCCTTTCCCTTGCGGTCGCGACCACCTCTCTTACAGTGTAACCACAATCCTTACATCAAGCATAATCTCACTGACCACAGCCAGAGGAGTAACCCAGGAGACAGAACCAGACACTAATGCCGAGGCTTAGCCAGTTGTGCTGACTGTACTGTTCTGTTCAGTGAACCATTATCAAGATGGCTGCTGTAACAGCTGCTGTCTACAACAACCTTCACCAGTAACATCATGGATGAAGCTTGCTCAGACACATCTGCCCTCAACTCCACTAACAGAATGTTGTTTTGTGTTTTTGCAGACAGTTTCTTGATTCGGACATGCCTAGGTATATTGTTTTTCCAATCCCTATCCTTTTCATTCTCTGATTCATCTATACACAGTTTTTAATCTCTCTTGACATCTTTGAGCCACTTTCCATTGTATTTTGTGTTTCTCCATTTTTCACTCTTGCTGCTTTTCATATCCTTCAGCGTTTGTTGATTCCGTCTTTCTGTTCCTCCCCATTTTCTTTCTAAGCCTATGGAAATGTTTTTGTGTATGTGTATGGCCACAGTATTTTGTGGGACATTAAGTTGGCTGTGGAATGCATGGCTTTGCTTTGTATGTGCTGCATCATTCCTGGATCTTCACAGGAGGTGTGGTAGAGATTAATTAATTTTTTTATCCTGTTGTATTACGGAAAGCATGTCTACATCTAATCAAAACAACTCTGATTTGATTTTATGTGAGAAATGAACACTCCACACACAAACTATTGAAAAGAGGTCATAACATGGATTAAATTTTTAAAAGCTGCTTTTTAATTATCTTTCATTTAGTAATGAGTCACTGTTTCTTCACAGACCCACCCATGTAAAATTTACTGTTCTGGAACATCTAGAGCACATCTCTTGGGTAGCAATTTATGATTTAATTAAGCCTGTACCACAGAACTGATGGATTTCTACCACAAATGTCAAAGCTGTGCTGTAAAACACGGGTGCTGCTATGAGGGCAGTGATGGAGAAACATGTCTCACACGTTGCAGGCTTTTCATGACTTGTGGCCTCATATGTAGGTTGTCATCCTTGACTCTGGTTCCTGATGATGTAAGCTAATCTATAATTTACAAAATAAGTCATCGTAAGCAAGGTCAAAACTCCAGTATGCACCAATATCTATATATTTTTTGTGGTTCTGTTTTTTTTTTAACAACCACTAGTGGGCAGTGCTGTGCAAGTTTTCATCATCCTGCCGTTATGCCTTCCACTTTATCTGGGTGAAATAAACTGAAGCATCTTTCAGTATTAAACTTGAGCATGATGCATGGTGGTACAGCTCCAAAAAAAACCCAGTTCACACCTGAGCTAGGGTTTCTACTGCAGAGTTTCATATATCCTCCCCTTGCTCATATGGTTTTCCTTTGGGGTCCTTCTACCCTCCCAAAACATGCTAGAATATGGATTAGCTACACTGAATTGGGGGTGTGTGTGTGTGTGTGTGTGTGTGTGTGTGTGTGTGTGTGTGTGTGTGTGTGTGTGTATGGTGCATCGCAAAGGACTTGCTCTGGAATACATCACCATCCAGAGTGTATTCCTACTTCACAATCAGTGTTCCCAGGATAGCCTCCAGATTCATTGTGACTCTGACCAGGATAAAGCATTTAACTGAAGCTTGTTGATTAAATAAGATTGTCTACTCATGTTATTGCTTTACTGAATAGCAGCACAAACTTCAACCTGTCCTGCCTTCAGTGCCAGCAAATAAACAAGGCACCATGGAAATGGAACAAAACAAATTCAGTCCAAGCCCACTGCATGGTGCTCAGCATGGGTGGAGGTGGGTAGTAAAAAGCCCAACAGGGCTTATAAGAAGTACCATAGCACTCTCATCAAACACATGCGACGCTGGCAACAGCACAGAAGGCAGCGTTTATACCCCTACATCCTGTCACACACTTCAAATGGTGACTTTAAATACTAGCAACAACAGAAAACTACAGCACCTGGCTGTTATTGAGGCCTGCAGAGCCAGGGCACTAAAAGCTAATCCATGAACCATTACCTCAATGGTAGCACTTTCATAGCTAACTCACTCCTGTGCACTGAGCAATTCTCAAATATCATTTAGGCCCTCGATGGATGTGGAGCCAAAAAGGATGGGTTCCTTGTATACCCTGCCAGGAGCATGACTTAGAGGCTGGACGGCCTGATAGGAGAGGATGAAGTGAAAAATATTGAGGAGGAAAAACACTGAGTAAAGCCTGTTCTTTTGTGTGTGTGTGTGAAGTTGCTCTTTCATTCCCACAGGCTCTCATGCTCTCTTGTTTGTATGTGTGATGATGGTGGTGCTGAAGGTCTGTGAGTCTGTGTATGGGGGTGAGCATGAATAAGTGTGTATGATACAAGAGATACAGCTCCAGTGTGAAGGAGCAGAAAAGTATATAGGTATGTAACAGGTGAGGATGAACCCTCCAGATTCTCTCTTTTTTGCTCCTCTTTCTTCGTCCTCCCATTGATGACACCACCTCCTAAATGAAACGGTCTCACACCTCTCTGTCCTCCTCAGTTCAGCTGTGTTCCAGAGTATTCCTCATCTAAGGGTGACTTCACATGTGCTGCATTCAGTCAGTTGGAATCAAACCCTGCTGTGTTTTCTCCCTCTGTGTGGCCCATTTAGAGATGTGTCAATCATGTCCAGGTGTGGACCAAAGCAACTGGTTCAAGAGTGTCTGAGTGAGGCAGTCTCAGTTAGATTCCAGGTGAACTCTGGTGCAGTTTGATTGCAGTGAGAAGGAGATTCAGCTCTGATTTGATCCAACTGCAGGACGTGAACCAAACATGCCATGTGTTTTGTTACATGTTTTTGTAGATGAGTTACTAAACTGAGCTAAAGGACAGAGCAGTGGGGATGAAGAGAAGTTTGATTTGTTCTAGACAAGCAAAATAAGAGAAATAAACAGTGGCTGCAACACAAAGTGTATTAAAATATTTTTTGCACAGTTCTTATGTAGTTTTATGTTGAGTACCCAGTGCTGGGTTGTCTGTGTTGAGGTGATATTTTGATTGATATTTTTCCATTACAGCTTCAGTCCTCTATGCCCCTTAAGAAAATTATTTTCCTTTTGTCTCATTTAATTATATACAGTATGAAATCATCAAATGAACATCAAATGAATATCAAATGAACCAAAAGTAGTAATTTAACTAAGGAAATGGACTAATGATGTGTAAAAGTACCCAGCATTTCAATCTGATCCCCTGATCTGTTTTAGGTTTCACCTACAACTACTCACCCTCACCTACATTTCTCCCAGTGCCATAAGTGCACACTTGGAACAAGGCCAGAAATAGAAATGAACCTATCTGAAAGTTTGAGGCTTACATTTATCAGAGTAGAGGATCAGTAGGGTGGAATAGGTCTTTGTTTGAGACGCAACGCAGTCTGCTTTCATCTCATACTTTCTCATGAAAGTCAGACAGGTCTAATTCTAGCAGAGCAGTAAATTCTGAACTGTTGCTTAATTATGTTTTGGGATGGGCTGTTTTTCATCCATAATTTGTATTGTAATGACCATTAGGAAGAGATATGAGTCAATATATAGGCCTTTATTGTGATTACGACTTGTGTAAGGAGGCGTTTCAATGAAAATTTCTACATTTTTCATGTCATTATGGGATAGTCATGAGAACTTGGCTTATGCCCTTTGCCCATGGGTTTTCCTTTGCCTTTGATCATATTGCTGATTTTTTTTCTCTACCACACAAAGCATTTCCTTGGGAATTTATCCTAGGTATAATTGTCCTGCATCCACCCACCTCGTCAGTTCTTGTTATCATTTCTTTCCATACTTATTTTGTCATCCTTCATCATATTAGTGATTGTGTTCTTTAGGAAGAATCTTAAGTGTTTGGTGTATTATTATTATTTTTCATTTTGGCATGCTAATATCCTGTAATGCTAATGTCATGTAATCGGTGGCTTTTTGAAATCACTTTTGCAATCTTAAAATAATGCTTTAAGATCTCTGCTTATTAATGTAAATAACACATGCAATGATTGATATTTGTTGTGCCTCAGTTACTGCCATGTTAATATTTGTTTTTAAGTTATGTTTAATTATATACTTATTAAAGTCATTAATTTTGCCTGGAACAACGATAATGCTAAATCTTCCTCGATGCAATGTCTAGGACATTCTACCGCTTTGAAGCTGCCTGGGATTCATCCATGCACAACTCACTCCTGCTGAACCGAGTGACTCCATATGGGGAGAAAATCTATATGACTTTGTCTGCTTACCTGGAGGTAATATTATCCTGTGCTCATGATAAGACGATTTATATGAGTGGATATCCACGATTACTGCAGCAGTTTTGATTTGCCATATATTTAAAAAAAAATTAAACACTGGAATCTCAGATTGCAGGTATCATCTGTTGTGATTTAACAGAGAGCTTTCACCCTGCATGGGCGATGTCAGACATCTTACAAATGGTCTAAAAATGATTTCCATCTCTGTTAGATGGAGAACTGCACACAGCCTACAGTAATAACCAAAGACTTCTGCATGGTGTTCTATTCCCGAGATGCAAAGCTCTCAGCCTCACGCTCCATCAGGAACCTGTTCAGCAGCGGGAGCCTGAGGCCATCCGAAGGGTAAACACACCTTGCCTCAATTCTGTTGGAACCCACACACACATGCACAAACAGAGTACAAGCCTTACAGGAAATATATAAGAAACATTGTTTTTTTTTAATCATTTAATGAAAACAGATTTCTGACTTGTGCTATTTCTTGCATACTTTTCTTCTTCTGTGTAGAAACCGAATTACTGGAGTGTATGAGCTTAGTCTGTGTCACCTGGCAGATGCAGGCAGCCCAGGTAAAACATCAGCCTTCCATTCTATTCTAACATTTTATAAGTCTATATATATTTCTATACATACTGCTGCTGTATGATAATTACCAGGCACATAATTGTGTACATGTATGCAAATGGGTTTTTAATGAAAGAAAAGACAAAACAAGAAGCGTGAAACAAAAAACTAGACCCCCTATAGCACCAAGCACACAAGATGCTACACACCACAGAAGCTTACACAGGGACAACTACACAGGGAAAACTAAGGACATATATAGGGACATTCATCAAAGGAAGAACACAAAACAGGTGAGTGCAATCTTGAGGGCATGTGACAGGGTCATGTGATTTGTAGCAGTCTGATGAAGGTAATGGTTAATGCAGTCCAGGGTAGTCATACCACAGCCAAAACCAGATGTGACATTACAGACCTTCCATTTATAACAGACCAAAGATACTACAGTACTACCTTCTTTTTTTTACTGACTCACAAGATTGAGGCTTGTGAAGTCACAGGTTAAAGTTTACATAAAGTCAGTGCATAGTAAAATGAAACTCTACCAGAAGAATATGCATGTCTTTTATGTCCCACACCCTTTGCTTTTCTGCCTTTCTTAGTATATGAATATTATTAAATTTTTTAAATTGTATTATTTTTGCATGGGCCCTGACTGCTACGTTTATTAGAAAAAATAGAAAGGTTTTCATGAGTCCATAGCAAGCAGGCTAAACCCTAGATGTTGTCACGTCTGTAAATGAGTCAGGTATTTGTAATTGGTGCACACTCTTACTTATTACTTATTATGAATCATAATGGACAAATGCTCATAATTTCAAATAAAATCATTGACCAGTTGGTTGTTGTTATGGCCGGTAGTGTCCGGCAGGATATAACAGACCCAAACGTGAAGCTTGACACGGACAGGGGTTTTATTAACATAAAACATGAACCACGACACTACATACAAACGAGGACTAGCAACCAAAGCAGACACAGACAGGACTATAAATAGGAAACATAATCATGGACACATTAGGCACAGGTGAACATTCATCAAGACACAATAGGACAGGGCGGGGCTTAACAACGACAACACATGGCCGAACATAAATAAAACCACACATGACAAGACAAACCCCTGCTAAGAGCCCCCTAGTGGTCCAACCTCAGCCCCGCTACCCGTAACAGTTGTAAACCCAGTGCAGTCTGAGGGTCACCAGATCTAGAGTATCTCCAGCTGTGGTGCTCTGGTCTGTAACATAACCAGTTACACTCAGTCCTCTTATATTAATCATGTTAATGTTGTGGACAACATAGTTTTTATGATTTTTGCCGTTACAAATTTTATATATTGACTGCGACTGAAAGCATTAACTAGAAAAATAGTCTCGTTAAATAGTTGCGTTGTTTTGTAGGGATGCAGCGGAGGCGTAGGCGGGTGTTAGACACATCTGTGGCATATGTGCGAGGGGAGGAGAATTTGGCTGGATGGAGGCCTCGCAGTGACAGCCTCATCCTGGACCATCAGTGGGAGCTGGAGAAGCTCAGCCTCCTGCAGGAGGTACAAGACACTACACACCATGACATGAGTTCTTAAATATACACAAAATTTCAGCTTTCATTTCCTGATATTTACATCTAGAACAACTTTGCACCTTTGGTTATAGATCACCCATTTTTAAGTAAAAAGTATTGGAACAGATCATCTTAAAGCAAACACTTAATATTTGCTTGCATATCCCTTGCTTGCATAAACTGCCAGCAACCCACTGAAATCACCAAAACTTTGTGATGCTTTTCCAGGCTTAAACTGCAGCTTGTTTCACTTCTTGCTTGTTTCATGGGTTTCTCCCTTCCTTGTCCTTTTCAAAAGGTGAAATGCTGCTCAGTTAGGTTAAGATCTGGTGATTGCTGTGGCCAGTCTAAAACCTTTTCCTTTGTTGAGTTGACGGTGTGTTTTGGATCGCTGTCTTGCTGCATGATGAAGTTCCTCCCAATTGGATTGAGTGCAGTTCTCTGTAAACTGGCAGACGGAATGTAAACTTCTGAATTCACTCTGCTGCTACCATCATGAGTTACATCATCAATCAAGGTTACCGAGTCCAGAAGTAGCCATACAAACGCAAACCATGCTTGACCAATGAGTTTGTATATTTTGGATCGTGAGCAGATACTTTGTTTCTACACACTCTAGCCTTCCATCACTTTGGTGGAGGATAATCTTGATTACACAACTTTTGTGGCTCATTTAGGTATTTCTTTGTGGCCTTCCATTTCTTGTTCCTGATGAGTGGCTTGTGGCTCACTCAATATTTCTACTGGTGAAGTCTTCCTCTAATGGTGGGTTGCAATGCCTTCCCCCTGCAATGTGGAGGTTGTTTGTGATGTTATTGACTGTTGTTTATAAGTTCTTCTTCACAGTTCTCAGAATGTTTCTGCCATCAACTTCTGTTGTTTTTCTTGGCTGACCTGTTCAACTGGTTGTTACTATACCAGTGGTTTCTTTCTTTTGCTTGTGCAATGGTTCTAATAGATTTAACCTCTTTTCTAAACTTCAACATGGCTTGCTTTTCTCCCATAAACAGCTCTCTTGTCCTCCTGTTTTTAACAAGAAATTCAGTCTGCAGGTGAAACCCAGTTATCAAACTAAATCTGACATGCAGGGCTATGGCTGTATTCTAACAGAGTACACCTGGGCAGCAAGAAACACCTGACAGATATATGCTCCACTATTTTTGAATCACTTGAAAATGTGTAGGTTCTAAAAAAGATATCATGATTTAAATTGTTTAGCACAGCTACATGGAAATGTTTGGAAATGAAAGCTCAATTTCAGATCTGTTGTCTCATCCATTTTTTTATCTGAAACTTGAAAGCCATTCTAATACTTCTAATAGGGGACTGTATAGTAGCTACCTCACAGCTCCAGGGTTCTCTGACCAAGATAAAGCAATCACTGTGGAGTAATGAATGAAAAAATCCAAACACCATGGATTTTAACACTTTTACTTGAACTTCACCAGAGCTTTTCTCGGATCAAAACAATCTCTAATATACGTTACATATTGGGTTTTAGATTTCATTCTCTGTGCAATTGCCTGCTGCAGGTGGAGAAAACCAGGCACTACCTCCTCCTGAGGGAGAAGCTAGAGTCCACCCTGCTGCTGGGCCAGGAGGTGCCGCTGTCCTGTGTGTGTGAAGATCTAACCGAGTCCTCCTCCCCCTCCAAACATCTGGGGCAGGGTCACGACCCTGACGGTGACCCCGGGCATGAAATAACCAATGAGAGGCAGCTCAAACTTGCAGCCAAGGTGAAGAATTTATGAAAACCCTTGATTGTTATTAATTATATTTTTATTGATATGGACCTATTATTATGATTCCTATTATTATGATTGCTATGATTGCAGAACTGCACTAATAAGCAATATTGTATCCTTACTCTTTTCAGTGTTTGCGTTTGCTTACCCACACCTTCAACAGAGACTATAGTCATGTGTGTGTGAGTGCCAGTGAGAGCAAGGTGAGCTGCTAATAGCAAGCAGTACACTTATTTGTATTTTAAATTTTTCCAGTGCTGTCAACATCCTCAACTTGAATGGCTGGCTTGCATGATTATGTATGAGTGTTTATGGTAGCTCTCTATATTTCAGCTGAGTGAGATGTCTGTAACACTGATGAGAGATTCTACCTCTATCTCTGACATCAACACACTCACACCCTCCTCCACCTGCCCCTCACTGGTGGAGGGACGCTACAGTAACACTGAGCTCAGGTCAGTTTAACCTCAGTTTACTTGTTTAGGCATTTGTGAACACCGATCTGTATTGTATCATACTGTATATTTTTAATATATATATTTTTTTCGAAATACGCTGTTGAGAATGATATAAGTATCATTATAAATAACTATCTCTTCTAAAGTAGTGTCCAAAATCTCTGACATAAACCACAGAGTTTCTTGTGTGGCTTCTGTCAAAACTAGTACTTGGTGGTAAAAGGATCCAAATTCTTTATTTACGTTAAAATATGACATTGCTCATCTAAAGGTATAGAGTGTGTCTCACTCAGCTCCCTAGCTTCCTAGGTTATGAATTAGTATATTGTGTTTAGGCACGGGTTAAGGACCTTGGCTCACTACACATTAGGA